>CAJHNH020007035.1:0-270000 GCA_905116865.2 Candidula unifasciata | reverse complement strand
TGAGATAATGTAGAGAGATATTTCAGAACATAATTTCTTAAATTGGTTTGGATGCAGGAGGGCCCATAGTCCTCTTGCACATTGTCTAGAACTTAGGGCGGTGGTCAATGCCCGCCCCCCACT
Organism: Candidula unifasciata; assembly: GCA_905116865.2. Taxonomy (NCBI): domain Eukaryota; kingdom Metazoa; phylum Mollusca; class Gastropoda; order Stylommatophora; family Geomitridae; genus Candidula; species Candidula unifasciata. The sequence continues at coordinate 269,877 of CAJHNH020007035.1, read as the reverse complement.
CCAACCCCCACTAATTTTTCTGGGGGGCATGGGAGTCACTGAAGGTGTCTGTCCCCACTTTTTGGCACCCATTTGCAGGGTCTCTTTCACTTGCTCCTTTTGTGTTTGACCCTAAAAGGATGGTTTGCATGTTGTGTTATAATTTATAGCTGGTCTGTGATATCTGCACCTTTCAGCTCAACACATCAGATTTCAGCAAACTCAGAATTAATTTCCTTTTGCTTAATAATTATCTATTCATTTTGTTACCCTGCAGTTAGAATCACGGGGTTGGTAGGGGGGGGGGGGGGGGGGGGGAGGGGCTGTCTAGCTTATACTTCCTAATAGGTCAGTAAACGAATAAATGAATGAATATTGCTTTATATTGTTATCTTTCCCTCATCTCATTTGTAGAGCATAAGACAAGATCATTTGCTGCTATTGCTGAGATGCTGAAGTGGTTTGCTGGACATCAGATTCGGAGTGTTGCTGTAAGTTGGCACATTTGTGCTTCTCCCTGTTACCCTATTATAACTGTCTTCAAAAGGACCCTTTTCCACGCCTGCAGACCTATGGGACATATAGTGCTAGTTCTATATTTTATAGCCCAACCCGCACTTGGTTGAAGATTTTGTCAACATCACGCTGGCTGCCTCTGCTTCCAAGGACTTTACCTGGTACTCATTTATGGCTGGGTCAACATGGAATTCAAGGTCATTTCTGAAGAAAAAAAAAGTCTGGTACTGTTCAAATTTGAACCCACAACTCACGATTACTGTCTTTATGCCTATATTTGCAATTTGTTTATGAGATGTAAGACAAGGGGTCTTGAGCCTGATAGTTTTATCCTGCATTGTTCGTGCTTTCACCATGAACTGTGCAGGAAAATGGCTCTTTATCTATAACATTAAACAAAGTTACTGTTAGACACTAGCCTCCCCCCCCCCCCCCCACCACTCCAAACCTAGTTTAATTTCCCTCTTGACTGTTTTAGTTTGTATTGCTAAATGGTTAATAAAGTACATCCTGTCTCAAAAGCTGAGGTTAAATGTCAGTGCCTCTGCACTGTTCACTCACTCTCAAAGGGCCTCTTAAAACCTAGCTTGTCTTGCATCAGTTCACCACAAAGTGGTGCAGAACCAGCTAGTCTGTCTGCCTGCTCATTTCCCAACAAACCATCATGGCCTGGAGAAAATATCCAAAGGATGCTAACTTCTCTTACCCTCTGAAGCGATGCTTGCCACTTTGTATGAGAGAACAGTGATGGAGGGTACCGTTTCTGGAAACTGATATAGAGGCAGACCACTGTGAATGTGGATACAAGACATTGAATATATATTGGGTTTGAAAGAACATATGACTGGAGAACTGGCTAGAGAAGGAGAGACTTTCAGGTGTGTTGTAACCAGAGTGGTGTCTATAGAGGACCTCCTGATTGAAGATCTCTGTCACTGATATAATTCTATTCTGGTTGTGCTTATTCTTCTTATGGGACTGTAGTCTGAAGATTTGACACCAAGTCACTCAGAGAGCTCCCTTTTTGTTTAATGCAAATTCAATAGGAACAAATCCTGTTCAGCCATATAAGACAGTTATATTGCAGCACGATACAGCTACACCATGTAACGTACAGTCCTGTGTTAGCTGGGTTTCTCAGCCACACAAATAAAATCTATTCAGGTTTTTGTTGGTTTGGTTTTGTCATACCTTTAGCATTTGCACAAATCATTAGACATTAACCTGTGAATATGTTCATATTGCAAGCCAAGTTGATTGTTCTGTTGATTGTTTCAGTGTCTTGCAGGGAACATAATGACAGCCAGTCCAATTTCAGATTTGAACCCTTTACTTCTGGCTTGTAAGGCTGTTCTGGATGTCATAGACACAGGTAAGATAGTATTTGTGTGAGGGAGTTGGCAAGGCATGGAGGTAAAATATTCACTGCTTGTTCAGAAAGTGCTTGGTTCAGTACATACTATCATCTGTCATTTAGCCATCAAGCATCATGGGGAGGAATAGTGAGGTGTTCTGGCACTATATGGATGGTACCGGCTATTGTCATTCAGCGTGAATATGCACTGTTTCTTCATCTTCTTCTTTAATTCTCTTGAAATAGATTATCTATACCTGCAGTGTTGTATCTAGTATGAGCTATATTGTCTTTTGTAAATCTTTCAGTGACCCGTAAAGTTTTGTGTTTTTAATAATTGTTTTTAAAAACAATGTTTTTACTTATATCTGAAATAAAGTTTTCATACCGTAAATTTAAATAATGGGATTTCAAACAATACATTGCACAATTTATTGCTTGGCACATTTTGCTGTATCTCATGAGATGCATTACTACAGAGTTACATCAACATATAATGAAGCGTGTAAATGAACAAAATGAATCTTGAAGGCATTTGGTTAAGGGTTGTGACTTCAAAATGATTTACCACACACTGAACAGAAATTTGTTGAAACTGGCCAAAGCCATATAAATAAAACTGAGCTCTGCTGTGGAACTCTCCTGTCTTTTTTTTTTTAAAGCATGTGATAAATTTGAAGTCACCATAGTAATTACACAACTGATGTTGAGTGTCTGGTGGAGAGATGTACAGCCCAACTTGACAATGCGATTTGTGTATTTCAGTGAAACGGATTTAGTTTTGTGCTTCAATGTATGTTGGTTTTTATCACTCTCAGTTCCTCATCGTTTTGTGCTTCTTTGTTTCAGATTTTCTTAAGTGTAGTACCTGTGTTGGTGTATAGTATTTGTCTCTACGGGTAGTTATTTTTGTGTCCTTCTTCATTTGTGCTTAAAAGGGCAGTTGTACATTATGTTGTGGTGTATATAAGGGCTGTGATATCTGCACTTTTTGGCCCTACATATCCAGTGTCATAGAACCCTTATTTTTGTCGCCATTAAAAACAATGTTTCTTAAGGGGCAATGAGTCTGTTCTTTTCCCCCTATAGTGTAGCTCCAGAACCTATATAGGAAGCGAAAGGTAGTGTGATCTGATACTAAACAGATCTGTTGTTTTGCCCATGGCAGGCAAAAGGGATGCAACAAAAACTGTTGGTTGTGTCCAATTCAGAGTCTAAAATTGTCTGTTCCTTTCATGTGAGGAGGTTGACTGGGTCTGTGGGGTTGTAGTAAAAAATAGTTAACTTGATAAAACCTGCCATGCATGTTGTAAATGGTAATCAAGGAGAGATATATCATGATTTGATTTGATTCAAGAACCGACATCACAGTACTCCGGGCATTACCATAAGCGCTCCCTCCCCATCTTCAGCAGCCAGCGAAGAGTTCCGATACTAATGGGGCTAGTAGCATTCTGATTTAACATCCATCTTGCCTTTCCTCTGAGCCTTGAGCATCTGCCAGAACCTCTCATCACTCCCCCCACTGCATCAATCTCACCAGACTGTGGTGATCCATCTGCTCCTCCGAACTGTACACACAGAGAGATATATCATGAGGCTAGCTACCATAATCTAGTACAAATTATGTCTGAACAGTCTGTTTTTTGCTTCTTCTACCCTTTATCCACACACAAAAAAGCAAATGCCCTTAACCAACTCATGCCATGTCGTCCTGTTCTTTGCTATTGCATACAGCTCACCCACATGTCCTCCCCATCTTTTTTATTTCTCTCTAGTTCCTTCTCCGTGTGTTTTTTGGTCTGCTTTTAAATCTGTACCCCTGTGAGTTCTAATTTAAGGCTCTTCTAATATCGTTCAAAAGTTTTCTCTCCTTAGGTCCTATTCAACACCTGTTCTTCTCTTCACCTCTTGATTCACTGGAATTCAACTATATATGATAAAGGTCTAAGTAAACTACAAAAGCATATGCAAGTTATTTTGGACATTTACTTTCTATTACCCTCTAAGACTGTTACACTTTCCTTTCAAGCATGTCTCAAGACAAAGGATGGGTGGTCATTGCTGTAAAACATACAAACACATGTATGATTGTTATTAATGAAAAGCACTTCGTGGAATTGAGTTAGCCAGTATACTCTACTTCTGGAAGTTACTTCCACAGAAGTTGTACTGTACAGTTTCTGAGAAGAAGCAGGTAGAGAATCCTAGGACACTAGCCATCCGTCCATTTATGAAAAACAAAAATCAACCACGTTCAGCCTACTGTGAGCTGTATTGGCTATAACTGTGGTCTGGTTTCATTGTGCCAATTATGTTGGCTAAGAAATGTTAATTGCACCAAAACTAGTGGCTTGGACCGGTACCTGGTAAGGGTTGTTGGGAAGGTGGCTGGTATGCAATATACACACCTACACAACACATTTAAACATACATGTACAATTACATGTGTACACATAGCATGCAAGCACACATTGGAATTCACATATACGTGTTTGCATACACACACACACATGTAGATATATATATATATCTGCACACGCCCACATGGGAATGCATGAAAACGTGTTTACATACACACACATGTATATGTATAAAGGAGCCAACATGGTGTAGCAGCCAGATGCTCGCCCGTGGATCAGAATGCTTTGAGTTCAGATCCCGTGGGAAACAAATGAAATGAGGAAAGAGGACATCCAAGAGAAACCCTAAAACAGAAACTGATGAGAGAGACCAAAGGTGCTGGACTGAATTCCATCCATGATATGGAAAGGATTGCACCGGATAGAAGGGAGTGGAGTAGATTGCCAGCCCTCTGTGACATACAGTGACACAAAAGAATGATTAGGTCAATATGGTTGCCGTTAGAGATCTGTTTTGTTGCCAGGACACGAACAGATGGTGTTGTCCACTTGGAACTGCAGAACCACAATTCCATAGGTCAGCATGGTACCCAGTATCTGGAGACAGTCACATTATGGGGAGTTAGCATTGGTGTAATCTAGTTTACAGGTTCTCAAAATGCAGACAATATGAGGGCCTTAACAAATCCTCATATGTGTCAGTTTTATTGCTTTTCTTTTTCTCATTTTTTTTTCTGTTTTTTTTTTTTTTAATTCTCTTTCTTGTTACTGTTGCTGTCATTCTTTGTCATTCTTTGTGGTATCTCTTGTTCGGTGTCTTTTTCTTGTCCTGTTCTCTTTTTTTTTTTCTTCTTCCCCTCTTCATCCTGGTTTATTCTCTTTTCTTACTGCTCTTGTCTCTTTTTCTATTTCTTCTTCATCCTTCTTCTCACTTTTCTTATTCCACCTTCTTTTCTTCATCCTCCACCTTTTCCCTCACTTTTTCTATTGTCATATACTTGCCTTCTCTTGCCCAGTATTTTAGCCTTCTGTGTGCTTTTTGATATTTCTTAATGTCTTTAAATGTGGCTTTGAAGGACACCTTTTCTTTTGTACTGAAAACTTCCCAGTTTATTTGGTTTCTATAATTATAACGAGTTGAGTTGATTTGATTTGAGAACTGACATCACAGCACTCGGAGAATTCCTATAAGCACTCCATCCTCATCTTCAGCAGCCAGCACAGTTCCAATACAAATGGTGCCAGTAGCAGTCTGTTTATACACCAGTCTAGCCTTTCCTCTGAGTGTTGAGTATCCCCCAAGTCCCCACGTCACTCCTCACTTCATCACTCTCACCAGACTGTGGTGATCAGTTTGCTGTTCTCTCCAATGCCTCCTGCTGTATAATTATAATAAATAAATAATTAGCTAAATAAACACATCAGAATGTGTACTAAACACACCACACAGCTCACCATCATTGGGGTACTACTGTCTACTGTGAATAGCCCAAAGACGCTCACACCAACTTTCTGGGCGCCACAACTGTCCAGGAGAAGCCCCATCTAGAATTATTAGAACGAGCATTTAATGATGCATTTGTTCAAAATAATGGAGGAGGCATTACGTATAAACTATGGTACCATTTTTACACCGGTTCTGGCACCAAGCATATAATGTGTGACTAAATATGTTTATAGTCAAGTTGGCACTTGATGGATGATAAGATAGGCATCATGCCAGCTGTCTTTACTTCCCAGGACATTTTCTGGTACCCAATTAAGGCTGAATTGTCCTGCTAGCCAAGGTCAGTTTTGGGAAAACATTTGTATCAATGACGATGCAAATCCAAGACATTCAGGTCAGCAGGCAAGTGCCTAGCCACAATGCTACCACGGCAGCCAGCAGTATATATACCTCAATGTAATCTGTACTGGTCTTACAACCCCTGATTATTACTGAGTCTGGAGAGGGGAAGGGGAACTCTGCAAAACACGCAACATGCTTGTGGTTCTTTAGTGCAGAAGGGAAGCCTCTACAGCAGTAGCTCATAATTAGCTAAGATGTGTAAACAACTCTTATTGTCAAAGGTCTGTTTCCCATGTGGGATCCAGGTCCTGTGGGTGGGTGGGGGTAGAATAGACCCATTACTCCTGTCCCCTAAAAAAGTGGGTTGGCACATTGTGGTTTACAGCTATGCTGTGAAATCTGTGTCTGTTAGCTCAACACATCCAGTGTCAGTAAACCCCCTAATTAGTGGCCTTATACACATGCTTGTTGGGTCAGCATTGGGTCTATTTTGTTGTTTGATGACTCCTATTGTTACTGTGGCATGCTATGATCTGTATCTTTAATGTCCTTTCATCAGTTTGATAATATGGATTCAAAAGAATAATTGAGAATTCAATCAGATGTTTCCTTTTAAAAGTGATCAAACCATTTGTCTCTTGCTCTGAAGATTATTGGTTCCATTCCAGACATGTTGTTCAGTTCATGTGTGTTGTTTTTATGAAAATCCTGGGGGACTGTCACTAAAGCTCTGGAGTTCATGCTTTGTTTGATATATCTGGCAGATGGCTAGCCATTTCTAAGAGAGAGCAAGCCTGTATGGGATACAACTAATGCAGTGGAGTTGATTCTCTTGATTTTAACTTTGGAATTAACAGAACATTTAAGCCTTTTCCCTTCAGATATGCTATAAAAGAATCATAATTGTTTTTGCTGACCTTCTGTATCAAGTCCTTAGACATTGCTGTCCAGTCAGCATCAGCTACTGCATCCGCAATTGAGTGAACCTTAGAATATTTAAACAAAATGTTAAGATCTTCTGTATTGCTGTGGCTATCACTGTCTGTGATCTTGTTATCTTGAACCTCATGGTCTTGGCCCTTGCTGTTTTGGCCCTCACTGTCTTGGCCCTCATTTTCATGGCCCTCACTGTCATAGCCCTCACTGACTTGGCCCTCAATGTCTTGGCCCTCACTGTCTTTTTTTTCTAACTGTCTTGGCTATCACTGTCTTTTTCTAACTGTCTTGGCCATCACTGTCTTGCCTATCACTGTCTGGGCCACCACAATATCTTTGCCTTTACTGTCATGGCCATCACCATCTTGTCTATCACTGTCTTGGTCCTCACTGTTTTGGCTTTCACTGTCCTGGTCCTCACTGTTTTGGCCTTCACTGTCTTGGCCACAATGTCTTTGACCTCAGTGTCTTTTTTCTTACTGTCTTTGATATGACAGTCTTGACAACCACTGTCTTGGCCACAATCTCTTTGATCTCCTCACTTCTTCTTACTACAGATTACATTTTTTAATGGCACCAGTGAGTCTCTGTTAATAACACTTTTTGGGTGGCACTAGTTTTTGTACAGATCACATTTTTGGGGATGGTACCATTGATTCTTTACAAATCACATCATTTAGATAGATCAATGATTTTCATTACATCCTATTACCTTAGAGGGGGTCATGAATTCTTCAGTAAGCAATTTATTCCAATAATGTTGGAGAGTGTCTATACATTGCTGCACATAATAGGATGGTTATTTGTTAGTTAGTCAGTCAGTTAGTTAGTCTCCTCTTCAACCTAGGGCAGCACAAAGGGCAGAGGTCATAGCTCTCCATGTCTGGCGGTTCCTTGACACCTGTTTTAGGTCTTGAGTGTTCATTGGGCCCATGGTTAAACCTTGCCTGATGATGGTTCTACTCAGGGTCTCTCCTGGTCTTCCCTGTTTTCCCTTCTGGTGTTCATATGAGGGCTTGTCTTATCCATTCTGAGTGCATGGCCGATGTAGTTCCAGTAGTTATTAATTATGTCCACACACACACAAAAAACAGAAATCAGGTCAGAAGATTGATACTTACTGAATTTGGTAGTTTCCCCCATTGACAGGAAACAAAAAGGATTGTGATTACACAGGCACTAATGCCTCCCAAACAATTAGCAGCCCAGTAGCCTGGTATGTTGATTACATTGCTATTGTTGTAGATATATATCAAGACTGTTGTCATGTTGAACAAGATTGTGGTGGACACAAACAGTCTGGTGAACTTGTTGAAGGATCTTGCCACTCTGCACAGGAACTGATGCCTCTCTCTGTTTGAAAGTTAAAAGTTACCGTTCATCATAAGAGTCTGTACCCACACTGTTTACTCATAACAGTCTTTGCTAACTGGATTTGTTCATTATAACAACAATAAATTGTATGTTCATTAGTAACATTGTTTATTCATTATTACAGTTAGTATTAACATTTTATTAATTGTTATTAGTAAGATTATTTAATAATTGTAACAGTTATTACTAACATAGTTTAATCATTTTAACAGTTTTAATAGTAATATTTTTATTCATTATAACAGCTATTACTAACATTGTTTGTTCATTATAACCGTTACTCCAACATTGTTTATTAATTATAACAGTTGGTATTAAATTGTTTATTTATTATAACAGTTCCTACTAACATTGTTTATTCTTAATAACAGTACTAACTATATATATTCTTTGCACTGACATTTTTTATTCCTCATAACAGTACTAACTATATATATTTATTGCACTGACATTGTTCATTCATTATAACAGTACTAACTATATATATTCTTTGCATGGACATTGTTTATTCATTATAACACAACCAACTATATATATTTATTGCACTGACATTGTTCATTCATTATAACAGTTCTAACTATATATTCTCATTGCACTGACATTGTTGAGGGAGTCGCGGTGGTGTAGCGGCTAGACCCTTGCATGCGGATCGGAAGGTCAAGTGGTTTGCTTCCTGGCAGAGCCGGACTTTTTTTCAAAAACAACCTTGAATCCCAGGTCGACCCAGAGTGGGTACCAGATGCAATTCCGGGAAGTAAAGATGGCTGGTGTGATGATGACCATCACCTATCTTGTGCCGATTGGTCTATAAAAATATAGGTCTAGCCCTACATGCCCTATACGCTAAAGGTGTGGAAAAGTCACCTTTACTTACTGACATTGTTGATTCATTATAACAGTACTAACTATATATACTCATTGCACTGACAGTGTTTGCTAAAACAGTGAGCACTAACCTACACAAGTCGAATCTGGCCTCTGTGAGATCATCACACACTTTCAGACTTTCAGCCATTAACCTGGCAGTTGCCCTGAACTCTCCATCTATCACCCACAGAAATAGTGAGTGCATGAGGATTGACCCCTGTATGGTCATTAGGAGTAAAGTAGTGACCACACAGAAGGAGGCTGAGATGGCATACATGCTGATTGTGTCTGTCCTATTGGCTATGAATGGTATCATAACGTCACTGAAATTATGCCAATGCCACCCTAGATACAATATTGCCCCAACAGACACAATGTTGACACATACAAAAAATACGGTGTACACCCTTGAAAACTGCACTTTCTTTCCTACAATATCGTGGAGGAATCCGAACTTTTGGTTATATTCTAGCAACACTTTTATCATTGGCTCCAGCCACAGTCTCATGGTTAAGTTTTCACACATAAAGTTGGTTGCTGCACACAGCATGCATAAATCCAGGAGCAGAAAGTCAGTGGCATGGCTGTTTCCAGGCAGACGTACAGCCACAGTCATTACCATCTTGGCTAGGTTGTAGAGATGCATGAGGCTGAACAGAGACAGTCTTAGCACTACAATCATTCTGCGGATTCTTGATACTGGTTGACTGGACAAACTGGGACTGTTGTCTATGACAGCTATGCCGGTCATGTTAAAAAACCATAATGGGAACTTGATAATTTGGAGAAGTTTGCTGATGAACTCCTCTTTTCCAGAAGGTTTTTGTGAATCTGGTAATTTGACAGATGTAGAGAATGACACAGCCATATTTGGTGCTGATTCAGTGTTGGTTCTCTTAGTTGTTTTTTTCAGCTTGTCAGTGTTTCAATTGATTGATCCGTTTTTGCCCTCCTGGTTGCTACATAAATGTTTACCATACCACCCTGAGATTTGAAGATCTCAATCAGGACAGCAGACCAACAGGGCAGATCTCAGAAATCCTGTTCAACCGCCAAAAAAGTTATAATTAGGGCACCTTTAACGGCTACTCCAGCCAGGTGTATTCTGCAGTTCTGTGTAGACTACTCCAGCCAAGTGTATCCTGCAGTTCTGTGTGGGCTACTCCAGCCAGGTGTATCCTGTAGTTCTGTGAGGGCTACTCCAGCCAGGTGTATCCTGTAGTTATGTGTGGGCTACTCCAGCCAGGTGTATCCTGTAGTTCTGTGTGGGCTACTCCAGCCAGGTGTATCCTGTAGTTCTGTGTGGGCTACTCCAGCCAGGTGTATCCTGTAGTTCTGTGTGGGCTACTCCAGCCAATTGTATCCTGTAGTTCTGTGTTGGCTACTCCAGCCAGGTGTATCCTGTAGTTCTGTTTGGGCTACTCCAGCCAGGTGTATCCTGTAGTTCTGTTTGGGCTACTCCAGCCAGGTGTATCCTGTAGTTCTGTGTGGGCTACTCCAGCCAGGTGTATCCTGTAGTTCTGTGTGGGCTGCTCCAGCCAGTTCTGTGCGAGTAAGGACAGTGTCAGTGATTGTTGTATGATTTCATTTATAGAACATGCTGTTCTGAGGCTTAGATAGAAACACATCACTTGTTATTCCTGGACAATACAAGGCCATGAACTCACTGGCCAAGGCATCTCAAACTGTTGAAAGGTTTAGATGTCACTATACTTACAGAACATGCTTTGGAAAATTTAAAGTGGCATCCTGCATGCAAAATGGCTTGCATCAGTTAAGGCTCAGATCAGGGCACGTCATAGATTTTCTGTCCAGGGTATTTAGATGTGTAAGGTAATGAGCAAGCTGGTAGATTAGCTGTTGCCGCACCTCTGGGTAGTGAGCTACTTTATGATAGTCGAGGTGGAGAATGCTCTCTGGGATAAATTAGACAGTCCAACAGAACATACATAGAATCCATACATTGAAAGATTAATTCAACAGTAGGTGAGTAGAGGTTCTGGAAGGTATTCAACCCTGAGGGGGGAAAACATGGACTTTCAATCAGGTTGCAGCTGGTACTATTGACAGGTCAATTCTTCATTGGCTTCTGAGGTAGGGGGCGGAGCGGGTGTGGAAATTTGTCCCATACAGTGATGTCAGTTCTTCATTCATTCATTCATTCATAAATTCATTTATTCTTTCACTATACTAAGGATTGAATGCATTTAAGAGGGGTGAAGAATTAATCAAAATGTCTGGGCAACCACAACATAAGACAAAGAAGATGGCTCTGCATTGGATACATCCTAAAAAAGAAACGAACAGAGAATCACCAAACAGGCACTAAAATAGGAAATAAAGGAACTGAGGAAGCAAGGACCCCCCTTTCCCCCCCCCCCCCCCCCCCCCCCCCCCCCCCACAAAAAAGAAACCCTAAAACAAAAGCTGATAAGAGAAGCCAAAGATGCTGGACTGGACTATAGCAGCTGCACAGGATAGAATGGAATAAAGGTTGAATGTTTAATGTTGAATTAAGAATCGACACAATAGTACTCAGGGCACTTCCATAAGTGCTCCATCCCCATTTTCACTAGCAAGTGAAGACTTCCAATTCCGATGGTACCGGTAACTGTCTGATTGTACATCCGTCTTGCCTTTCCCTTGTGTGTTGAGTGTCGGCCAGATCCCCTGGTAACTCCTTGTGTAGCCATCATGTTCTGTCAATGAATGAAGGAAGGAAAGTAAAGGCTGTCAGCCCTATGTGGCGTCTGGACAGTGAATGAATAATTGAATACTAAGGACAGCAGAGAACATTGACAATTTTTGATGGTGAATTCATTGATCCAGAGGGAAAGGATGTAATCATAGAAGATGAAGAAGAGACAGAACGATAGAAGGAAGAGAGATGATGGTGAAGGAATGATAAGAAGAGTTTAAAATATTGATGAAAATGACACCTCCAGCAGACTGATTTTGAGAATACAACCGTTTGTGAACCTTGACTGTCATCAGGAGAGAAACAACAGCAGACAAATGAGTGGTACTGAGAGCAGAACAAATATGGTTGACTTGTGGACATTTGAGATAACAGAACTCTCCTTGTTTGCGTATGCAATTTGTCCTCGGCATTATTCTATTTAATACAGAGTACCAGTTGTTCGTGAACCTTTTCAAGCAGGATGGCCAAGACATAGAAGACATAGGTGTGGGGTTGAAAGGGTGGCCCACTTTATCTTATACATTCATTCTAGGCAAAGGGGGAGGGCCTTCAAAGGGATTAATCCTAGTTTGAAAGCACAATAATAATACTGTGCTGAATAGTAAATAAATAAAATAATATACTTGAAATAATATATGCATAGACAAATGCTTTTAAAAGAGATTTTTTATACATGATTAGAAGGGGAAGCACTTAGCAACCCTTACAAAATTATAGGGATAGAATCCCTCCCCATACACCTTCAACAAATAAAAATTTTAGGGTCGGGGGGAAAGGAGGGGGGCACAAGGGATCTGAACCTTTAGATTCTGGTACCTATGCTTTAAGGTCATGAGCATGAGAAGTGGAGGAGATATTGATTGGCATTAATGGAATCAAACTAGAAATTAGAAGATAGACTATGCGATAAAATCAATTGCCTCTGCAGTAATAGATTGCACATTGGCAAGGCAACAGCAGCTTGTAACAGTCTGAACAAATATACAACTCTATATAGTTTTAACATCACGTCGTCATCATCATGTGCCTTGCATGCCGTGACTAAAGGCTGTCAAGAATTTTCTCTGGCTGTTTTCCTCTGTCTCTCTTTTCACAGATCTTTGCATTGGTCACAACATGTTCTATTTCCCTCTTTTCATAACATGACCAAAATGATGACTGTTTCTTTTTGATGTTTGTGATAAGTCGTCTCCTAGCACACGCCTGTTTCAAAACATCTGGGTTGCTCTTCTTAGCTGTCCAAGGAATTCTAAGGATTCTTCTGTAAAACCATTTCTCTGAGGCCTCAAGATCATGCCATGTATTTACAGTTCTAAAATTATTTCATTTTTATGTATTTAAGCAAAAGATGACCATTAATAAGAACAAACAGTGAGTGTATTCAAAAATAAATGCTTAATGACACAGATGAATATTAATTATGATGCATTTAAGAAAGATGAAGAAATGAGAGAATGTCTGGTCGACTGCTGATATCAACAATTATAAGAAAAAGAAGATGGAACAATGTTGGGCATGTCCTAAGAAGAAACAAAATAGTCACCAAACAGTTTATGAAATTGTAAATAAATAGGCTGAGGGAACAAGGACGTCCAAAAGAAACATAAAACAGACATTGTCGAGAGAGAACAAAGATACTGGGCTGAATTCCATTGATTGTGTTGAAATAATTGCATGGCAAGCCCTGTGGTGACATATAAATGCACAATGATGATGATAATGATGGTAAATTATTGGTTGATGAACCCTCTTGAGGACTGGTAGTTTTCTTCTTCATCTCCACGTTCACCGGCTGAAAACTGGCAGAAAGTTCTGGTTTTTCTTCATCCACTTCTGGTCTTGTTCCAGAAGTTGAGTTGTATGTGTACATCCATTTTACAGACTTGACTTATCTGTATTCAGACTGTTGGTTCCTCATCTCTCAGGCAGATGCACTCGTATGTTAGAAGAAACATCCCTAGTTAGTTGCCTCCTATGACTTGTTTGTTAGGGAGCCAATGGGTCTTTGTTCTCCAAAATAGAGCCCTGGAGCCGCCACAAGGAAATATGAGCTTCTTCAAAACGATGTCAATTATAATATAATTATCAGAAGCACACAAAGACCTGTCCTATTAAAGACCTGGTGTCCTATTAATCATCATTGAAATATTTCCAGAGGGCAGCGTCCGGCAAGTCGTGATGGATGAAAATTTCTTCACCGGATACAGGCAGACATGTTTGAACAAGACAGATACATTGCTCAAAGTGTTGATACCTTATACCAAGCCTGTAAGTGACTACATGTTTTGTATATTGGTATCCATCGTGTCCGAATTGTCTGCCAGTGTTCCTCTGCCACCTGCTAACAAAAGTCCAACATGTGTCCGGTAAACCAAACGTAAGCTTGTCGCTCGGTCGTCCAGGCATGTAGACTGTTCTAATTAGGCTGCCGCAGCGACTTCTTATCTCACAGTACCTTCTGTGAAACCACCAAGTTGTCTTGTTCCTATCCGAAAGAAAACACCATCCGGTAATCTCGTGCAGCAGGGTACCAGCCCTGAGCTTCATGAACTCAGGTGGGCCCACCGAAAGTGTCTAGGAATCATGGGCCGAAACATTTGTCGACGAGGATAATTTCTACTGACGACTGGTAGATCCCTGCTGTACTTGCTCCCTGTGAGTTTATTCCTATTCCCAGTTCATCAAGTGCCTTCTCCACACTCAAGGTTGGCTACAATACATGTTTGCCTTGTGTGAGTTGGGGGCCCCATTGTGAGAAAAACAGGAATAGATAGATCCACTGCCTCTCCAACTAGCATGAAGTAGGAGTCAACTAACTAAGAGTAAAATTCCTTTGAAGTTGGAGCGCATCTGCTTGAGAGGCAAGGAACCAGCAGTCTGCATACACAAAGGTGACATCTGTAAAATGGAGATGCATATAACAAGCAAGTTCTAGAATAAGACCCACTTCAGAGGTGGACAAGCAACCACAACTTTCCGCCCGAGTTTACAGCCAATGAACGTATCTGGTCTGATCAGCAGATTCTTCTTCTACCTTCAGTCTCCTATTAGAGCAGTGTTTATTTGGAAATTATCAGAAGATCTTTCCGAAGTTCAACACTCAAGGAAAAGGCGAGACAGATATATAATCAAACATTTACTGGTACCATCAGAATTGGAACTCTTCTTTCGCTGCTGAAGATAGGGACAAAGCCCTTATGGTAGTGCCCTGAGTGCTATAATGTTGATTCTTAATTCAGCATTCAACATTCTTTAGGTGACTGTCCCATCCTTCGCAGATAAAATTTATTCTCGTGGGTTTACTTCATCAGAACTACTAGATTCTCTAACAGCTCATGGCTGAACTGATCCTTTGTAAATGCACCGTCTGAATCATTTTCCAAAAAATGTCAATTTTCACTTTCCTTTTTAGGATTAAAAACATCCGATTGAAACAATTTCAGAGCTTCAGCGACAGAAAGGCACATTTTATGGCCTGAGCTTGTGTTTGGAACATTAGTTTCCATTGGAAGTCGAAATTCACTGTCTGAAAATAGCACTAGCAATGAATCGTATAAATTGGCACCTTAATGTACAAACAAAGACTTGTAAACAAAATAAAAAAATGTTAAACTTCCCTGAATATTTCAATGGTAGTTCTAAACATTAAAAGTGAATACAGAACAGTGTGATGTTGTCTCCTCCATGTCTCAGCTGGTTTCTAGAGGTTTGTTATTATTGAAGACATGATTGACACTCTAAGTAGGCACAGGTGGTACGAGAAGACAATATCTCATTAATATATACTTATTACAATTTCACATACCATTTGTCCGGTCAGTGTTCACTATGAACTAACAAGTCCAACAGTAGACTATGAAATTGTTAAACATATAATTAAGTATTTTCGCACTCCAGAGCTCTCAGTCTTCACATCAGAATACACGCCATGGTTGCTCTGGCAGTTCTAAGCATGGTGGTGTGGTTCGACTTTTTGAGCAATTGGAACTGGTTGGATGCCACTTCAGATCAGATCGTCGTCAGGCTGTCTTCTTGTTGTCTTTTAGAACAGAACTAGGGAGGGGTCTTCGAGCCTGACCATTTAGTCAAAATGCATGGCTAGTGCCGTCACCATGGACTGTGTAGGTTAGGATTTTATTTTAGTTTTTGACAGAAAATATCCCCCGAATTACCAAGGATTCAAACCAGGGTCTGTTGCATGAGAGCCCTGTGTTCTTTACCATTTGGTCAGCTGCGGCTCCTTAAAGAGTCAGTTGGTACAATTTGTTATGGTTTATACAGCAAGGCTGCTATGTCTGGGCCTTTCATCCTACCACATCCTGTTTTATTAAACCTGTCATTAGTAGCCTTTTATGACATGCTTGTTGAAGAATAGTTAGTCCCTCCCTAGATGGGGCCACAAAACTCACAATGGGAGTTTCCTTATGTACATTTCTTCCATCTTGTCCAGCATGAGTTCTTCTTTGGCTACAAACAAGCCAACCGTAAAGAGGATGATATTGCTATAGTGAATGCTGGCATGCGAGTGGATCTGGGGGACAGAGGGAGCCATGTTGAAGACATTAGTTTGGCATTTGGGGGCATGTCCGATACAACTGTGCTGGCAACCAAGACCATGAAGGCTCTCACTGGAAGGTATGTATAATGTCATGTAGTCATTTTAGCTGGAAAAAAATACAAACTCTGCTGCCATAGGGGAGCAAACATTTGCTTATCAAAACAGCACCCTTAGGTTTGATCTCTTCTTCTTTTTCTTTGCGTTCGGTTTTGTATGCTCAGATCAGACCATCAGGTAGGTTCCTCTATGAACTTGCATGTCAGTAGCAGGTCCTTTATGGTTCCCCATAGCTTGTTCTGCACACTTTGCTCTTGAGGCCAGGTGTCTTTTCGAAGCTGTCAATAGAGTGGGAAGGTCTGCAGAATGTGCTGAGGAGTTTGGGGTCCTGTTTGACAGGCACACTGTGGGGACTGTACAATCTTTATTTTATGCATGTGGTAGTCGAGCCTGCAGTGTCCTGTTCATAGACGGAAAATTGTTGTATGTTGCTTTCTGTTGAGTCTGCTGATGGGGTCTTGTGGATGTTTATTGTTAGTTTGTTCCCTCCACAATTCCTTCCATTTTCCCATGATAAGTGTTCTGATTTCTGGCAAGGACAATAGATCGGTGTGTTGTTTCTCCTTTGTTCCATTTTTAGCAAGTCAAGGTTTGATCTCCTGTAGCAAGATTGCTTGTGTTACAAGCAGGGGTAACATAAAGAATATATGGTGGGAGCTTGGGGGCCTAAACCCTTTCACAGATCATTTGGTGGGCTGCTTGTGAAGGATACCAGGTACAATTCTGGGAATAAAGCTGGCCTATCCACCCACTGGGGGCTGACTGCTTTATAAGGATCATCATCATCATCAGGTGTCATGCTGACTGGTGTGGGCGATCATGCCTCTCCACAATCCGCGATCTCCTGCAGCATGTATCGGTTCGTGTGCTGACACACCTCCATGCCATGCATCAAGACTGTCAAGAATCTTCTTTCATTGTCTTCCTCTATACCTCCTTCCACAGATTTTTCCAGTGGTCACAACATGTTCCATTTTCCCCACAGCTCATAACATGGCTCCTGCCTCTTTCAAAACTTCTTGGTTGCTCTTTTTGGCTGTCCCAGGTATTTTAAGCATTCTTCTGTGAAAGGACATTAAAGGTGAAATTTTTTAGGTAAGATGATTGACTTAATTGCATGTGCTTTTATCCCATATGGCTCACACTCTGTCAGCAGAACAGCTAACTGTCTGCCAAGAGTGTCGCACAGAGCCCGACCTCCGTAACTTCGGCGACAATCCCCAGGGATCTCCATAAAAATTGCACTCATGAACTAAACGGTGCCACAGTGAAATTAACCCACATCCTTCAGAGAGCAAGGCATGAATTTGTTCCTGTTTGATTCTAATCTTTGAGAAGTTTACCCAACAAAACATTTCAACAACAAAAAAAGTATTTAAAAAAAGGGGGGGGGGAGATGTGCAAATACAAGCAAATATTGCTACCAAGATTTTACCAACTAACAAAACCACAATAGTAATTATCTGTGAAACCTAAAATTCACAGTCATACATAAGAGTTCGCCTACTGCAGTGAATAAGACACACACATACCAAACACATCAGACCATATCAGACACACACATATCAGGATCATATACATACCCTAGATATCAGACAACACACATCAGACCACACACAACACACATCAGACCACACACGCCAGAAATCAGACTGCACACAACACGAATTAGACCACACACCTCAGACATCAGACCATACACAACACACAGCAGACTACACACCCTAGACATCAGACCACACACAACACACATAAGCCCAACACACATTAGCCCCACACACAACACACATCAGGACCATACACATCAGACCACACACAACACAGCAGACTACACACCCTAGACATCAGACCACACACAACACACATAAGCCCAACACACATTAGCCCTACACACAACACACATCAGGACCATACACATCAGACCACACACAACACAGCAGACTACACACCCTAGACATCAGACCACACACATAAGCCCAACACACAACACACATTAGCCCCACACACTACACACATTAGCCCAACACACAACACACATTAGCCCCATACACAACACACGTCAAGACCATACACATCAGACCACACAAAACACACATCAGACCACATACCCCAGATGGACCACACACAACACACATCAGGACCACACACAACACACATCAGGACCACACACAACACACATCAGACCACACACAACATACCTCAGACCACACACCCCAGATGGACCACACACAACACACATCAGGACCACACACAACACACATGAGGACCACACACAACACACATCAGGACCACACACCCCAAACATCAAACCGCACACATCGGACCACACACCACAGACATCAAAACGCACACATCAGACCACACACAACACACATCAGACTATACATCCTACCCATCAGACCACATATGCCACCCATCAGTCCACACATCCCACCACACATCAGACCAACCATCAGACCACACACCCTATACATAAGACAACACACCCCGACATCAGACTACACACCACACACTTCAACCAATATTCCACACAACCCACAGATATGTCTTGACACTGTAATCATCACACTCTGTCTCCCATCAGGCCATGGAATGACTGCCTGCTACAGGATGCCTGCTCCCAGGACATGCTGCCTGCAGACCTGCCTCTAGCTCCTGGATCACCTGGTGGCATGGTTGCCTACAGGAGAACTTTGACCCTCAGCTTCTTCTACCGGTTTTATACTGCCGTGACTAGACAGCTGCAGCAGGTTGTTATTTTTATAATCTTTTAGATTGCTGAACAAAATCCAAACTGGGTTTATCAGAAAAGAATGGATTACATCACTAACCACTTTGTGAATGGTTGTCCCAACCTTCTTCTTTGTGCCAGGTCATACAGGCATTTGAGGCAGTGATCATGCAGATTATCTTGCTGTGACTATTCCAATACTGGACAGAAGGGATGTTATCAGTGCCATCTTCAGCACTTACTGTGAAGATGAATATGGCAGAGGGCATAACTGTATCCCTGTCTAAGCGGATTTTTTTTTTTTTTTTTAAGTATCCAGAAACCATGAGTTGTAAACCCTTTGTCTCAGTACTATAGATATAGCAACCCTTCAAGCCTTGTTTCCATTATAGGTACCGTAAATCTGGGAGAAATGTGGCTTTTCTGCCTACCCCAGGGAGTGAACCCGGACCACAAAGAATTCATCACCCGGCTGTCGCGCAGTCAGCTTTAACCAACTACGTTAGCGAGCCTGGCTTCAAAGCTGATAGAAATGTGTGGGCAGCCTGGAGCTGCAAGAAATGAACATTTCACTAAGGGGACAACAGGCATCATCGGTCATTGTATGCTTGTGGAGCTTTAAAGGAGGAGATCAGAGGACCTATGGATTTGTTGATAGTGCTGTGATGACTGTCCTTACTAACCACTAATAGTTTCTGATTGTTAGTTAGTGAACAGATTATCCTCATTTCACATCCAACCATTTACTTCTTAAGTGCTCGGATCCCCTCCTGTGTCAATCCTGCAGTGTGTAACAGCTCACGACACCAGTTCTGTGTTGGTTTCTTCTTCTTCTTTGGCTTTGCTTTTCTTCTTGGCATGATAAGGCAGACGTGGTAAGTGCCTTGTAGGAGAGTTCAGAGGAGCAGGTGGATCACCACAGTCTAGTGAGACTGATGCAGCGGAGAGTGACCAGAGGTTCTGGTAGATGCCTGAGGTTCAGAGAAAAGTCAAGACGGACATTTAATCAGAATACTACTGGCACCATTAATATCGGAACTCTTCACTGGCTGCTGAGGCTATTGATGGAGCGATTATGGGAATGCCCCGAGTGCTGTGATGTCGGCTCTTGAATCAACTCAACTCTTCTTTGGCTTCCTGCATTGTGTTATTGCATCAAGAATAGTGTTATACAAAGCATTAGAAAGAGAGCACAGAAAATCCTTAAATCTTCCCTTATCTGGAGGAGGTGAAGAAGAGAGGAGGAGGAGAAGAAGAAATAAATTAACTCACAGAAACTAACACCCTTAATAAGCTATTTGAGAAACCCAACAAACTTTTACAGGAAGCAAGGTAAGCATTATTAGTAAAACTTAGAGCAGGAGTTAAATAAAGAAATAATTATTGATTTTTATGTCTTTTGTTACTCCTGTTGACATGTTTGACTCCCAGCACAGTGACTATAGCTTTGGTTTTTATGGTGTCTAGTGTGTCCTTCTATCTTTCCACTTCTTCCTCTGAGTTAGTTTGTTAGCCTTTCCTCATGAGCCTAGGGCGGCGCATAGGTCAGAGGTCATAGCTCCCCATGTCTGGCTGTTCCTAGCCACCTGTTTTGTGTCATGGCTGTTCATTGGCCCATGGTTGAGCCTTTCCTGATGATGGTTCTATGCAGGGTCTCCTTTTGTCTTCCTCGTTTTCTTTTCCCTTCTTGTGTCCATACGAGGGCTTGGTGGCAGAGTCTGGTCGCATCCATTCTGAGTGCATGGCTGATGCAGTTCCAGTGACGCTTTCTTATAAAATTGATCTCTTGTCTTATGTGCGTATTTTCTTACTAGAGTGCCGATCAATACATTGTCTGTTTGTTTATTATGTATATAATGTTCCTGTTGATTGCAGGATTCAGATGAGGCAGACAACAGTGCAATAAATGAAATCACTCAGAGCCTGAAAGGTGGTTGCCAGGTGTTCCACCAGCCCACAGATCTGCAGCCATCAAGTGATCTGGTAGGAAGACCTGTACCGCACAGCTCAGCATACAAACAAGCTACAGGAGAGGCTGCTTATGTGGATGATATCCCTGTCTCTGATGGTAGGTAGATATGTAAAAGACACAGCTAATCCATGGACTGTGAAGCCTAGTTTAAACAGTATGATAGAAACACTATGGGAGGGAACTAAACAAGTTCCAGTGGCCCAAGAAGTGAAGAAAAGACTGAGGTTGGTTAGGACACATATTGAGAAAACCTGAGAACATTATACCTAGAATTTCTACATTGGAACTCACAAGGGCATAGAAATAACGGCAGATTAAAACACACATGTAGTAGAAAGCTAGAGAACAAAGTTAAAAAGATAGGGAGGACATGCGGAGAGCTGCATGCAATGGTGAAGGATAGAAGGACTTGGCATGAGTTGGTTGAGGACCTATGCTCCATGCGGGATAAATAGCAGAAGAAGAAGAGACCAGATTTAGGATAAGAATGTTGAAACTTTTAAGAATAGAGAAGAAATAGACACTGAAGTATTTAGATCAAATATATGGAAGCAAGGTGCTTCATAATGCTGGGGTACCATTTTAGATCTAAGATGATTTGATAGCAGACTGTCTTGCGTTAGTGCCAACTATCAAATGTAAAATTTGCCTGGAAAAATTGCAACCACCAAAACAATGCTGGGGTTGGTTCTTTCAGACAGACTGTGATGAGAGTGATGTTCTGAAAAGACCTGCTACATGATAATGATGACTAAGATGTTTCCCACTCTGTCCTCTTCAGGAGAACTATTTGCTGGATTTGTGATGAGCACTCAATCACACGCAAACATCCTGCAGGTTGATCCATCCTTGGCTCTTGCCATGCCCGGAGTTGAGGACTTTGTTACAGCCAAGGATGTGCCAGGATGTAATAACTGGAATGATTTTCAAGATTTGGTCTTTGCTTGTGACAAGGTTGGTGATCAGGTTCTGTTGTTTGTTCTTTGACTATAAGACTTCTGTTTACCTTTTTGTCTGTTCTTTGACTAAAATATTAATTGCTTATTGTTTTGTTTGTTCTCTATAGTCTTAGTTTTAGTCAAGTTTTCATCTTCATTGCAATCAGGCTTCACCATACTTGCTCTGTTCCTGTGTCAGGGAAAATCCAATAAAATGTCTTTCATTGTTGCATTTGAAAAACTGGTGAACAAACAATCAGTCTCTGCACAATGCAGAAATATGTGCATGCAGTAAATGCATATGGCAGTTGCTAGAGGCGCCAAAGCCAACATCCACTACTAGAAATACAGTTTGTCGTTAATGGAAGTAGTCGGGTACCATAAGTTGGCTATACACAGGTAGAATTATTACATAAGGTATTTCATCAGCTCACACATAAACCAGCTACCAGCCATATTGAATACTACGAGATAGCCGCTGCACAAATGCAAGACAAAAAAAATGTTAAGTCGGGAGATGTGAACCAGCATCATTGCACATGGTTATAAACCATAAGTGCTTTGCCACCAGTACGGACAGCTGATTTGAATTGTCCGCCTGTGTCGCTGTTCGCACGTAACTCTGTAGCTACAGCAACGTTCCTCCATTTACCCCAGAGTATCACTCTGGTACCCATTTCCTAGAGGCTGGGTGAACCCCGGGAGCCGCCTGGTTTCGAACGCCGACCATGGGCTGCAGTGAGTCGCAGCTGAATTTAAAAGCGGGCTTCTTATCGACTGCGCTAACGCGGCTCCCAAAAATGCAAGGCATTCCACATAAAAAACACAGCTCACAGGGCTGCACCAAGCACTAAACTTAGTAGCTTAGGCAACAAAACAGGTCCATTACATTTTCTCCCAGTGAATATGCATTTTACAGTTATTGCCATTGTTTTCTCTTTTCAATCATGTTAGTCTTTATTGTGTACTGTTCTTTCCTTTAGTCATTAGTTAGTCAAGGTTCTACTTCACAGCAACTGCTTCGCTTCTCTGCCATCACTGTTTGTTTTAAAACTAGTGGTCTGCATATCATCATCATCATCAGGTGCCTTGCCGACTGGCGTGGGCGATCATGCCTCTCCATAATCCGCGATCTCCTGCAGCATGTATCAGTTCGTGTGCCGACACACCTCCATGCCATGCAACAAGACTGTCAAGCATCTTCTCTCGTTGTCTTCCTCTATCCCTCCTTCCACAGATCTTTCCAGTGGTCACAACATGTTCTATTTTCCCTCTTCTCATAACATGGCCGAAAAATGATGACTGTCTCCTTCTGATGTCAGTGATAAGTTGTCTTCGGTCTCCCGCCTCTTTTAAAACCTCTTGGTTGCTCTTTTTGGCTGTCCAAGGTATTCTAAGCATTCTTCTGTAAAACCACATCTCTGAGGCCTCCAAAAATTGTTTGGCCTGCCTACCGATTGTCCAGGATTCACATCCATATGTTAAAAACTGGATGTATGTAGCAAGCAAGAATTCTTTTTCTAACTCTCAATGACAAGGATATATTGCACAAGATGTTTTTCATTTTATAAAATGCAGTTTTTGTTGCCTGTCCAATTCTGTTTCTTATTTCAGTTATGCATTTTCCATCTGATGTTATCCATGTGCCCAGATACTTAAATTTCTGTACTTGTCTTAAAATAACACCATTGACTTTTATTACACATTTAGGAATAATTTGTTTCTTTGATACCACCATTACTTCTGTCTTCCCATTATTCAAACTGAGGCCCATTCTTCCACTTTCTAACACCACAATGTCTATCATTTCCTGTAATTCTTTCTGACTTGTTGCTATCAAGACTGTGTCATCAGCATAACGTAAATTGTTTATATTGTGCCCACCAACCACGATTCCGGGCATATCAATTAAAGATCTCATAATATATTCACTGTATATTGAAAACAAATCAGGTGAAAGTACACATCCTTGTCGTATGCCCCTCTTTATGCTTTGAAATGTTCCTAAACAGTTGTTAATTCTTATAGCTGCTGTTTGCTGCCAATACATATTCTTTATTATTCTTAGATCTTTCCCATCAATGTTTAATTTTTCTAACAGTTTGATTACTTCTTCATGCTTCACACAGTCAAATGCTTTTGTATAGTCTATGAAGCATAAGTACAAATCAGTCTTTACTTCTATAGCTCTTTCTGACAATGTCCTTAGGATGTATATGGCATTGTTTGTACCTTTTCCTTCTACAAATCCACATTGTTCATCGCTGATTTCTGGTTTAATTTTGTTTCTTATTCTTCTCATAATTATTCTCAGTAAAATCTTAGTCATGTGACTCATAAGACTTATTGTGCGATGGTCTTCACATTTTAAAGTGCCTGGTTTCTTTGGCAGAGCTATAAATATGGATTTTAAAAGGTCATTTGGAATATACCCACTATTATAAATATCATTTAAAAGTTTAGTTATTATTTCAATTCCAAAATTTCCCAGTGCTTCGATTTCTTCCAGTGAGATGTTGTCTTGCCCGGGTGCTTATCCTTTCTTCATATGATGTATTACATCCTCAACTTCTGCAGTCATTATTGGTGGACCATCATTGTTGTTCTGCAGTTCTACGTCTAGTCTATTATCATCATACAATTCCCCTATATACTCTGTCCATCTGTTAATTATATTACTATGTCCCATTAATAAGTCACCATCCTTTGATATCAAACATCCAGTGCTGTTACGTGTCATCTTTCCTGTTAACATATTTATCTGTTGGTACATGGAATGTGAGTCTTTCCCGTGATTTTCCCCAATCTCTGTACACATTTGATTCAGTCAGGCTTCTTTAGCCACTTTGCATTTGTTCACTATTTCTTTTTGTATTCTAGAGTATTCTTCTTTATCATTCTTTTTCTTCCTTCTTTCATCCATCAACTGCAGAATTTCGGTTGACATCCATTTCTTTTTTGCAACTGTATGGGTTGGTGGGATTGTCTCTTTTGGTGTCTGCTGAATTGACTCACGCAACATATCCCACTGTTCATCAATTGTTTGTATAATTTCTATTGCATTATACCGGTTTTGTACAGTGACGTTGTACTGTTCCTTAATTTCTTTATTCGTTCTAAGAATTCCTAAATTTAACTTGATGTTCTGTGGTGTTTTTCTAATGCTCTTTAGTTTTATTCTAATTTTTCCTACAACTGGAACATGGTCACTAAAGCAGTCTGCCCCTGGTCTAGTTTTAGCTCCAACTAAGCTGCTCTGAAATCTTCTTGAAATCAAAATATAATCAATCTGATTGCGGACATTATCACCAGGACTTTTCCAAGTCCACAATCTTCGAGGATGGTGTTTAAACCAGGTGTTACCTATTATCATGCTGCGCGACTCAGCCCATGCTATTAATCTGTCACCTCTCACATTCTTTTCTCCTAGTCCATATCCACCCGTTATTCCGTACACTTTTTCACTTCCTACTTTTGCGTTGAAATCTCCAAGTACCATTGTTACTTCACAATTTTTGCATTGATCAACAGTCTAACTCATCATAAAATGCGTCAATGTCTTCCTCTGAACTATCTGCTGTTGGGGCATAAATCTGTACTAAGTTGATGTCAAACGGTCTGTCGCGAAGTTTTACTAATAGTACTCTATCTGATATTGTCCAAAATCCTTTAACAGTTTTTGAGTTCTTTGGATCCAAAATAATACCAACTCCCTTGCTATATTCTTTCCCTCCCGAGTAGATAATTCTGTGCTGATCTGAATACTTTTCCCCTGCTCCTGGCCATCGCATTTTACAAATTCCTAGTATGTTGATGTTCATTCTCTTCATTTCCATCTTGATGTTATCCAGTTTTCCGTTTTGCACGAGTGTTCTGACATTCCATGTACCAATGTTCATGATGTTTCTACCATTTACTTTTTCTACAGTAGCTGGATGACGGTCGGGTATCACCCGTAGAACATGATGCTCCCTACCGGACGAGGTGATTCCACCGGAATCCCCATTCACGTTGTTATCTGAATACGTATTATTTTGAGGCATGATTTTCTTGGGATGGTACAGCGGTGGTTTCCCCTTGCCTTCCGCCGGTTTGTATATGGTTTGACTCCAATAGCCTTTGTCTAAAAAGACTTACCCTGCAAGGCAGCAGGGGGGAGAGGTTATGGCGCCTCTTACCCGCCGATGGCCATGTCGTAGAGTTTTGAGGTATTTTATAGAGTTAGCTGTCCCACCAACTAACTCGCCTCCTCTCAATGACCATCACCTGTTTTGGTCCACGGCCACTTATTCAATATATTCGTGGCTAACCTCTATATCTAGAGGCCTTTCCACCATCCGCCACCTGGTGGACGCGCCTAGTAGTAGGACAGGCTCCTACCCCAGGGTCTGCATATACACCCGGCAAATTATTTTGCAAAGTGAATGCATAAGGCAGTCGTCAGATCTGCCAGCAATTCATTTGTGTTAGTCTATATATAGTCTCTTTCTGCATTGGTCTCTTCTTTTAACCAGCATTCATAATACACTGCAGACCGCTGAAAGTGATCTTGGATGTTGTATATTTCTGCTGTGAAGAACAATTTGTTTATCCCTAACAAATTTTGTGTGTGCTTGAATTCTCATCTGGATAAGAGGAGTTTCTGATAAGAACCATTTCTTGGTGAGTTCTTCTGATCATGTCTACACTGAAATAAAAATATGATTCGTGAAACTTTGGGAATCCAATTACCCCTTCTCCCCCCACCCAATTCCTTTCTTTAATGAAAAAGCATTTCACACAGTTTACTGATTAATTTTTTTTAAATATACATATTTATCTACATTGACCCTGATTGCTTCTGAACAGTCAGTAAATTAGGGAAAACTTATTTGGAATCTGCGAAGATGTGGTTTTATTGACCAGTGATGAGAATACCCTGGGCAGATCAAAAAGAGTAATGAAGATGTCTTGAAAGAAACTGACTCACGAAGAGAACTGATTGCCCACATCAGAAAGAGACAATCTATATTATTTGGTCATTTGATGAGAAGGAGAAAACTGGAGTACATCCTGACAGTAGGAAAGCTGGAGGGGAGGAGAGGCAGAAGAAGACTGAGAGAACAGATGCTGGACAGTTTGACATCATGGCATGGCAGATCATCTGTGTCAGAGTTGATTGAAAGTACACGAGACAGAAGGTTGTGGATGGACATTACTACTAACACCACATAGCATGGACTTTAAGAAGACCCTTGCCAACTTGGTTTTCAAAATAACTGTTGTTCACAGGAAAACACCTCTAAATTCTTTTTAAGCCTACGTATTCACATTGTGGTCTCCAAAACATTTGTGTAGGTGCAAAAACAGCCAGTGGCATTAACTAGGTGTTTCGCAAACACATCGCTGTAGGAGTGCCCCGTAAGGGCACTCTCTGGGAACTGGAACCTACTAGGAGTGCCAAGTTTGTGGCTTCATTGGGCGAAAAGGTTAGATGGAAGCATATGATTACTATAGGAATGCTGTGTGGCTTGAAGCACTGAAAATCAGGTCGGTGTACCAGTCTGTGACTTGTCGGAGATAAAGACCATTTGTTCATTCATTTGTTTATTTTTTTTAATCAGACTCTACATGAAGGTCAAATTATAGGCATGGTGTTGGCTGATAATCTGGCAACTGCCAGACAAGCTGCCAGTCAGGTCAGAGTGGAGTACGAGGAGCTGAAACCCATCATTACAATCCAGGTATCTGCAGTTAAGGTCGGTTATACACGGCATGTTTAACTCCTTGAGGTGCTTTCCCATTATCTCCCTCCAGGATGACATCACAGTCCTGTATTTTCAATGGTGGTAAGAGCGTGTTTCCAAGCTTTCTGATGCTTTAACTACCCCAAACCATCTAGAACTAGGCCTAACCGTAACCCACCTAGGTTCTACAAGAGAGTGTTGTCTAGGTCCTACGACTGCATGCAGCCTATCTACCACCTCCTAAAATATTTGACTGTCTGTATGGGAGCTGGGGGGGGGGGGGGGGGATACTGAGATATAACTCTCCTTAATCCCAGAGGGCTTCAGAGCAGAAGGAATAACCACTAAGAAAAGTCAAGAAAATATTACCTTGAGCATTACACAATGAAACTGGTCATTGAGTAAAGCCATACCTCTGTAGAACATCTTGTGCAATGGCTAGGATGCACAGGAAAGATCCTGCTACATACATTGCTTATAGTTAAGACAGTCATCAAGAGTACTTACTATATGTAGGTTTAAAATGACAGAGTCCTTAGCTTATCTGGCATGATGTCAACATAGCGCCTGCTTTTATTTTATCAACACTTTCTTGGTATTTAATTTATATTCTTTCTTCCTAGGAGTCCTCGTCTGTTGTCCATGTTATCCTTGTCTATTTCTACCCACTCTGTTGTCTACAGCGGTTATCTTCATTTCTACCCGCCCTGTTTTCTGCATATCCTTATATATTTCTATTCACTCTTTTGTATAAAACAGTTATCCTGGTCTATTTCTACCCACCCAGTGGTCTATAGCAGTTATCTGTGTATATTTCTATCCACCATGTTATCCCTGTCTATTTCTATCCACTCTATTGTCTACAGTCATTATCCTTGTCCATTTCTACCCACCTATTGTCTACAGCTGTTTTCCTTGTCTAATTCTACCCATCTTGTTGTCTACAGCTGCTATCCTTGTCCATTTCTACCCACCCTGTTGTCTACAGCTGTTTTCCTTGTCTATTTCTACCCATCTTGTTGTCTACAGCTGTTTTCCTTGTCTATTTCTACCCATCTTGTTGTCTACAGCTGCTATCCTTGTCCATTTCTACCCAGCCTGTTATCTACAGCTGTTATCCTTGTCTATTTCTACCCAGCCTGTTATCTACAGCTGTTTTCCTTGTCTATTTCTACCCAGCCTTTTGTCTACAGCTGTTATCCTAGTCTATTTCTACTCACCCTGTTGTCTACAACAGTAATCTTTGTCTATGTCTACCCATGCAGGAAGCCATACAATCCAACTCCTACTTTGACAGCCCTCCACGAGTCATCCAGTGTGGAGACATTGACAAGGGCCTGTCTGTAGCTGAACATGTCCTGGAAGGAGAGTTTCACCTGGAGGCACAGGAACACTTTTACCTGGAGCCACACGCCTGCATTGTGTACCCACGGGATGTTGATGAGTATCATGTGATCAGTATGACTCATATGTTGGATATCCTTCAGGTAAGAAGCTTATCCTTGGTAGAAGTCATGATCGTCATCATTACTAACTTCTTCAGAGCTAGCTGAGGGTCTCCCCCATGTGGATTCTGGAGCCCCACTTTGGGGTGAAAAACAGCAATGGACCCACTGCATCCCTCTCAGGCATGCTGCAAAAGATAACTTATTCAGAATTCCACCCTTCCCCCCCCCCCCCCCCACCACCTTAATGTTGTAGTGCATCTGCCTGAGAGGTGAGAAACCAACACTCTGCATACAAATAAGCAGATCTGTAAAACATATTGCACACAAAATAAAATTTCTGCAACAAGACTCAAGGCCAGAAGTGGAGGAACAACTAGAACTTGTCACCAGAGTTTATAGCTGGTGAAGGCTGAAAGTAGAAGAGTTGGGTTTCTCCATAGCAAAGAGTCCGGCGTTTGAAAGTCGGGGGAGTTTATGAAAAGATCCCAGGGTATTGTCACTGGAGCTGTGGAATTTGTGCTTTGTGCAGCACTCTGGGCAGGTAAATTGCTATTGTGCAGAGAGAGAGACACTTCATGGGATGAGGCCTGGCACAGTGAAGACAGTCCTCTAGACTATAAATAAGCCTATATTTCGCAGACCAATCGGCAGTCTGTGGGTGATGTGATAAATATCAAGCTGGCCACCTTTACTTCCCAGGACTTTACCTGGTACCCATTATACTCTTTCAATAGCAGAGGAGAGTTAAATTATTTAAAAAAATTTGTATCCTGTGTTCCTTGACACAAAAAGAGATAAAGCTAGTTTGATCATAGGAGCCAAGGTCATTTTGCAGAAAAGTCCCATGACCTTCAGATCCACAGGTGAGTGTCTAACTGCTATGCCACAGTGACACACTGCCTAGAATATGACTTTATATAATTAGCTAGACAGATCATCCTTACTGCATATTAAACCATTCAGTCCAGAAGTGTTCTTCTTCTTCAGCGATCTCTGGTCATGCGCATAATCCACTGTGGGTCATAAACTGGGATGTCTTTTCAAGGTCTCTTAGGTTTCCCCAAAGCTTAGTTGTCAGTTCTACTGGGTGTTGCCATATGTCGCTCCGCAGCTCCGCCAGGAGAGGACAGTCTTGCAGGACATGTTCTGGAGTCTGTTCAGCACGAAGGCACCGGCAGAGAGCTGTTTGGCTCATACCTAATTTATGTGAGTGTTTATTGAGTCTGCAGTGTCCAGTGCGTAAGCGAAAAACTGTGACTTGGTCTGTTCTGTTCAAGCGTTTCAGAAAATCTTTTTCGTAGTTATAACCAGTGTTGGTTTTCCAATCTGTTTCTGATTTTCTCTTAATGAGAGTTTTGACTTCATCAGAAGTGTTCAAATCCCCTTCTCAGTGTGGAGCAGCTGACAACCCCAGTTCTCTGATGGTTTAATCTTTTGGCTTCCTGTCTAGTGTTCTTATCTATTCTGACCCCTTCTTACTTACTGTTCTCACAGTCTGGTCATGGTTCATCACCCCTTTAATTCATACATACATCATACTGTTCATAGACTATTCAGGAAGTCAGCCTTGTCCCTTCTCATCCATCCACCATAGTAGCCATTTTCCCAAGCATTTTCATTTCAAATACTGATTTATCACCATGTCTGCCGTGACCTATTTTTGAAAAGCATAGAAAATGCTAGTGGTGCTGTGTTTAATAGGCTAGGATATGGGGGGGGGGGGGGGGGGGGGGGGGGGGGGGGGGGGGGGGGGGGGGGGGGGGGGGGGGGGGGGGGGGGCTTTAAAAGCCAAGTTGATGTCAGATTTTCCCCATAAGCCTCCATGATTGATGTCACAGGTCAAGGCACATTTATTAAGGCTGCAGGGAATGTATTCCATTTAGTACCTCACCCTGTTCATGTTTATTGATTACACCTTTATATATCTCTTTATGTTTGAGAATAAAAAAACTTTTTTTTTTTACATAGATCAGTAAAATGTGAAAATATTTGTTTCAGTCAATCAGGTGCCTTCTCCACAGTGAAGGTTGGCCGCAACAAATCACCAACACATTCTGTCTCTTGTCCTGCCTGTACACTCTCTCAGACTTCTGTTTGTCTTTCTTTTGATATTGTCCTCCCACTTGTATCCTTGCCCACCTCTTGCTCTCTTGCTCCATATAGAGCAACAAGGCAGTAGAAGATGACAACCAGAATATGACCATGTCCTTCCATAAATGAAATAATAATGTGTAATCTGTTTGCAGGTAGGAGTGTCCAAAGTGTTGGGTGTGCCGGAACACAATATAAATGTTTCTGTGAGGAGAATTGGTAATGTCTCTAGATCTAATATTGCTGCTGTTTGTAGAATGCCATAGTTATCATTAACTCTTTGAGTTTCAATTAGCAAGTCACCTTGTCCTTTGATTATACAGACCGACAATTATACATCATGATATCCATTTCAGATAAGTGTAGGATTGTGCCAGGGATGCCTTTTGTCACCTTTGTCATTTGTATTATTGTATTATCATCATCACCTGTCCTGTTTTTTTTTTTTTTTTTGGGTCTTTGTTTGTTTTTTTGTTTGTTATCTCCCTGATACTAAATTGTAGCCCGTAGCATGGTTTTCTGTCTTTGTCTTGTACTTCTTGTGTGGCTTAGTTCATCTTTTTGCAGGGCTCAGCTACACCAATCTTTTGTGGTGTATATATGTCATATAGGGCTTGCAGTTGCTTCCTCCAGTCTATTCTGTCCAATATCTTGTGTGTTCAGTATGACACCTCAGTATTTTGGGACTGAGTTAGTCAAACCCTGGTACATCAAGGATTGTGAAACAGGTCCACTAACCTGTAAATCACTAGCCACCTACCAGTCTACAAGTGAGTGTCTGTTTGCAGGAACTGTCGGCTTGTTTAGTTTACTGTTTCTGAACTCTGCTTGTTTTGTTTACTGTATCAGTACCCTTTTGCTTTTTTAGTTTATTGTTTCTAAACATTCCTGCTTGTTTAGTTAACTGTTTCTAAACCCTTTGCTTGTCTAGTATACTGTTTCTTAACACTTTGATCGTCTAGTATACTGTTTCTAAACACTTGCATGTTTAACTTCCTGTTTCTAAACACTCTGCTTGTTCAGTTTACTGTTTCTAAACACTTTGCTTGTTTAATGGATTGTGTCTAAACACTCTCCTCAGGTGGTTCGTTTGGTGGGAAGCAGGCCAGACATAGCAGTATTGTGCATCCAGCAGCAGTTGGAGCATACAAGTCAGTGATCATTCTCTATCTGTTTCATTGGTCTCCCTAGTTTGGGTTCCTAGGCTCCATTTGGGAGCAAAAATACCACCACTGCCCCCCCCCCCCCCCCTCAGTAAGCATGCTGTCGGAGGTGACTAATTAGGGTTGTTTCCTTCAGAGTTGGAGTGCATCTGCCTGAGAAGCAAGAAACTAACTGTCTGCATACAAATAAGCCAGACCCATAAAACAAAAAAAACACAAAAAGTCATCAAGACCAAATTCCAGGAGTGGGCAAACCACCATAACTTTCTGCCGGAGTCTACAGCCAGTGAATGCTAAGAAGCAGAAAATTATCATTTGTATAGACTGGGAGCAGTAGTCGAAACCTCATCCTCATTACTCGTTCATTTTCTGTGTTCACCCTTAATAGGTCTTGAGGTTTGAATCGGGTTCACTCCAGATCTTTGAACATTTTTCTTTAAAAAAAAAAAACCACCTTGGCTCCCAGGTTGACCCAGTCTAAAATGAGTACCAGATAAAGTTCTGGGAAGTAAAAGTGGCTGGTATATACCACTGATGTAAAAAAAGACTGCTTTACTTTCTAACAGCGCTGCTGTACTTTGTTGTCTCCCTTGAATCAATCAAGGGTGTCACTAGTATCATTCATTCAGGAATATTAACAGCAGGAGAAGGTTGCTGTAATCTGATCTCTTATATGTTACATAAGTATACAAATTCAGGCCTTTTGTTTTGGTGAGCAGCTGGTTTATGAGCGAAGATTTTTCAGGCAGGTGGACACAGTGGAGCATTTCTGCCCCAGCTGTTTCTACAGCATGCTGTGTTCTGAACATATTGTTGTTTACTTTCCTTGGAGTACACAGAGCAGGCAGAGGGAGGGATCACGCTGTCTGGCCTACACTTTCATTGGCACCTTTCCGTCTTTTCAGACGATAGTGTTATATTGTGCTTTGAGGAGGCATGAGACTCACAGCCCATGGCAAGTGTGACTAGCAAGACCCACCCGTGTCAAAAAAAGTCTTCCACAATGATGGCATGAGATTTCAGGACCATTGTTGTCAACATTTGTGTTTCATCTGTTTCTTTTCAGATGCCCAGCTCTCATCCTTTCTGCAATCATTTCTTTCTTCAGTCTCATTTCATTCCTGATATGTCCTTTCCACACAACACAGTCCATGCATTTTGTTCCAATGAGTCCACCTCAATACCTGTATCATTCATGTCCTGCTTGCATCATCTTTATACACAAAGCAGGCAGAGGAAGGGATCATACTGTCTGGCCTACACTTGGTCAGTGCAATACTGCCCAGGTTTTGGACTGTGGAAAGGAGGAGCTTCACCCCTGGCCTTGATTGGTGTCACCATGGGTTGTGGTTCTCATCCCTGCCTCTGCCACAATGGAACACTATCGCCTGGTAAGATAAAAAGGTGCCAAAAACACATTTAGCTTGTTCATTTGTTTTGGCGGCATCTGTGGCCTAGGCATTGCGAACACGCTTCATAATGTCTGGGTGCCGGGTTCCATCTCTGCTGCGGCCTTGCGCTTTATGTTGGTTTTGACAGTGGTGTCGAGAAGCCAACTGTCCTGAAAGCAATGACAAACTACTGGATGTAAATTTATTTGCCTAGAAAAACCACAGCAGCCCAGAAATGCTAGGGTTGGTTCTGCAACGTCCTGTTAAGGATACTTATTTGTTTCATTATACACTATAAAAGTAACTATTGTGTTAACAATTTCTTACTGGTAAGGTATTGAATTTGATTGTTTTGTCTTGCAGAACTCAGAGACCTGTACGTGCTGTCCTGGACAGAGACGAGGATATGAAACTAACTGGCACCAGACATCCCATTTTAGCCAAGTATAAGGTATTGTCACATCACAGGATTGAAGAGGCAGACGTTTGCTACAAGATTATATAAGCTGGTGGGGGTAGTCCAGCCTTCAGATAGTTGCCCAGTCAGCCAGTCAGTTATTCCAGCTGCCATTTTGGGATAGATAACTGAAATGAGTCAAAACGTAGACTTGAAGTGTACCTTGGTTTGCACCAGCTTTAACATCTAGGGTTGACAACACAAACGCCGCTCAGCTTCGTTGTACATTCTGTCAGTTTATTCTGGTCCATTTATTTCACATTTATTTCACTCGCGACATATTCAAACACTAACCATTCACAACATAAAAACTACATCTTCAATTACTACAACCGTCTTCACTGACTTCTGATGATCGACTGACCACGAGTCTAGCTCGGGTTTCCCCTCGCTTACTCCACCGGCCACAAGTATCTCGTGCCGTCACTTGTAGCACGGACTTTTTGCTTGCCACAATGTACTCGTGGAGACCATGCAAAGCAGGGTCATCACAATAACCATCTTTAACAAGCATGTCCTAAAACGTGACTGATTATGGATTTGTTGAAACAGAATGTGCTGGGCTAAAAGGCACCGATTTTGGAAGCTAGCTGTCCACAATTTGTGTCACCACCCATTTACGGGTGATTACAGAAGAAGAACCATTATATGTGTTGTTTCAAGATATATAATAAACAAACAGACAATGTATTGATCGGCACTCATAGAAAGAAGCAGAGAGATAGAAGGACACACTAGACAACATAAAATTCAAAAGCTATAGGTAACATGCCTGGAATCGAACCTGTCACCTCCAAATATTGTGTGCACATTGCCATAGAAACAAGTGTACTAAGAACATGACTAACTGGGCACCCACATGGAGCAGAAAAATGGCTGTCAGGTGAAAGACAAGAATCCTCCTCTTCTTCTTATAGTCAATGTCATGTGGTTGTGTTAGGCGTGCCACATCCTGCTGTCTCGAGTACTTTTGGTCAATTCTAACGCAGATGATCTTCCATGCTTTGATGTCGAATTATCCAGAATCATCTCTTTTGTTCTCCCTCTGCCTCTTTTTCTCTCCAACTTTTCCACTGTCACGATGTACTCCAGTTTTCTCCTTCTCATGCATGACATGACCAAAGAGTGTAGATAATCTCCTTCTGGTTCACTTTCTTTCAAGACATCTTGATTACTCTTTTTTATCTTTATCGTCATCATTCATCTAAAATACCACAGCTCAGCTGCTTTCAAATAATTTTTTGCTATTCATATATTCATTCAACTGTCCGTGATTCACTTCCATATATCACGATAGCATTTATATAGCTCATCTCAATTGACAAAGAAAGATTGTATAAAAGTATCACTACTTCAATAACATGATTGCGATGGTTGCTTCCCTTTTTTCTTCTCTCTTCTACGCGTTCACTGGCTGTAACTCCAGCAGAATGTTCTGTTTGTTTGTCCATCTTCGGATTTAAGTCTTATTGCAGAACCTGAGTCTTGCATGCACATCCACTTTACAGATCTGAAATATTTGTAACTGTGTAATCTGGAAAGCTTGGTGAAGCATGTCTATGCCATCTTTGAGACCAAGACAGGAGACACTCAAACCAGCTTTTTATGGGAACAATCAGTAGAAATAACTTGGTGTTAATAATCGCAACTTCGTCCTTCTTAGGACGAAATTTTTTGTCATTTGAAGCCCTACTCTGGCTTTTGCCGGGGGCCGCAATATAGGCAGGCCATATATGGCCAAATGTCTGAACGCGGTTTCTGGGACCTCTCCACGGCGATCCTCATCCACATGGTGGCACTTTGTGTCATCGGGTGTTTATCGCTTGTGTGATGTCCTGGTGGGGTAGAAATTCAGTTCAGTTCAAATAACTTGGTGTGGCTGCTGTGTCGGAGGACTGAGCATGCATGGCACTGCCCAGTGTACAGTGACGTGGATTATGATAACATAACATAAAACAATCTGATCTCAAGTGTCATTATTGTATTGTTGTTTATTGCAGGTTGGGTTTACTGCAGAAGGCCAGCTGCTGGCTCTCAGACTGACGGTGTACTTCAACTGTGGCATGTCCATGGATACTTCTCCTGGAGTAGGTTTGATTTTGGTTTTTTAAATTGTTTTATTTTCTTTAAGGACCATTTTTAGTCCAGTGCCTCATGCAGTATATGATGCTAGATTCATACTTGCTGGGTGATGCGGCCAGCATCAGTCCGCCTGCCTTGAATTCCCAGGACATTACCTGCAGCTTTTGTAGGCTGGACTGACTAGGAAAGCAAGGTCAGTTTTGAAAACATCTGGTTATGTGGATTCAAACCCAAGACCGTCAGGCAAGTGTCTAGCCACTACACCACTGTGTATCTCACATTCTAGTTTCAGTTGTTAAGGTAATCAATCCTATGGTATTTGTTCCCAAATACAGTCAGTAAAAACAGTTCTTATAATGATCCCACTTTGATATGTTTTTGCTAGTTCACTTTTCTTCTTCTTCTTTGAGTTCACCGGCTTTAATCTCACGTGGAAAGTTCTGGTTGTTCATCCACTTCTGGACTCTAGTCCTGTTCCAGAAACCGAGTGTTGTTTGAACATTTTTTTATCATGTCTAATTCATCTGCATGCAGACTGTTAATTCCTTGCCTCTCAGGCAGATGAACTCTGACTTGGAAGGAAGCTCCCATTTAGTCGACTCTTATGACATGCTTTTGGGCAGGCAGTGGGTCTATTCTTGTTTTCCACACAATGGGGCCCCGGAACCCACACGGGGACATATAGTTTACTTGTGGCCTGGTCATGTTCATCATGTATTCTTTTTCATGTTCACAGGCTGTAAACTCTTCTGAAAAGTTCTGTTTTGTTCATCTGTTCTGAACTTTGATCTTGCTGAAGAACTTGTTCCAGAAGTTTTGTGTGCGCATATTTGATTTACAGATCTGGCTTTTTTTAAATGCACTTTTGTGTGTGGGGTTTCTCAGCTTTTAGGCAGATGCTGTCCAGCTTTCAAGGAAACACCCCTAATGGGTCAACTTGTACAACATGCTTAGGGGGCAACGAGTCTCTTCTTGTTTACCCCAAAATGAGGCCCCCAAACCCACACTGGGAGGCATGTGTTTGAATTCACACTGAGGAGGACTGGTTTTTTTTTAAATTGAGCTGATTCCCAAGTTGACCTAGTCTAAAATAGGTAGCAGGTAATATTTTGGGAAGTAAAGGCGACTGACCCCCTTTCATTGACTGCATCATCCACAGTGATGGAGGGTACCTGACTGCTTAACCTCATATCCATATACTGAACGCTCTTTACATGCTGCACCCTTCAGGGATCACCAGGAACCAGTCTGTAGACCCAAGACTCTGATTCCCTGCACAAATTGGCATCCTACTTCCTATGCATGTTAGAATTAGGAAATAGAATGTTGGCTGAGAAGTGTCAGATTCTGAACCCCATACAAATTCAGTTTATTGTTTGTGCAGGTCGCTGAGAGATGTCTTCTGGCAATTGGCAACTCGTACAAGATCCCACACATGTTCATTACAGCCAAACTATGCCGAACCAACATCGCTTCTTGTACGGCCTTCAGGGGCTATGGGGCTCCCCAGGGTGTGGCCACTGTGGAGTATATCATACAGCATGTTGCAGAATCCCTGAACCAGCCTCCAGAAAAGGTAATACATATGATACCAAAAAGGATAGCTTGAGATCCAGCAAAGATACAGTTACTATTAACTCTTTCTGTCTCAAGCGAGGTACCATGTGTGCTCATGTGTTATTATTTAATTCATGAATGGTCTAGGTATGCAGAAGAAATCTGGCCAAATATTTTTAATTTTTTTTAATTGCAAACACATTTTTAAAAATATTTTCTTTAACTAAAATTGAAGGACAGTGCATTTCTGTTATCCATATATAGCTTAGGGCTTCATAAAATCTTAATCTTGCCCAACATGCAGTCCATTGTGAGGATGGAAGTAAATAATACTTGATTGTTGCCAGATCAGAGATTCTTTCTGTTAGTTATAAATGGTGTTATTTTGTATTGTTGCCAGATCAGAGATTGTTTCTGTTAGTTGTAATTGGTGCTGTTTCGACTGTGTTGCCAGATCAGAGATTGTTTCTGTTAGTTGTAATTGGTGCTATTTCAGCTGTGTTGCCAGATCAGAGATTGTTTTTGTTAGCTGTAATTGATGCTATTTTGACTGTGTTGCCAGATCAGAGATTGTTTCTGTTAGTTATAATTGATGCTATTTCGACTGTGTTGCCAGATCAGAGATTGTTTCTGTTAGTTGTAATTGGTGCTGTTTCGACCGTGTTGCCAGATCAGAGATTGTTTCTGTTAGTGGTAATTGGTGCTATTTTGACTGTGTTGCCAGATCAGAGATTGTTTCTGTTAGTTGTAATTGGTGCTATTTCGACTGTGTTGCCAGATCAGAGATTGTGTCTGTTAGTTATAATTGGTGCTGTTTCGACTGTGTTGCCAGATCAGAGATTCTTTCTGTTAGTTGTAATTGGTGCTATTTTGACTGTGTTGCCAGATCAGAGATTGTTTCTGTTAGTTGTAATTGGTGCTATTTCAGCTGTGTTGCCAGATCAGAGATTGTTTTTGTTAGTTGTAATTGATGCTATTTTGACTGTGTTGCCAGATCAGAGATTGTTTCTGTTAGTTATAATTGATGCTATTTCGACTGTGTTGCCAGATCAGAGATTGTTTCTGTTAGTTATAATTGGTGCTATTTCGAATGTATTGCCAGATCAGAGATTCTTTCTGTTAGTTGTAATTGGTGCTATTTTGACTGTGTTGCCAGATCAGAGATTGTTTCTGTTAGTTGTAATTGGTGCTATTTCAGCTGTGTTGCCAGATCAGAGATTGTTTCTGTTAGTTGTAATAGATGCTATTTCGACTGTGTTGCCAGATCAGAGATTGTTTCTGTTATAAATGGTGTTATTTTGACTGCACTGCCAGGTCAGAGATTGTTTCTGTTAGTTATAAATGGTGTTATTTCGACTGTGTTGCCAGATCAGAGAAAGCAATTTCTACCATCAAGGAGACATAACTGCCTATGGGCAAGTAATCCAGCAGAGTAACCTGGTACAGTGTTGGGAGGAGTGCCTGCGACAGAGCAACTATTACACCCGGCAGAGGAGTGTGCAGGATTTTAACAGGCAAGAGATATTTTTTAACAGCAAACATATGGCTTAATTTATGGAGAGAGAACAGAAGATAGATTTTACAAAGAGACTAGAAGAAAAATTCAAATAAAGATATGGAAACATATAAAGTCAAAACATGAGCACTATGTGACTCCGGTGATCATAGAAGATGTAAAACATGACCACCTATGCTTTTAGGTGAGGCACATGATGATGATAACAAGTAAAGTCAAGGAGACATCAGGTGTATGATACTTGACTCATATATTACAGACTAGTTTGAAATTAAAACTAATACAAAACTTACAGTTGTCAGTTCTAATGTCAGATCAGTACTGCTTTATAGAGCGGAAGAGTGTCCTCTTCTTCTCATATGGCCATCCTTGCCGAGTCACTCCTGATTCCTCATTCCCACATTCTTACACAGGTTATTTTATCTAACCTTGTGTCTTCTATCAGTTTTTGTTCATGAATGGTTTCCAGAATGTGTCCCTTGCACTCCATGTCCTGGACAGTGATTCTCTGCAATC
Organism: Candidula unifasciata; assembly: GCA_905116865.2. Taxonomy (NCBI): domain Eukaryota; kingdom Metazoa; phylum Mollusca; class Gastropoda; order Stylommatophora; family Geomitridae; genus Candidula; species Candidula unifasciata. The sequence continues at coordinate 229,795 of CAJHNH020007035.1, read as the reverse complement.
TTGATGAACTGATACTTCGTATGCACTCATGCCACATATGTCAGTTTTGAACCTTTTGCAGTGCTAACTGAAAATCAGAAACAATAGTTCCTTTACCCCAAAAAAATTTATCAATATAGGTCGAGTCGATGGAAGAAACGAGGATTGAGTGTCACACCACTGACTTATGGAGTCGGTTATCCAGTGCGTGTCATGAACCAGGTAAGTTTACTGTTGGCTGGTGTGTTTATTTGTCTGCCTTTTTATCCTCCCTGGGTATAGAAGATCATGACAACAAGCAGGACTCATTATCCTTTTCCAGGTTGCTGGAAGGGTGCACCTGGAGGAGCCAGATCATGACAACAAGCAGGACTCATTATCCTTGTCCAGGTTGCTGGAAGGGTGCACCTGGAGGAGCCAGATCATGACAACAAGCAGGACTCATTATCCTTGTCCAGGTTGCTGGACATGGGGGCTGGAGGAGCCAGATCATGACAACAAGCAGGACTCATTATCCTTGTCCAGGTTGCTGGAAGGGTGCACCTGGAGAAGCCAGATCATGACAACAAGCAGGACTCATTATCCTTGTCCAGGTTGCTGGATGGGTGCACCTGGAGGAGCCAGATCATGACAACAAGCAGGACTCATTATCCTTGTCCAGGTTGCTGGAAGGGTGCACCTGGAGGAGCCAGATCATGACAACAAGCAGGACTCATTATCCTTGTCCAGGTTGCTGGAAGGGTGCACCTGGAGAAGCCAGATCATGACAACAAGCAGGACTCATTATCCTTGTCCAGGTTGCTGGATGGGTGCACCTGGAGGAGCCAGATCATGACAACAAGCAGGACTCATTATCCTTGTCCAGATTTGCTGGAAGGGGTGCACCTGGAGGAGCCAGATCATGACAACAAGCAGGACTCATTATCCTTGTCCAGGTTGCTGGAAGGGTGCACCTGGAGGAGCCAGATCATGACAACAAGCAGGACTCATTATCCTTGTCCAGGTTGCTGGAAGGGTGCACCTGGAGGAGCCAGATCATGACAACAAGCAGGACTCATTATCCTTGTCCAGGTTGCTGGAAGGGTGCACCTGGAGGAGCCAGATCATGACAACAAGCAGGACTCATTATCCTTGTCCAGGTTGCTGGAAGGGTGCACCTGGAGGAGCCAGATCATGACAACAAGCAGGACTCATTATCTTTGTCCAACTTCTACAGGCATTTATTGTCCTGGTTGGTCTTCCTGGGTTACATTTTATCAAACCTTGTGTGCAGCTAAAAATTTAAAAAATTTTAAAAAGTTTAAAATTTTGAAGACCCACAGAACTGTAGTTTTCAGTCCCTGAAGATTTGCCCAAGAGAAGAGACAAATACATAAAAATAAATCAGCCTTTTGTATGACTTTCATAGAATCTAAATTCACTTATGAGAACTTTGATACTAGTAATTTCCATGTAATCTAAATACACTTATGAGAGCTTTGATACCAGTGATTTTCATGTAATCTAATTACACTTATGAGAGCTTTGATACCAGTGATTTTCATGTAATCTAATTACACTTATTAGAACTTTGATACCAGTGATTTTCATAAAATCTTAATACACTTATGATTACTTTGATACCAGTGATTTTCATGTAAATACACTTATGAGAACTTTGATACCAGTGATTTTCATGTAATCTAAATACACTTATGAGAACTTTGATACCAGTGATTTTCATGTAATCTAAATACACTGTATGAAAGCTTTGATACCAGTGATTTTCATGTAATCTAAATACACTGTATAATATCTTTGATACCAGTGATTTTCATGTAATCTAAATACACTTATGAGAGCTTTGATACAAGTGATTTTCATGTAATCTAATTACACTGTATGAAAGCTTTGATACCTGATACCACAGTGGATATTTTTGCTTGCTGGCCTGAAGGTATAGGATTTGATTCTGCACCAGGCAGATTGTATATAATATGACTGACTTCCACTTTGACCTTTCTCATGAGACGGAATAAGATATTGTAAATCAGGTGAGAGGGATAATGGTAACTGAGATGTTTCCAGGGCACTGCTATGGTGAACATCTACAGGGATGGTTCGGTCCTGCTGGTGACAGGGGGAGTGGAAATGGGTCAAGGACTTCACATCAAAATCATACAGGTCAGTAAGACATATCATTTTTGTGTTTATATAGTGTTATTTTTTTTTACACTGGTGATTCTCAGCTTGTAATTTTGGCCCACACTAAAAGGTCAAAAAAAAAAGATAAAGTCGGGAGATGTGGACCAGCATCATTGCACACATTTATAAACCATAAGTGCTCTGCCACTAGTACGGACAGCTGATAAGAAACTGTCCGCCTGTGTCGCCGTTCGCACTTAACTCTGTAGCTACAGCGACGTTCCTCAATTTACCCCAGAGTGTTACTCTAGTATCCATTTCCTAGAGGCTGTGTGAACCCCGGGAACCGCCCGGTTTTGAACACCGACCGTGGCTGCAGCGAGTCGCAGCTGGATTTTAAAGTGAGCCTCTTATCGACTGCGCTAACATCTTGCTCGGTAGTTCTTAGCCAGTCGATGATAGTGTTATCTTCTCTTCTCAATAAAAATAGTTGATGACATTTTTAACCATACTTGTGGCTTTCAGTTACATGAGAGCCACACTGTGGAATAAACTGGGACCTCACCGTGTAATATTTACAAGACAGCTTCTTTTTATAGTCTATGCTGTGTGGTGTTGGTAGTCATGACTATCCACAACCTTCTCTCCACTGTAGTGTCAGTCATTTCTGACACAAATGATCTTCCATGCCCTGATGTCAAACTGTCCAACATCTTCTCTTTCGGTCTCCCTCTGTCACTTTTCTCTTCCAGCTTTCCTACTGTCACGATGTACTCCAGTTTTCTCCTTCTCATGACATGGCCACAGAATGTAGATTGTCGCTTTCTGAGGTGAGCAATCAGTTCTCTTTGTGAGTTCATTTCTTTCAGAACATCTTCATTACTCTTTTCATCTGTCCATGATACTTTCATTATTCATCTTAGAAAACCACATCTCTTTAGACCACTGAGAGAAAATATGGACACAAAAGGCTGTACTAAGGAATGAAACAAATAAAAAGGTATCTGAAAACCACTGAGAAACATTAATAAGTTAAAAACAGATGTGCTGAATACTGATCCTTGCAGGACTGCCAATGCTTCAGTGTTGATGTTATGTGAGTCCTGACAAGAGCTTGCATCTGTCAGTGTCAGGCTGGAATACAGATTTTCCTCCCATCATGAGAAGTATTCTCTCCATAGGGACTGTACTTCGGAGATCCTTGGTAGTTGGCATCCTTGGGATATTTTTTTCTGAATATGTTTCTGGATGTGTTGGGAAATGAACAGAGACAGATTGGCTGGTGCTACATGATTGGGAGGTGTTTTGGTGCATGACAAGCTAGATGTGATATAGGACATTTGGCAACAAGTGAACAATGCAGACTTGTCAACAGATCATTACAGTTTGGATAGAATGGTGCAGCGAGGAGTGGCCAGGCCATTTGGCTGACACTCAGAGGAAAGGCTATATGACATATAATCAGATTCTTACTGATATTGTCAGAACTGGAACTCTTCACAGGCTGCTAAGAATGTGGACAGACCATGTGTGGGATGTCCCAAGTACTGTTATGTTGGTTCTAAACTCAACTCAGCTCCAAAGCCAGCTGGAACACTGGTACAGAAACTTTCCGTCTGGGGAAGAACATATTAGGATCTAATCAGGTCAACCAACTCGCTAGATATTGTTTTACCTTTTGCCATTGCATTCAGCTCATCCTATATCAACTTCATCTTTTTAACACCGACCCCCTTCTCTCTGTCTTTTTAGGGCTGCCTTTATTCCTTCGAACCTGTGAGTTCCTGTGCAAAGATATTCTGTTTATATTGTTATCAGAGGTCAGAGGTAAATTAAGACAACACATAAGGACTGATAGGGATAAAGACTAAGTTGGTCGTGCTCCATACACGTCTTTTAGGTTTTTGATTGTCAACATTTATGTAAATTCACTGTAGGTAGTTCATTTATAGTTTATAAATTGTTGGTAGCCTCTTAATTTATATTCTGTACATTGACAGATTGCTACACGAGTGTTGGATGCCCCTGAGAATTATATTCGTGTGGCGGAGACTTCAACATACAACATTCCCAACCACCCTCCAACAGCTGGGTCTATGGGCTCGGATTTAATCGGCATGGCTGTGATGGTGGGTCCTTTTGTTTTATGTCTGTGATGGTGGGTCCTTTTGTTTTATGTCTGTGATGGTGGGTCCTTTTGTTTTATGGCTGTGATGGTGGGTCCTTTCTTCATGGCCATTTGTTCATAGGTTATATAGGAGAATGTTAGTACCATAGGTTATATAAGAGAATGGTAGTACCATAGGTTATATAAGAGAATAGTAGTACCATATGTTATATAAGAGAAAGTTAGTACCATAGGTTATATAAGAGAATGGTAGTACCATAGGTTATATAAGAGAAAGGTAGTACCATAGGTTATATAAGAGAAAGGTAGTACCATAGGTTATATAAGAGAAAGGTAGTACCATAGGTTATATAAGAGAATGTTAGTACCATAGGTTATATAAGAGAATGGTAGTACCATAGGTTATATAAGAGAATGGTAGTACCATAGGTTATATAAGAGAAAGGTAGTAACATAGGTTTTATAAGAGAAAGGTAGTACCATAGGTTATATAAGAGAAAGGTAGTACCATAGGTTATATAAGAGAAAGGTAGTACCATAGGTTATATAAGAGAAAGGTAGTACCATAGGTTATATAAGAGAATTGTAGTACCATAGGTTATATAAGAGAAAGGTAGTACCATAGGTTATATAAGAGAATGGTAGTACCATAGGTTATATAAGAGAAAGGTAGTACCATAGGTTATATAAGAGAATGGTAGTACCATAGGTTATATAAGAGAAAGGTAGTACCATAGGTTATATAAGAGAAAGGTAGTACCATAGGTTATATAAGAGAAAGGTGGTACCATAGGTTATATAAGAGAAAGGTAGTACCATAGGTTATATAAGAGAAAGGAAGTACTACATGGTATATGAGAAAAAGGTAGTCCCACATGTTAGATGAGAGAAAAGTAGTAACATATGTTAGATGAGAGAAAGGTAGTAACATATGCATTTGAGAGAAAGGTAGTACTACAGATTAGATGAGAGAAAGGTAGTCTCACATATAAGATGAAAGAAAGGTAGTCCCACATGTTAGATGAAAGAAAGGTAGTCCCACATGTTAGATGAGAAAAAATAGTACTACAGGTTATATGAGAGAAAGGTAGTACCATAGGTTATATGAGAGAAAGATAGTACCACAGGCTGTATGAGAGGACGGAAGTACTACATGTTAGATGAGAGAAAGGTAGTCCCACATATTGGATGAGAGAAAGGTAGTCCCACATATTAGATGAGAGAAAGGTAGTCCCACATGTTAGATGAGGGAAAAAAAATATTACTACAGGTTATATGAGAGGAAGATAGCACCACAGGCTGTATTAGAGTACAGAAGTACTACATGTTATATGAGCTAAAAGAACGACCGCAGTCAATGTAAGAGAAAGGTAGTACCACAGGCTATGTAAGAGAAAGGTAGTACCACAGTCCATGCAAGAGAAAGGTAGTACCACAGGCTATGTAAGAGAAAGGTAGTACCACAGTCTATGTAAGAGAAAGGTAGTACCACAGGCTATGTAAGAGAAAGGTAGTACCACAGTCTATGTAAGAGAAAGGTAGTACCACAGGCTATGTAAGAGAAAGGTAGTACCACAGGCTATGTAAGAGAAAGGTAGTACCACAGTCTATGTAAGAGAAAGGTAGTACCACAGTCTATGTAAGAGAAAGGTAGTACCACAGGCTATGTAAGAGAAAGGTAGTACCACAGGCTATGTAAGAGAAAGGTAGTACCACAGGCTATGTAAGAGAAAAGAAGTACCACAGGCTATGTAAGAGAAAAGTAGTACCACAGGCTATGTAAGAGAAAGGTAGTACGACAGGCTATGTAAGAGAAAGGTAGTACCACAGGTTATGTAAGAAAAAAGTAGTACCATCCATAATGTAAGAGAATGGTAGCAAATAATACCTTAGCGCTCCCCTGCCAGAATGGGGAAGTGAGAATGCATCTGCTTAAGAGCTGAAGATCCAGTATTCTCCTGACAGATAAGCCAGATGTGTAAAACACCTTCCTTTAATCCAAGTCATGGTATAATGAGATGGGGTGAATGGTTCTTTAGTTTCCAGAAAATTCTGTCTGGGTAACTCAGCATTGCATGGATTTTTATTTTGGTATGGGGCGTCGCAGGTCAACCCAGCCTTAAATGGGTACCAGGATGGATGTCCTGGAGAAGTAAAGATGGTGGGCATAGTCCCGATTGGTCTGTAAAAATATGGGGGTACCCTTCCCATATGCCCGATGTGCTTAAAGGCACATGATGCCATCCATGATGCTCAGAACCAATTCAGTTATGATATTCCTTCAAGCCATTGTCACAAGTCCCTGTGTGAATTCTGGGGTCCCATTCAGGGGAAACAAGAATAGACCCACTGCTTTCCCAGCAAGCATGAAGTAAGAATCAGCTAAATAGAAACTTCCTTCGAAGTCTGAGAGGCCAGGAGCCATCAGTTTGCATACAAACAAGCCAGATCAGTTAAACGTATGTGCATGCAACACTTACGTTCTGGAACAAGACTAAAGTCCAGAGGTGGATGAATGACTAGAGCTTTCCGTCAGTTTACAGCCGGTGAACACAAAGAAAAAGAAATGATTATTAGAAGAATGCTATACAGTCTGTTTCTCCTACCAGTGTTATTTCAAGTCATCATGTTCTTCAGTGGCTTTTTTATCTTGGTGATAAAATACAATGTCTTATTTCTTGATTGTATGTAATATTCAAAGTTTTTTTTTAAATTTTCCCTAAAGAAGTCAATAATTAGACTAACGGCCACGGGACTCACAACATTTTCTCAGAAACTTCTTTTTTTTTCCCAGCATTCACCAGCTGTAATCTTTGGCTAAAAGTTATGGCTGTGCATCCACTTCTGGACTTTGGTCTTCTTCTTTTTCTTCTGCGTTCAACATTAGTCATGCTAAACATTCCCGTCTGGGTCACAAATAGGATTGTGCGTTTAAGGTCTATTTTCCAGAACTTGAGTTCTGGCTTACAGATATGGTTGTTGTTTTTTTTTGTGTGTGTAGAATGTTGGTTCCTCATTTTTCAGGCAGATGTTTAGACTGACAAATTAGAAAACACAAAAATCTACAAGTAACCTATGTTTTGCCAGGAGAGTGTTTGACTTGCCCATAACATACCACAAGCATCAGTTTGTTCTAAAGTGACTTTTATCTTTGATGACAAGGATTTACTTTAATCTTTTATGACAAGGATTTACTTTTATCTTTGATGACAAGGATTAAGGAGGGTTTTTCTTGTTGTTGTAGACATGTCTTTTACTCATCATCATCATGTGGCTGGTCTTGTGCTGAACATTGCTCTTTTTACAGCCAGCCTGAGAGAAACTTGGTCTCTCACCAGCTCTTCTGCCCCATGCACTTTCCTACTCAAGCTGTCTCTTATATCCTGTGCCCATCTTCATTCTGATTGACCTCTGCTTCTCCTTTCTGGTACCTTGACTTCTGCTACTTATCTTTCTAATCCACCCTGGTGCTTGATATATATTTCAGTGTCCAAGACAAATTGCTGTTTACTAGCAATTCATCCTTTATGTTCAGTTCTTTTAGGGTTCTCTTTGACTGTGTCATATTTATAATTGTACCTACATTTTCATTGTATTACAGAAAGCATGCGAGGAACTAAAGAGTCGACTATCACCATACAGGGAAGACAATCCCAAAAAGGAATGGAAAGATGTGGTATGTTTGTCCTCTGTGTGGTTTTAGAAAGTCATTTGTCATGTGCTTTCATAGATCACATTTCTTGGCTTTCTGTAAAGGTGAGAGGATCGACTTCATTGCACTGGGTTTTATCTCATATGGCTCAGTCTCTTTCCACAGAACAGCTTGCTGCTTGCCAAGAGCATGACCTCCGTAGCTCTGGTGACAGTCCCCAGGGATCTCTGTAAATATTACATTCATGAACTGAACAGCACCTTCCCCCCCCCCTTCTTGAATTGAACCTATGATCTTCAGAGAGCGAGGCAAAGGCTTGACCACTTCGCCATGGAGACCCCCATGGTTGTAGTCGTATGTTGTTTTGTAATCATATATGGCTGTATGTGCTAATTAGTCACAGCTCCACAGTGGTCAGCTGTAGCCAGTGGGAAACTGTATCCACGTTCACTGGTGTCTTTGTAGTGAAATGGTTTCAGTATTTGCCTCATGCCTCTAAGAAACAACTGGCTATGTTTGCTGTAGTTGCTACAAGGCATCTTCCATCCAGTGTAGTGATTGGTCCTAGACAGTTGCAGTGATCACATTTTGGTGACAACCGCACAGTGCCAACAAGATATTCTATTTTTACAATGCCTATAAAAACAACACACATACTTACAGTTGAAGACCGGATTTCATTATGATCTAGGATGATTCTGTGACTTTCCCAACGCCTCAGGTAGCGTGAGTTCATTATCTTGCTAACTATTGTTCGTGTGTGGTTGAGGCGGCATACCTGCACATCTGCCTCAGTGATCAGTTTATGCCTAGGTCCTGTTGGAACAGGAACTTTACAGACTGCAGGAATTTGAACACTGACTACTGAAGCCGGTTTGAAGCTGGCGTCAAATGTTGCTGCATTCATTGTAGAATTCTGAATTGTGGTCATAGTAAATGTCTGCTATGATTTGACGCTGTGACTTTTTTTTTTTTACTAATACTACACATCTTGGGGGTTGCCATGGTGTGGTGGCTAGATGCCTCCTTGCGGATTCAAAGGTCATGAGTTCAGGTCCTAACGAAACTGGACTTTTGTCAAAAATGACCTTTTCTCCCAGGTCAGCCTAGTCTTAAATGGGTATCAGGTAAAGTCCTAGGAGGTAAAGGCAGCCAGTGTGATATTGACAACATCACCCACCGAGTGCTTATTGGTCTATAAAATATCGGTGTAGCATTATATGCCCCTTTCACCTGAGGGTGTGAGAAAGGGGTCCTTTACTTTCCTTGTTATATATATTATCTTGTTTACACTGACTTGTTTTATCTGCAGGTTGCTAGTGCTATCCTAGAAAGAGACTGTCTGTCAGCTATAGGACACTACAAGTAGGTCCATTACTATGACCTATCATTATTACGTATTATGGGAGTCTCCCTGGCAAAGTGGTCAAGTTCTGAAGGTCGTGGGCTGCCTTGTTCAGTTCTCTAGTGCAATGTTTCTGGAGCTACGGAGTTTGTGCTTTGTGTGATGTTCTTGAAAGGGTGGCTAGCTGTGCTGCAGAGAGAGATGGAGCCATGTGGGATCAAACACACATTTAAATTGACCATCTAGACCTTAACCTTTAGTGCAAATAATATTCGTCTGGAAGCCAAGTGTGTGTAGTAGCTACACAATTACTTATTTGCCAGAAAGTCTTGTGTTCAAATCCATTTCAAGATGGAATTTTGTTCTTCAAAATTGACCTAAGCTTGCACGTCAACCCAGACTAATATGTGTACCAGGTAATGTCCTGGGAAATAAAGGCAGCCAGCATGATGTCGACCCCATCACCAACCAAGGGCTGATTAGACTGTATAAATATGAGTCAAGCATCATATGTCCCATGCACCACTAACATCAAAAGGGTCATTTATTGACTTGTTTACCCAGCTGTTTGTTTAAGCTGGCCAAATTTATGTTTTCCTCTCTCTTATTCTCTTGCCAAGCAATCTCCCAGTGCCTCTGTTCCACAGCATACTCATCTGTTGATATGCCCCATATCTGGCTGGCTGCTGAAGGTAAGGATGGAGCAGGTATGGGAATGGCTTGGGTGCTCTGATGAAATGCTGAACTCAGCAGTGCCTACAAATTGCATGTCTTCTCTAGATAATTATGATCACCGATCCAGTGTCACCTCCAGCTGACAATACTTGAGTTGTGGCTTCCAGTTCAGCTTTTTCTGTACTCAAGATTCTTCTAAACATTTTTTCCGTAACTTCATTGCTAATTGTGCAGCATTTTCATCCATACACAAGAACAGCCCATGCATAATTTTTCAGCAAGCAGACTTGTGTGTTTCTGTGATATTTATGTGTTGACATTATTTATTATAGTAAAAAGTCTTGGTATAGTTTTGTTCATTCCAAGAAGTAATGAATGAGCAGATTGGCTTGCTGGCAGGGCTACAGTAGACAGAGGACAAGCAATGGACCTGATAGATATACTCAGTGCTCTCAAAGAGGTAGGATGAGTTAATGATTCAAGAGGCGGCAGCGAGTCGGCAACATTGAAAAGTGTGATCAAGGCACAGAGTGTGTTGTATGACACCGTAAGAGTTGAGAGACACACAAAAAATATGTCTTCATCTTTTCTTTCTCAGGGTGGACACACCCGGCATGGACTGGAGCAAAAGCGTCAACTCTCCATTCCCTTACTTCTCCTTTGGGGCAGCCTGCTGTGAGGTGGAGATAGATTGTCTCACTGGGGACCATCAGGTGTGTATGTTCGTATCAGTGGCTGTGAGGTGGAGATAGTCTCACTGGGGACCATCAGGTGTGTATGTTCGTATCAGTGGCTGTGAGGTGGAGATAGATTGTCTCACTGGGGACCATCAGGTGTGTATGTTCGTATCAGTGGCTGTAAAGTGTTTTCCTCCTGCTTTTTAATTATTTTATCTAATAGTATCTTCCATCATCATCATCATCACCTTTTGTGTGCCATTAGAGGCTAGATAGGGCTCACATTCGATTCCTCCACTCTGCTCTATTGCATGCAACATGGATACTTTCAGCTAGCATGGATACTTTCAGATAGCATGGACAATTTTAGCTAGCATGGATACTTTCAGCTAGCGTTGACACTTTCAGCTAGCATGGACACTTTCAGCTCGCATGGATACTTTGAGCTCATGTGGATACTTTCAGCTAGTGTGGATACTTTCAGCTAGCATGGATACTTTTAGCTAGCATGAACACTTTCAGCTAGCGTGGACACTTTCAGCTAGCATGGATACTTTCAGCTAGCATGGATACTTTCAGCTCCCATGGATACTTTCAGCTAGCATGGATACTTTCAGCTCCCATGGATACTTTCAGCTCGCGTGGATACTTTCAGCTAGCGTGGATACTTTCATCTAGCGTGGACATTAGAGGCTAGATAGGGCTCGCATTCGATTCCTCCTCTCTGCTCTATTGCATGCAACATTGATACTTTCAGCTAGCATGGATACTTTCAGCTAGCATGGACACTTTTAGCTAGCATGGATACTTTCAGCTAGCGTTGACACTTTCAGCTAGCATGGACACTTTCAGCTCGCATGGATACTTTGAGCTCGCGTGGATACTTTCAGCTAGCATGGATACTTTCAGCTAGCATGAACACTTTCAGCTAGCGTGGACACTTTCAGCTAGCACGGATACTTTCAGCTAGCATGGATACTTTCAGCTCCCATGGATACTTTCAGCTCTTGTGGATACTTTCAGCTAGCGTGGATACTTTCATCTAGCGTGGACACTTTCAGCTACAGCATAGACACTTTCAGCTATAGCATAGACACTTTCAGCTAGCATGGACACTATCAGTTTGCTTGGACACTTTCAGCTAGCGTGGACACTTTCATCTAGCGTGGACACTTTCAGCTATAGCATAGACACTTTCAGCTAGCATGGACACTATCAGCTTGCTTGGACACTTTCAGCTTCAGCATAGACACTTTCAGTTAGCACGAACACTGTCAGCTGCAGCACAGACACTCAGCAGTAAGTAGCCAGGTACACTAGATGCTGCAACTAGTCTCAAGAACTTTAGGCTAGTCATTAGTTTATGCGAGAAAAGAGATGACTGTCCAAACTGTCGTTGAGTCAGGCCGCGGCTTGCCCAGGTTGTAGTTTACAATACACATGGGATTTTGTTGTTGGTGCATTCACCAGCTGTAAACTCAACCAGAAAGTTCAGGTTTTTTATCCACTTCTGGACTTGTTCCAGATCTTGAATGTTGTGTTCACGTCCGTTTTACAGATCTAGTTTATTTGTATGCAGACTATTGGTTCTTTTTCTCTTATATAGATGTACTCGAATTTGATAGGAAATCCCTAGTCGACTTTTACGACATATTTGTTAGGGGTATTGGGTTTGTTTTTTAATCCCACCACAATGGGTCCTGGAACCCACACAGGGAGTACACATGTATCAGAAATCAAATGAACAATATCAGAAATGAACAACTTATATTTCAGGTGTTGAGGACAGACATTGTCATAGATGTTGGTCACAGTCTCAATCCAGCCATTGACATCGGGCAGATAGAGGGAGCTTTTGTTCAGGTATGTAAAAATATTCGATAATGCTGACTTTGATTAGTAAAAAAACATATTTATTTGCCAGGCACAATCAGAACTGGAATGCTTCACTAGCTGCTGAAGATGATGATGAAGCGCTTATGAAAATATCCCGAGTGCTGTGATGTCAGTTGTTAGCTGGCCACTCAACAACACACCTTGATGTCAATATCAGGCTGGTGTACCCTTTCTTTACTCTTCTTATGCTTTTCTAGCCCCCAGTGGAGCATAGTCCCTCAACCAACTTACGCCAAGTCATTCTATTCTTTCCTATCGCATGCTGCTCTCCCTATCTTTCTAACTTCATTCTCCAGCTCCCTTGTCCATGTGTTTTTGGCCTTCCTTTATTTCTATGCCCCTGTGGGTTCCAATGCAAAGACATTTTTGTTATTTTGTTCTCATTCTCAATATGTGCACCCTTCACAGGCACCTTAGTTATAACTTCATTGGAGCTTGAGTGGGGTATCTGGGATTTGCCCTGTTGCCTTGTTGTCCAGAATTATATTTTAATATCAATCTTGTCACCTAGTCAAACTCTCAGGTAGCAGCTCAGAAAGAGGGTTAGGACGGATGAACAGATAATTAAAAACAAAGGATTTGTGTATCTGTGTGTGGTTTCCATTCTCTTGACGATTTCTTCCCCATGTGATTTCCGAGGCCCCATTGTTGGGAAAACAAGAACAGATCTACTGCTTCCCCAACAAGTATGTCATAGGAGTTGACTAATTGGGGACTCTTCCAAGTTGGGAGTGCATCAGCCTGAGCCACAAGGAACAACCAGCTGCACACAATTAAGCCAGTAAAACGGATGTACACAAAAAACTCAGGTCCTGGCACAAAGCCAAAGTCCAAATGGACGAACAGCCAGGGTTTTCCACTAGAGTTTACAGCCGGTGGACACAGAAGAGGAAGCTTTCTAGAAATAAAGATACATCAAAAAACATACAATGATTGGAGCTAGAGAATGAAGGTAACCAGGTGGGGAGGACATGGGATGAGCTTCATGCAATAGCGAAGAATAGAACGACTTGACATGAGTTGATTGAGGGTCTATGCTCCATGGTGGGATAGAAGGCAGAATAAGAACAATGGAGAGGCTGGGCCAGTCCTGAGTAAAAGATGTTTACCACAAATTGATCTGAGTATCTCTGGTCTGACAGGGAATGCACTTGTCACTTGTATCGTTCACCATTAAAGAGTTATGCTGAATGAGAAACTGCAGTGTTGTGTGTGCTGTGTTTTTTTAATCAGGGCTACGGGATGTTGGTGCTGGAGCAGTACAAGGTGACAGGTCAAGGGAAACTCCTCACCTCTGGACCTGGCAACTACAAGATCCCAGCCTTCGCCAACATCCCCCACGTGTTTAATGTGACCCTCCTGAAGAATCCGGGCAACCCCAAGGCAGTCTACTCCTCCAAGGTAAGGCACATACATTTGTCTTCCTAAAGAAAGTGTGGTGTGGTACCAGGAAATGGAAGGGAAGCTGACCACCACACAGATGAGCACAGGATATAAGTGACACCTCAAGTAAAAAAAATACAAGAGATGGGAGAGCTGGTGAGAAACCAAGTTTCTTTCATTCAGTCAGTGATGGCAGCAACATTCTGCCAAGGACCTGCTATTTGATGATGAAAGAAAGAGTTTTAATTCAGCTTAAGGGTGTCAGTTAGCTTGCTAGATATTTCATGCAAGCTGTCAGCAGACAAAGAAAGATGCGGAAATAAGATTGTCGGAGTCTTTCATTAAGACAGGAAAACATCATCACCTGAATGGATGATTGTGTTAGATTGTGAGGAGTGGCAATGTATATATGCCCATGCCAGTTGTAGTCACTTCATGGTGAGATAATTGATCTATTACCTTGTCTCATTGTCTACATGACGTTCAGTACTAGATCAGGTGGCATAGAGGTAGAATGTCTATCTGCAACCAGAGCATGTTTGAGGAGTTCCATTGTGGATTATCTATCTGGCAAAATAGGGAGTTTCTGTATATTGCACTGCCTCCTGTTGAACAGTTATAGGATTAAATATCTGAAAAGAGGATTGGGTGACTAGGGGCTGTGTGTCTGACTAGAGGATTGGGTGTCTGACTAGAGGGATATGTGTCTGACTAAAGAATTGGGTGTCTGACTAGAGAATAGGGTGTCTGACTAAAGAATTGGGTGTCTGACTAGAGAATAGGGTGTCTGACTAAAGAATTGGGTGTCTGACTAGAGAATAGGGTGTCTGACTAGAAGATTGGGTGTCTGACTAGAGAATAGGGTGTCTGACTAGAAGATTGGGTGTCTGACTAGAGTGCTGTGTGTCTGTCTAGAGGATTGGAGAGGACTGTGTGTCTGACTAGAGGATTGGAGAGGACTGTGTGTCTGACTAGAGGATTGGGTGTCTGACTAGAAGGCTGGGTGTCTGACTAGAGGATTGGGTGTCTGACTAGAGGATTGGGTGTCTGAATAGAGGATTGGGTGTCTGACTAGAGGATTGGGCGTCTGACTAGAGGATTGGAGAGGACTGTGTGTCTGACTAGAGGATTGGAGGGGACTGTATGTCTGACTAGAGGATTGGGTGTCTGACTAGAGGATTGGGCGTCTGACTAGAGGATTGGAGAGGACTGTGTGTCTGACTAGAGGATTGGAGGGGACTGTATGTCTGACTAGAGGATTGGGTGTCTGACTAGATGGCTGGGTGTCTGACTAGATGGCTGGGTGTCTGACTAGAGGGCTGGGTGTCTGACTAGAGGATTGGGTGTCTGACTAGAGGATTGGGTGTCTGACCAGAGGATTGGGTGTCTGACCAGAGGATTGGGTGTCTGACCAGAGGATTGGGTGTCTGACTAGATGGCTGGGTGTCTGACTAGAGGGCTGGGTGTCTGACTAGAGGATTGGGTGTCTGACTAGAGGGCTGGGTGTCTGACTAGAGGACTGGGTGTCTGACTAGAGGACTGGGTGTCTGACTAGAGGATTGGGTGTCTGACCAGAGGATTGGGTGTCTGACCAGAGGATTGGGTGTCTGACCAGAGGGCTGGGTGTCTGACTAGAGGATTGGGTGTCTGACTAGAGGATTGGGTGTCTGACTAGAGGATTGGGTGCCTGACCAGAGGATTGGGTGCCTGACCAGAGGATTGGGTGTCTGACCAGAGGACTGGGTGTCTGATCTGACTAGAGGGCTGTGTGTCTGACTAGAGGATTGGGTGTCGGTGTCTGACTAGAAGATTGGGTATCTGACTAGAGGGCTGTGTGTCTGACTAGAGGATTGGAGAGGACTGTGTGACTAGGGGATTGGAGAGGACTGTATGTCTGACTAAAGGATTGGGTGTCTGACTAGAGGATTGGAGAGGTCTGTGTGTCTGACTAGAGGATTGGAGGGGACTGTGTGTCCGACTAGAGGATTGGGTGTCTAACTAGAGGGCTGGGTGTCTGACTAGAGGCTTGGGTGCCTGACTAGAGGATTGGGTGTCCGACTAGGGGATTGGGTGTCTGACTAGAGGATTGTTTTGTCTGACTGGAGGGCCGTGTCTGACTAGAGGATTGGGTGTCTGACTAGAGGGCTGTGTCTAACAAGAGGATTGGGTATCTGACTAGAGGATTGGGTATCTGACTAGAGGATTGGGTATCTGACTAGAGGATTGGGTATCTGACTAGAGGATAGGGTATCTGACTAGAGGATTGGGTATCTGACTAGAGGATTGTTTTGTCTGACTAGAGGATTGTTTTGTCTGACTAGAGGGCTGTGTCTGACTAGAGGATTGGGTGTCTGACTAGAGGACGGTGTGTCTAACTTGAGGATTATATATGTGACTAAAGGAAATGGTGTCTGTCTAGACTTGAATCACATCACACAGGATTTTCTCATAAGCACTCGATCCCTATCTTTAGTAGCAAAGAGTTTCAGTTCTGAAGGCACCAGTAACAATATGATTTTATATCCAGTAACAGTATGATTGTATATCAGACACACCCCTCCTTGAGTGTTGAGTGTCAGCCAGATGCCCCTTTCACTTCTCACAGCACCCGTCTTTAGACTTTGATATCTATTCATGCCACTGCACAGTTCACTCGCTCCCAAAGGACCCTTACAATGTAATAGTCATGCATCAATTCACCATCAAATGGTGCAGAAACGGCCAGTCTATCTGCTGTTTGTTTACCAATACAGCGGCCTGACCTGAAGAAAATATCCAAAGGACGCTGACTACATGGGACCTCTGAAGGGATGCTTGCCACTCTGTCCGCAGCCTCAACAGTTACAACTACAGCATTGCACATAGCTGGCTCTCAAGTCAGCGGAAGGCTGCGGATGTCTAATAAGAGGGATGGATGTCTCACTAGAGGATTGTGTGCCTAAGGGAGGTTGCCTGACTAGAGACCACCACCCAACAAGCTTATCCCAGTCAAGACATATCCAGGGAGAAGGCTGGTGTCTAGAGTACAGTCAAGAGTGCAGGCTGTGAACATACATAAAACCAATAAAACACGGGATAGAGACACAAAAAGAAATAGATTTTCCAATATCTTGTACCCAGGGTATCGGAGAACCTCCGCAATGTCTAGCAACTTCTGCTTTCCTGGCAATTAAGTCTGCCATCGCTGCAGCTCGATCGGATGCTGGATATTCTGGCTACTTCCAGCTGGACTCGCCAGCCACCCCAGACCGGATTAGGATGTCATGTGTGGATCAGTTCTCAGACAAGGTGGGTCTAACATGGTCTTTTGTGACCACACGAATAGGTATTCTTTTTTCTTCGCACGTTAGATATCTTTGACGAACCGTTAGTACGACAGAATTTAACATCCTGCGTCGGGCATATCGTTATCTGTTTGGTCCCAACACTCGGGCGAGTGAGGTCTTTGGGTGTGGACATTTGGACTTTTTCCATTCAATACGATTTGTGATGGTCGGATTTTGAGCTTACTCGTGTGCCATAGGATTTTGTCGGACATTTAGGCTTAGCCAGCCAATGGGCTGTTGCTGTTGTGGTGTACCTTAGCGTGGTGATGATGACACTGAGGGTTAACAGAGGATTGAGTCTCAGCAGAACAATGTTCTCTTCACTCCCCAAAGGGTTAACCAAGGGTTGTAATTTTAGTTGTACATTCGGCAAGCACTTTACTAATGAGTTTTGGTAACTTGGTAACTTTTTTTCACCCATGCGTTTGGGGGCGGGCTGATGAGAGCCACAAGGACACTACACCTCTGGGAGCCGCCAACTCCAAGATCCCCTGTCAGCTCTGTTAATGCTCATTTGAGACATTATCCGTGGCGCACGACAAGGACGTGAGGTTCCGTAAAACCAGAACAGTGAAGGACTGGGGCCTTATTCACATCATGTTGGACTTGATTTAGGTCACAATTTACTGCTGTAAATCAGATTTGTATGCTGGGGGGTATCAAATTAGTTTCATACATTCTCTAAGACTGCCTCATCTTTTCCATATTCCACATCCATCTCATATCTATCCAGTCTCAACAACTTGTACGCATCCACATCACGGCAATACCAACTTTCTTTCTTTCACCATCCAGGCAACTCCAACAACATTCTCACAACTCCATCTTTCTCACCATATTCATCCAGTCTCAACAACTCTCTCTTATACCCACAGGCTCAAGAATCTCATATTTCAACCATCCAGTCTTAATAAACCACACATAGAGAACCCAGTGTTTCAAATGTATCTCAGTGACACACTCACTTTATGCTATAAATATACAAATTTCAAAGTAAAACATGTTTCTTTCTCTCTAGTTTCTGGTCGATGATGAGAAAGACAATGAGAATCCCTGGTATGTCAAGCTGTAACAATGGATACACACATGCTCAACTTGAGAGCACCACATCCAGCATTAACCATTTGTGTGCTCTCAGAAAGTTGGACCAGACAGTGAAGACTCCCAGGACAGTATATAACTATACTCCCCGACAGCCAGGACAGTAGTATTCTGGACAAAGCATGAGTTTTCAAAAATTTTATAAGTGTTGCTATCTTCCCACCCTAGATCTCCCCATCCTACAGCTAGACAGACTGTTAGCTGATCTTCCCATCCCATCCTACAGCTAGACAAGCTAATCTCCCCATCCTATATAGCTAGACAGACAGTGTTAGCTGATCTCCCCATACAATATAGCTAGACAGACAGTGTTAGCTGATCTCCCCATCCTATATAGCTAGACAGACAGTGTTAGCTGATCTCCCCATCCTATATAGCTAGACAGACAGTGTTAACTGATCTCTCCCCATCCTACAGCTAGACAGTGTTGGGCTGATCTCCCCATCCTATGTAGCTAGACAGTGTTAGCTAATCATCCCATAGCTAGACAGTGTTAGCTAATCATCCCATAGCTAGACAGTGTTAGCTGATCTCCCCATCCTATATAGCTAGACAGACAGTGTTAGCTGATCTCCCCACCCTATACAGCTAGACAGACAGTGTTAGCTGATCTCCCCATCCTATGTAGCTAGACAGACAGTGTTAGCTAATCTCCCCATCCTATATAGCTAGACAGTGTTAGCTGATCTACCCATCCTATATAGCTAGACAGTGTTAGCTGATCTACCCATCCTATATAGCTAGACAGACAGTGTTAGCTGATCTCCCCATCCTATACAGCTAGACAGACAGTGTTAGCTGATCTCCCCATCCTATACAGCTAGACAGACAGTGTTGGCTGATCTCCCCATCCTATACAGCTAGACAGACAGTGTTGGCTGATCTCCCCATCCTATACAGCTAGACAGACAGTGTTGAGCTGATCTCCCCATCCTATGTAGCTAGACAAACAGTGTTAGCTGATCTCCCCACCCTATATAGCTAGACAGACAGTGTTAGCTGATCTCCCCACCCTATACAGCTAGACAGACAGTGTTAGCTGATCTCCCCACCCTATACAGTTAGACAGACAGTGTTGGCTAATCTCCTCATCCTATACAGCTAGACAGTGTTGGGCTGATCTCCCCATCCTATGTAGCTAGACAGACAGTGTTAGCTGATCTCCCCATCCTATACAGCTAGACAGTGTTAGCTAATCTCCCCATCCTATACAGCTAGACAGACAGTGTTAGCTGATCTCCCCATCCTATACAGCTAGACAGACAGTGTTAGCTGATCTCCCCATCCTATATAGCTAGACAGACAGTGTTAGCTGATCTCCCCATCCTATATAGCTAGACAGACAGTGTTAGCTGATCTCCCCATCCTACAGCTATTCAGACTGTTAGCTGATCTCCCCGTCCTATATAGCTAGACAGTGTTGGGCTGATCTCCCCATCCTATATAGCTAGACAGACAGTGTTAGCTGATCTCCCCATCCTATATAGCTAGACAGACAGTGTTAGCTGATCTCCCCATCCTATACAGCTAGACAGACAGTGTTAGCTGATCTCCCCATCCTATATAGCTAGACAGACAGTGTTAGCTGATCTCCCCATCCTATATAGCTAGACAGACAGTGTTAGCTGATCTCCCCATCCTATATAGCTAGACAGACAGTGTTAGCTGATCTCCCCATCCTATATAGCTAGACAGACAGTGTTAGCTGATCTCCCCATCCTATATAGCTAGACAGACAGTGTTAGCTGATCTCCCCATCCTATATAGCTAGACAGACAGTGTTAGCTGATCTCCCCATCCTATATAGCTAGACAGACAGTGTTAGCTGATCTCCCCATCCTATATAGCTAGACAGACAGTGTTAGCTGATCTCCCCATCCTATATAGCTAGACAGACAGTGTTAGCTGATCTCCCCATCCTATATAGCTAGACAGTGTTAGCTGATCTCCCCATCCTAGACAGACAGTGTTAGCTGATCTCCCCATCCTATACAGCTAGACAGTGTTAGCTGATCTCCCCATTCTATATAGCTAGACAGACAATGTTAGCTGATCTCCCCATCCTACAGCTAGACACAGAGTGTTAGCTGATCTCCCTGTCCTACAGCTAGACAGACAGTGCTAGCTGATCTCCCTGTCCTATATAGCTAGACAGAGTGTTAGCTGATCTCCCTGTCCTACAGCTAGACAGACAGTGCTAGCTGATCTCCCTGTCCTATATAGCTAGACAGAGTGTTAGCTGATCTCCCCATCCTACAGTTAGACAGACAGTGCTAGCTGATCTCCTCATCCTACAGCTAGACAGTGTTAGGTCATTTCCTCCCTACCCCTCTAGACCATTTCATTAAACCAAATAAAGCTAATCTATACATACATACAATTATAAATATACAGACACATTGTATCTACACAAAACATTACAGGCGAGTGACTGGCGAACGAACAGAATGTGCTGCTATCCATTCTGCAGCTACATGTCCTCATTCTACTAATTCTGATCAGCTTCATGGAACTGAATGCAACTGGTGTTTGTTCACATAATTTTCACACAATAAAGATTGATCAAAGGATATAATAATGTTAACTTATTGAATGATTGACTGCCTAGAATTTAATACAGTTCCTATGTTGTGGCGACCCTAAACCATAGTTATTTTTCATCACTGCTTTATAACTTCAGTGAATATGTTGTTTTTTTTTAAGGGTCATTTGACCCACACACAAAAATTTGCAACCCACAGGTTGAGAACCGCTGGTCTAGATGATATCCCCCAGTAGAAGCTGTTTAGGCAAATATAAATATCCCCTATGTAATTTTATATTTAAAAGAAACTGTGGCCCCTTCCCCCAAATTTGTGAACCTACGTATTGGGCGCAGACACCAGGTCACTATCATCATTCTCAGCAGATTTACCAGATCATCATTACTGTAGACATCCATTCACTAGATCAAGGCATTCTCTCACAGCCTTTATTACCACTGTAGGCATCCTTTCCTTTCAGTGTCACTTTCAACATTCCAGGATCCATTCATTCACATACAGCTTGTACCATCATCACTCTAAGCATCCATTCACTAATTTTTCTATTAACATTAAAAGGTCTCCATCACTCTAGACATTTATCACTAGGTACTCTATAAACATTCTAGGCATTGATTATTACGTCTCTATAAACATTTATAGGTCTTTAACATTCTAGGCATTGATTATTAGGTCTGCATCAGCATTCTAGGCATTCATTACAAGGTCTCTATCAACATTCTAGGCATTCATTACTAGGTCTCTATCAACATTCTAGGCATCCATTCATTCACCAGGTCTCAGTGTAATCACATACATACAGCTTGTATCATCATCACTCTAGGCATCAATTCACTAATTTTTCTGTTAACATTCTAGGCATTCATTAATAGATCTCCTTCAACATTCTAGGCATTGATTATTAGGTCTGCATCAGCATTCTAGGCATTCATTACAAGATCTCTATCAACATTCTAGGAATTGAAGGTTACCTGGTGAATGGATGCCTAGAGTGTTGGAGGTTACCTGGTGAATGGATGCCTAGAGTGTTGAAGGTTACCTGGTGAATGGATGCCTAGAGTTTTGAAGGTTACCTGGTGAATGGATGCCTAGAGTGTTGAAGGTTACCTGGTGAATGGATGCCTAGAGTGGTGAAGGTTACCTGGTAAATGGATGCCTAGAGTGTTGAAGGTTACCTGGTGAATGGATGCCTAGAGTGGTGAAGGTTACCTGGTGAATGGATGCCTAGAGTGTTGAAGGTGACTAGGTGATAGGATGCCTACATATGTACTTGATAAATTAGCCTACAATGGTGGTGAAAGGGGCCAATGGATGCCTAGAATGATATTGATGAGTTGGCCAGAATGATGATATGAGATGAGATCAACAACAAACACACTGCAGGCTGTCACAACTGGCTGTGCTCAACTGGGACCCTGCAGGACTCCCGTGTGAGCATAATCCACAAGATGAGTCGAACAAGCAATGTACGTCTGGCCCCCTACATTATAACTGTCTGCCCTGACTGGTGGGGAAAACAGAGACATGGCTCCATCCAACATATCCCCACCCATGTCTGCCGAGCCAGCACCCATCTCACTGGCCGACACCATCAGGCTGTTGCTTCCCATGACCATCAGAGGCTCTTCTTTACACTCTACATCCGCCAGCCCGGTTCTGTGAGCCACTGAAACATCCACCATACCACCAGCTCCACTCATCATAACTGGACTCCCTTGTGAAGTCATTAGAGTTCTGCTGTCACATCCCCTAACATCAGTCCTACATTCAGCTTTCACAAACTGGATGTTGCCACTTTCGGTTACAGTGATGTAATCACCGGATATAGTAATGTTCCCTTGACCAGAGCCTTCATTTCGTACAAGGCCCTGATGAGACGTCAAGATGGCATTGGCTGCGGAGGTAGCCAGTATCTGTTTCCCCGCACAATTGAATGGTCGAGCTTCTATTATAGCGATGGGCTGAATTCCCATTTCTTGAGGATTGCTGGCAAAAATCTGAGCCCCGGCCACTGCAGGAATAAAGGCTGTCTGAATCGTAGGACTGCTGCCATCAACAGACTCTGTCAAATGAACAACATAATGATCGACCAACTCGCCTCCTGAACCCAAACTGATATGTTGGACATGGGTCCCCAAGGAATTACCAATGCTATCATCTTTCCCTTCTTCTAATCCAGAAATATGAACATGCATGGCTCCAGTGCTGTCTATGTCAATGATGCCTGAAGTTTTGCCTGAAGAAATCACTGGTAAAGCTTTGACGACCTCCACGGAGATAGTAGCTGGTTCCTGGTACATCGTGCAGTCTCGGTTGTCATCATCATCATCAGCACTAGACACATTGTTCTTGACGTCTGCTGTGTTCTGCTGCTGTACTTCCTGTTTAACAGAAAGATGTGCCGCCAGCTGCGCAGGAAACTGTAAAATCTTGCCCGTAGTTCTGGTTCGTGAAGGATATTGTTTGCCGCGACTCTTAGAAACAGAATCTGGTACAATGCTGATCATTCTTTTCTTAGGCCTGCCAATCTTGCGCCGATTGCGTGGCCTGAACTGTTGATCGGCCCCGGACCTGGACAGCTGACACTTGTGTTCGTGGAAGAGTTTGGGTCTGAAGAAACCTTTGCCACACTTATCACATCGGAACCTGTAGTCGAGGTTATGTCCTCTCTCATGCTCCAACAGGTGAGGTCTCCGGGAGAAACCTTTGTTGCAGATGGAACACTTGTAAGGCTTGATCCCACTGTGTGTGATGATGTGGGCCTTGAGTTTGTCTGGTCTGTTGAACTCTTTGGTACAACCTGAAAGACCACACACAACATTTAATCACTTGTTTCCAAACAACTACTATTTTCATTCTTCTTCTTTTTAAACTCACCCGCTGTAAGCTCCAGCTGAAAATTCTGGTTGTACCTTCACTTCTGTACTTTAGTCATGTCCCAGAACTTCTGTTCTGTGTGCACATCTGTTTTACAGATCTGGCATATTTGTATGCAGACTGTTCCTTCCTTTCCTCTCAGGCAGATGCACTCAGACTTCAAAGGAAATCCATAATTAGTTGACTCTTATGACATACTTGTCCGGGAGGCAGAGGGTCTATTATTTTCCCCCTCAACGGGGTCCAAGAACCCACACAGGGAACATCATCTAGCTCAAAATATGAGACACAAAACCTTTCCTGGAAGCAAACAGGAGCGGTACCTTGGGATGGCTGCAGTACTGGACTGAGTAATGTCTTGTATGCAGTGATGCTAATCTTGTCACTCCAAGCTAAAATATCCTTTTCTAATATGAACAGCAATAGCAAGCATATGAAGACACCCTTGAGTGCTGCTCATGCTACAGAAGGATATTTTAGCTATGGTGACACCAGGAAATTGATCAAGAACTGCAGCAGAGATAAGAAACTTGTTTGTTTTTAACCAAGCGTCAGTATAACATTTATGACATCATTCCTAGGCCATAACAAATTATCACCCTAAACATTAGCCTGCTCTATTTGGTGAAACTTATATATGGTAACCCAAGTAGGGCCAGATATAAATAATTTTGCAGGCTACATACAATACGCACAATTAATAAACAAGCCAAAATAATTTTTAAGGCCTCTGAGATGTGGTTTTCAGAAGGATGCTTACAGTAACCTGGGACCGCCAAAAACAAGAGTAAACCATGCTTGAAAGAGGCAAGAGCCTGGAGACAACACAAACAGCAGAAGGAGACGGTAAACACTTCTGGTCACCTTAGGAAAGGAGGGCAACTTGAACAGGTTGTGACTACTTGAAAGATTTGTGGAATGAGTGAGAGGAGGCAATGCTAATGAATATTACAGATTACAGGTTGTGGGAGGCATGACAGCTCATAGCAGCAATTTGGTTTTAAAATTATATCATTTCAAAGTTTCATATTTTGAGAGACTTCTGCCTTGACAATGTGTATCATAATTTCCTTATTATTATGCTCCTTGGCAACCATACCTGCTATCTAAACACGTCAACCGACTATACAGATGCCCTAATATAGATCTGAGATTAGGGAATCTAAAACTTAAACAAACATTAAAAGAGCCTTTTCTGGCCAATAAAGTCAGAGGCATGTAGTGCATACTTGGTCACTTTTACTTTCCCGGACATTTCCAGATATTCATTTATATTATACAAATCCACCCCAATGTGGATTTAAACCCAAGATCTTTGGACTGACAGGTCTACAGGGAGGATTCAGCAATAACATGAGGATACGTATGATGACAGAATATTCTTTAACATTAAATTACATGTGAGAACTGGTCAACTGTTGTTCCTCATTAATCAGTAGATCCTTATACAGAATGTCGTTCATGTCAAAGCAAGTCCAAAAGTCTTTCTTTCTCTAGCCATATGTACTTTCATAGCCAAAGCATCTTCAATGTTCTGTATCCACATTTGTGGTGGTCTGCCTCTGTTTTGTTTTACGATAACTGTACCCCCCATCATCGTTGTCTCCAGGCCACCATGTTGTTTAACACGGCCAAGATACCTTGCCTTTCAGGACAGGATGCTGTTTATGAGCCAATAAACTGTTGTTCAGTGATATTTTCAAATACAGGGCAGACTGCTTGATGCAATCTTGGGTGTGGCGAATTTCTGTTGTGAAAACAATTTGTTTAACCCTGCAAATTTTTCTTGCTGGAACTCTCATCTAGATAAGATGAATTTCTGACAAGATGAACAACTTCTTGGGTCCTCAGTGAGTTCTCCTTATCCCAGCGGATCTCAATCTGTGGGTCGCGATCCTTTTTGGGGTTGAACAGCCCTTTCACAGGGGTCGCCAAAGACCACCACAAAAGACATATTAATTGAAGTTATGAAGTAGCAACAATAATAATCGTATGGTTGGAGGTCGCCACAAAATTAGGAACTGCATTAAAGGGTCGCTGCATAAGGAAGTTTGAGAACCACTGCTTTGTTGGGTCTGCACTGTACGTCTCCCATGGGAACCTATTCTATGTTTGGGCTTGAAGATTTGGCTACAGTTGGCACCAACTGTGCGGGACAAGGTGTTTATTTTTGCGCCCAATTCGAACCCGGGTCTTCCACATGAGTGCCCAAGTTCTAACCAAACAACCAGCCGTGAATTTCTCTAAAGTACCAGGCTGAAGTCAAATCTGTCAGCCAAACTGTACAAATGTGGCCTGGTTGTACACATAACATGATGAATGTCCTGTCTGTGGCAAACACAGAAGAATAAAACATCTGCCATACCTGCAATAGTCCTGAAGGGACATCTGTATTTCTTCACCGAGTCGTGAATGGTCATGTGTCGCTTCAGCTTGTCCTTGCGATTGAAGGCCGCCTGGCAGATCTCACAAGCAAAGGGGGTTTCTCCTGTGTGTATCAGCACATGCGACTTGAGGTAGTGCTCAGTCTTGAAGCGTTTCTTGCACTGGGGACACTCAAACTGGCCTGAAACAATCACAAATATGATGCTAGTTATGTCAGGATAGTGAAGTGTGGATAATGGGAAGATTGCCATGGCACGGAAGATCTATGTCAGAAATGATTGAAAGTGCATGAGACAGAAGTCTGTGAACAGACATGATTACAACATCACGTGGCATGGACCATGAGAGGGAACTGACAGAGTACACAAGACAGAACATTGTGGATAGATGTAACTGCCAACACCACGTGGCATGGACTATATGAAGAAAGTTAGATTAAACTCTTCAATAAGGGTTGGTTGCAGTGTACCTTCTGCTGTCTTTGGAAATATCAAATGGTAAGGCTCCAAATGTTTCCACAGTACAACTCACACCATGTCCAAAAATTAGAAGAACGGTTTTTGAAACACAATTTTTTTAAAACTGTCTATCGCAGAAACAGAACCCTAGCTACTTGAGGATTATGAAAGTGTTAAACGCATTTACTAACCTCTTACAGAGAGAAGCAGAAGGCTGGGCTGGTCAAAGTTCTGATGATGGTGTCAATGTTCAGGTCTGTACATAATCTAGGTGACTAATGTTATCAGAATACATTTATTTATTACACGTTTGGCATCTCCACGTGTGCTCAGTCCTCTGATGCAGCAGCCACTCCAAGGTACCTCTACTGATTGTTCCTATGAGGAGTTGGTTACAGCACCTCCTGGCTTTACCTCGAAGATGTGCTTCACCAAGTTTAACTCCTAAGTCACACTCAAGTTAGCATAGGATATTCGCCATTATCTCTCCCCCCCCCCCCACCCGAGTCCATACATGTTGATGATATCAGCTCTGTCCATGCTTCTTCCTGTTTGTATTGGTGCATTACTTGCCAGCTCTTTCATTAACATTTACTCCTGCATGCTTTCTACCCATTTGGAGCATAGACTTCTTCTTCTTCAGCATTCCGAGCCCTTGAGGTTCATTGCTGCAGATATTACCTGCCTCTATTCATCTCTCTGGTTGGCCTTCTCTTTCCAGTTGGTGACACCAAGTGTTTGCAGACTATCTGGATATTATCTCTCCACCGTCTTCTTGGTCTGCCTCGTGGTCTATGACCATTCATCTCCCTAGTGTATAGTTTTAGAGCATAGACTACCTGTCACGATTGTCTGAAGCATGTTCGGGGAGTGTGAAACAATTAGCAACATGTGTGGGAGAACATGATTAGCAGATGGAAAACCCAGAGATCAGATGTTGGATAGTTCAACATCATCACATGGAAGATCATCTGTATCAAAGTGATTAAAAGTACACAAGACAGAAAGTTGCGGTGACTACCAATGCCAGATGATGACGTGGATGAGGAGAATAATAATAAAAGTAAAGTGATCAGTAGCAGCTAGTATAACAGGCTATCATTACAGTGGTCTGAGGTTCAATCCCTAGAGGCTACTTAGATTTCTCTGACTACCAGAGTGGCAATGCGGCTCACCGCAGGTTCAAGAGACCCACCAGTCTTTTTCTTCTTTGCATTCATTGGCTGTAAACTCCGGCAGAAAGTTCCAGTTGCCTGTCAACTTCTGCACTCAGGTCTTGTTTCAGAAACCGTGCATGCGTATCCATTTTACAAATCTGGTTTACTTGTATGCAGACTGTTTTTTCCTCACCTCTCAGGCAGGTGCACTCTGACTTCGAAGGAAACTAGAGTCGCACAGAATACCCTACCTACTACCAAGCAGGATATAAAAGAGGAAGAAAGGCAAACAACTGAACCGGTTAACCATGGAGACTTCCTGTGGATAGAGATATCCATGCAGATGATATCCGTGTGGATGGAGATGTTATGTGCTGATGACAATATCCATATGAATGCAGAAGGGTTGACAGACATCCGTGTGGATGGAGATGTATGCGCTGACAGATATCGACATGAATGGAGATGTATGTGTTGACAGATATCTGCGTGGATGGAGATGTATGTATTGACAGATAACCGCGTTGATGGATCTCTATGTTGATGAATATGTGTGATGGATCTCCATGTGGACTGAGATATCCTTGTGGAGTTACAGTGATCCATGATCAAATCCAAAAATAGAGGGCTGATACACCCATTTCAAAAGACTTGTAAGGACCCCCGCCCCCCCCCCCCCCCCCCTGTTAACATTCCTACCTTCAGAGCCGTGGATGGGCAAGTGTCTGCGGAGAAACCTTTCACATGTAAACTGTTTCTGACAGTGCGGACACTTGTAGTCATGGCTGGTTGTGGATACATGGTGCTCCAGGGCCTCCGGGGTTGTGTACTTGTTGCCACACTTGGTGCACTGGAAGTGTCTGCAGAAGTCGGGCAAAAGCATCAGCTGCACAGTACCACACACTGTTTTACTATGGTTACCCACCAACTGTAAATCACCGGCTGTAAACTCGGTCAAAAAGTTCTGGTTGTTTGTCCACTTTTGGACTGCAGTCCTGTTCCATAACCAGAGTGTTGCGTGTGAATCCATTTTACAGATCTGACTCATTTGTATGCAGACTGCTGGTTCCTTGCCTCTCAGGCAGAACACTCCGACTTTGAAGGAAGCTTCTAATTAGTCGACTCTTACGACATGCTTCTGGTTAGGCAGTGGGTCTATTTTTGCTTTCCCTATAATAGGGCCCCAGAACCCACACGGTGAACTACTACAGTTAAGTTAGTTGTGTATCCTTTACAGAATTTTGCACAACCAACCCCAACATTTTTCTTGGCTGTTGTGGTTTCTCTAGGCAAATTTTACGTTCAGTAGTTTGCCACTGCTCCCTGAACAGTCAGCTCTCGGTACTACTACATATACATTCTCCGTGTGTGGGTTCTGGGGATCCATTTTTGAGAACACAAAATAGACCCACTACCCCTAACAAGCACGTCACGGGAGGTGACTAATTTAAAGTTCCAGCACATTTCTGTTGTGAAGAACAATTTGTGTAACCCAGACAATTTTTTTCCTTGCTTGAATTTGTATCTGGATAAAAAGAATTTCTGATAAGAATAACTAACAATTTCCTTAGGTCCCAGGTGAGTTGGCATGACCAAGTTTGCTCTGTAAAACCACACCCCAGAAACCATTATGAAACAGGATCATCAACTGTGACAGATTACATTTAGAAAAGGGTCATCAATTGCGACATATAACATTTAGAAAAGGGTCATCAATTGCAACAGATAACATTCAGAAAAGGGTCATCAATTGCGACAGATAACATTTAGAAAAGGGTCATCAATTGCGACAGATAACATTTAGAAAAGGGTCATCAACTGCGACCGATAACATTTAGAAAAGGGTCAATTGAGACAGATAACACTGAGAAAAGGGTCATCAATTGTGACAGATAACATTTAGAAAAGGGTCATCAATTGCGACAGATTACATTTAGAAAAGTGTGACAGATAACATTTAGAAATGGGTCATCAATTGTGACAGATAACATTTAGAAAAGGGTCATCAATTGCGACAGATAACATTTAGAAAAGGGTCATCAATTGCGACAGATAACATTTAGAAAAAGGTCATCAATTGCGACAGATAACATTTAGAAAAGGGTCATCAATTGCGACAGATAACACTTAGAAAAGGGTCATTAATTGCGACTGATAACATTTAGAAAAGGGAATTGCGATAGATAACATTTAGAAATATGCGACAGATAACATTTAGAAAAGGGTCATCAATTGCGACAGATAAAATTTAGAAAAGGGTCATCAACCGCGACAGACAACATTTAGAAAAGGGTTATAAATTGCGACAGATAACACTTAGAAAAGGGTCATCAATTGCGACAGATAACATTTAGAAAAGGGTCATTAATTGCGACAGATAACATTTAGAAAAGAGTCATCAATTGCGACAGATAACACTTAGAAAAGGGTCATCAATTGCGACAGATAACATTTAGAAAAGTGTCATCAATTGCGACAGATAACATTTAGAAAAGGGTCATCAACTGCGACAGATAACATTTAGAAAAGGGTCATCATTTGCGGCAGATAACATTTAGAAAAGGGTGATCAATTTTGGCAGATAACATTTAGAAAAGGGTCATCAATTGCGGCAGATAACATTTAGAAAAGGGTCATCAACTGCGACAGATAACACTGAGAAAAGGGTCATCAACTGCGGCAGATAACAAAAACTGACCTGGGCCCAGACTTGAGGCCTTGATTCATGTAGATGTGTGAGTACTGGTGGACTCCCAGCTCGTAGAGGTTCCTGAAGTATTTATGGCACTGGTGGCAGCGGTAGTTCATCTCTTCCTCGTGCGTCTTCACGTGTTCCAAGAAAGCATCCAGGTCGTGGAACGCCTGCCCGCAGCTTTTCATCACACACTTGTACACCTGGACAACAAGCAGGAAAGCATCAATTAATTATTGAATCGGACAGCTGCACAGTGCCAACAGATTCTAGTCATTGGTCGAAGTTCCTACAGCACTGCACGTGGGTTATCCCATAACTGCTCCGTTCATGTGCCAGTTGAAAATCACACATTTTTCGACATTATCCCTTTTGAAAAATAGTGAAAAACATGAGCCTCAGCAAAACTGTGAAGCCTGCGCATGCAAAGTAAATGCACAAGGCAGCTGTTAGATGTTCCAAAACTAAGAGTCCCACACCAGAATTGCAGCTCTCTGCTGATGCAAGCAGTCAATTACGAGACCTGGCACTGTAAATGCAACATGGCATAAGTACACACTATTCCAAGAGAAAAACACTCCATATAAAATCCACAGCTCACAGTGTCACACCAAGCACTCAGCTCAGTAGCTGGGTAATAGAACCTCGTGAACAGTGTGACACAACAAAACAAAGAACAACAAGAATCAACACTCATTTTCACAAGGGAGAAGGACATAGCTGGTTTAGAGTACACAAAAAGGAGTACAAAATAACCATTACCATGCTAGAATATAACAGTACCACACCACAAGACCACATATTACCCACCAAAAGATCACACATTACCACACCACAAAATAAAACATTACCACACCACAAGATCGCATATTACCATACAAAAACACCACACATGTACATCATAACAACACAAAGGAGACCTGACCTGTTCACATTTGTGTGTGACAAGATGGCTCTTCAACTGGTAGTAAGTTTTAAACTTGGTCGGGCAGTACTGGCATATGTATGAGTTGTCAACAACAACTTTCATCTTTGGCACCTTCTCATCACTCTCTGATTGGCTGCACGACTTCAGAGCACTCAGCTGTGGGAGATAATAATAATTATGATTTCAAGTGAGCAACCCCAACAAAATTTCAATATTCATATTATTAAGCTTTCCAACAATACGGCTACAATTTTGGCATTAACACAATGGACAGTCCACGCTATGTCTATTTAATGGCCTTGGTACTGTTTGCAACTGCGCAGTTTTTAGAAAAGTTGGGAATTACATATACTAAAAAGCAACATCTGAGGGATTTTTATAGCGAACAAAAATAGTTTTTAAATCATTAGTTTTTGAGTTGAAAGTGTGCAGGTAAACCCTTTTTTGTCCAACTTTACGCTACCAGTGTCAAACATGGACTCTTTCTAAAACTAATGAGGGCAAAATCGTAAGGTAGAGGCGAGATATCTTAGAACAAGGTTATTCAACTGGCGGCGAGCAGGCCAGATTCAGCATGCGGAGGCCTAGCAAACCACCGCTTTTTGTATTGTATCAATTATCTTTATATGCTGAGGCTTGGGCCTCTGGTCCGTGACGATTACTGTTTTTAAAATGTTAGCCGCTGAGTAAAGACTACCAGGATTGAAACCAGTCATAAGGTTTTTTTAGGAGCAACAGATGAGAGGGTTGTCGCCATTTAACGAGAACTGTGTGGTACCAGCTGCCACAAAGAGCCACGCTGAAGAAATATAATGAAAATATAGCCAGCAGAAGACCATGCAGAAGATGGACCGACGGCATCAAGCACAGCCTCAATGAAATGAAGACCAGATGAAACAACGCATCAGAAAGAGCTCACAAAAGAACCTTACATCTCTCCCCAACACTTCAATTAAGTAACTGCATGAAGTGAAGAAGAAGAATTTGGATATGAAAAGAAGCATAGGGACAACTAAAGCGATGTCAGACAGTTTGCCATCATGGCATGGAAGAAAATATGTATCAGAAATGGTTGACAGTTCACTAGATAGACAGGAAGCTGTGGAAAACAATGATTACTAGATTACTAACGCTACCAAGCATGAACAACAAGAAGAAGAAATATGTCACACCATCACCAACCTTATGGGCCATAGATTTCAATGCTATCTGGTCGTTGGCACTGACAGCACAGTTAGCAGAGCTGGACAAAACCACGGGCGCTGAGGTCATCACAGCTGTGGATGTCATCATAGCTGCGGAGGTCATCACAGCTGCTGAGGTCACTACAGCCATGGAGGTCATTACCGCTGCTGAGGTCATCACCGCTGCTGCTGATACAGATGAGGGTACTTCCGCAGTGACGGTCTGAGACTGCCCTTTGTCCAAAACGACAGGATCCGGCTGTCTGGGTAATGTGTTGGAGGTCCCACAAGGCCACACCTGAGCACCCAGAAAGGCCATCTTATGAGTCTGTTACATATCTGATTACATCTAAGATAATACTACAAATACATTTGATGTTTTACAGTTCCTATGTGTGTGATCAGCATTTGCTGTCCATTGTTAAAACCCTACAGAAGTCCGATTGCTGCCTGGCCACTCTGAACCACTCATCTTCTTGCCAAATATCTTCAAACAAGCACATGGGTCTAATTGTATCTTCTGCCTGTGCCATGAAAGACCTTCCTCTTTTCAGTCTGTGATCCTTAGATCTATCTAGAGGTTCGTGCGAGGGGTGTTTCTTGTCTGCAACTACTCTGAGGTAATAGTTCGCTTGCAGAACTTTGAGCCTATCTGCAAAAGTCAGCAGGGCATGTATATATCGCATACATACTACTAGGGTATCTCTTGTACATCCCAGAACCACCTGTATGGCTTCATTCTGTCTGTGTTCAAGTTTCATCAGCTGATTTTTTGTTATGGTAAGCATTTCACTTCCATAACCTATCACAATGGGAAGTGACCAGGGGATCAGGCAAATGCTCCGCACTAAGAGGAAAGGCAAGATGGACAGACAATCAGACTGTCACCAGTGCCATCGGAACTGGAACTCTTCGTTGGCTGCTGAAGATGAGGACGGAGCACATATGAGAATGCCCCGAGTGCTGTGATGTCATTTCTTTCAATTAGGCTAAAATATTTATTCTGTCTTTTCCTTTCTTGCGGCTCTACGACTTAGAGGTTGATGACTGCATTTAACAATTCATGTACTAGAGTTTCATTTCCAAGGTGGGAGGTTTAAAACAAACCGATCTGTTGGTGTTCAGGACAATGAAATACTGAAATTGATTAAAGAAATATGATATGGTGTTCAGGACAATGGAATACTGAAATCCTGTGAAGAAAATATGACCCGATATCGTGTTCAGAACGATAAAACGAGGAAATATGACACGATATAGTTTTTAGGACGATGAAATTCTGAAATTGCTTACAGGAAATATGATATCGTGTTCAGGACAATAAAATACTGAAATCTCTTGAAGGAAATATGACCCAATATTGTGTTCAGGAGGATGAAATACTGAAATCCTGTTAAGGAAATATGACCGGATATTGTGTTCAGGACTATGAAATACTGAAATTCCTTGAAGGAAATATGACCTGATATTGTGTTCGGGATGATGAAATACTGAAATTCTTTAAAGGAAATATAACATGATATTGTGTTCAGGACAATGAAATACTGAAATCTCTTGAAGGAAATACGACCCGCTACCGTGTTCAGGACGATAAAATATTTAAAACCTTTGAAGGAAATGACACAAAATCGTGTTCAGATGATAAAATACTGAAATCCCTTGAAGGAAAAATGACCCCATATCAAGCTGAACAAAACAGTAGAACCACTCAGCTTCATAATATCACAAGTTAATGTTTCCACTAGAAAGCCTTCGTCAGCACATTACATGAACATACAATACTACAAACATGAAGAATGCACAAAACCACTTCACTGAAGAAATCACATGCTCTAACTGGCCAGTTGAATCTCTGACACATGTGTGTCAGAAGGAAATACAATCAACCCAGACCTAATCACAACCAGTCCACATGAATAATTATTTCATGAACCCTATTAATGCCTGTGGCACATCGGACATATGATGCTACATCCCCGTGTCAGTTCTGGGGCCCCATTTTTGGAGGAAAAAGGAATAGACTAACTGCTCTTTAACTCTTTCTGTCCTAAACAACACACCATGTATGACTTGGTATTCTTCCCGAGCAACGGTCAAATTTTTGTTTATTTTTAACATCTCACATTTAGTGAGAGACTGAAGAACATATTTGTTTCCTGGAAGAGTGGTGTATTTTGGCCCCCCTGGAAGTCGTACAGGCATCAGCTTAAGCCATTCTGAACTCCCTCTGACTTTATCTGTGACCGTGTAGGACTACTACTTTGTTCACGGGCTATGAGTTCCTACGGAAAGTCCTGGTTATTCGTCCAATTTGAAATTGGCTTAGTGCCAGGGCCTGAGCTTTGCGTGTATATCCAATTTACCAGCTTATTTGTGTGCAGTTAGTTGTTCCTTGCCACTTGGGCAGATGCATTCCTAACTTTGAAGGAAGCTCCCACCAATTAGTCCACTTATACTACATGCTTTCGCTGGGGGGGGGGGGGGGGGAGAGAGAAGAAGTTTGGCCCCCCCCCCCCCCCCCCCCCCCCACCCCCCCCCCCACAATATGGCCCTC
Organism: Candidula unifasciata; assembly: GCA_905116865.2. Taxonomy (NCBI): domain Eukaryota; kingdom Metazoa; phylum Mollusca; class Gastropoda; order Stylommatophora; family Geomitridae; genus Candidula; species Candidula unifasciata. The sequence goes on along the minus strand of CAJHNH020007035.1, from coordinate 194,731 downwards.
AAACCCACAGAGGGATTTGTAGGACTAAAAGAGTTAAGTTAACTTGCATGTCATAAAAGGTGACTGATTAAGGAACTGCCAAAACTGAATGTGTTGGGCCAAAATGTGCAAACATCACAGCCAAGCTGTAAGCCACAACATAACATGCCAGTCATCCTTTTACGAGTAAACACAGAAAAAGATTCAGACAACAACTTTTGGACAAACCTTATGCGTAGCCATGTGTTTCTTCACATTAGACTTCTGGGCAAAAGCTCGACCACAGACGATACACTGGAAGGGCTTCTCCCCCGTGTGGGCTCGGACATGTTGCTGAAGGTCAAAGTTCTTGGTGAACTCCTTATTGCAGTACTCACACTGAGAGAGAGAGAGAGAGAGAGAGAGAGAGACAGATTTCAGGATAAAATAAGTGAATTTTTGAATAAAAGTATATGTGTTACAAAGTTAAACATAAGTAGATGATAAAAATGTTGGAAGAGATCAATGTAGACGGAAAAGATCTCAAAATTATTTAAAACGTTTACTGGAACCAAGTAGCAGATATTAAAGTGGGAAACAGATTGGGTACTTTTGAACAGTTAAAGCAAGGATTAAGACCTTTTCTCTTTATATAGTGAAGTAATTTAGAGGGAAATTAAAGAGAAAGCAGAAATAACAGTTGGAGGATACAATACAAACAATTTGTGTTAACTGAAAATGCAACTAATTAACAACAACTGCTGGATATTATGGGGATGGAGAGTGCTAAGAAAGGACTTTCACTGAATATTAAGAAAACAGGAGTAGTGATTACATCAAAGAAATATCTTATTTATAATTTAACACACACAAAAAAAGGTTTCGTATTTTCGTATAACGGACTATTACTAGTACAAATATACCCATTTTCAAAATTGCAATGGTCACCTTAACTACCTAGAAAACTTCCTGGTACATATTTCAGGCTGTGTCAACCTGTAAGGCAAGATCATTTTTTTGTACAAATCTACCGATGCAGGCAAAAAACAGCGGAAGAAAAAAATATTTTTCTGAATTTAAAATAATAATAATAATCTCCACTATGAATTCAGCACAACAACCAGTATGATCCACTATAACCTACAAACGGTACACATAAGTTTACTAATGATTGGTCGGCCTCCCGGTCACCCGATTTTCGCACACTGTTAGGGGGTTTTCGGCAATGTGTTTATATCGCATGTTGTATATTTAAGCTTTTAAGCTACAAAAACATTTACAACTGGGTCTAACCCACAACCACTCTAGAGAGTGCTGCAACCTATGTCACATGTATTCTCTTTTTAAGAAGAAAAACGTAAATGCAAGACAATCCAGACCCCCCGGACAGCAGACGGTCTAAAAAAATCTATCAATGGACCGTGACCTAGTTTGGCTGGGGAGATTATAGTAGATCACACCCAACAACCACATATTAAGACTGATAAAGACAAGATTTTGAAAAGAAAAAAAAAGTGTAAAGATATTTTGAATTTTTAATCTCAACAATGGCTAAAGAGCAGAAAGAATCTATGGCGCAGTACCTACAAGCAACTTAAAATCAACAGTTTTGAGATAAAGCATCATTCCCATGGCAACTTATCGATTTGAGTCAGGGGCTCTTATTCAATCAATGAAGACAAAACTGGAGCTTTTGAGCTAAAATGCTATAGAAAAATTCTTACAATATCATGGACCAAGAAGAGGAAAAACATCGATATAATTCATGAACTGAGCATCGAGGAGAATTGCACAGCATCCTGTCCCGACAGCTGAGGTATTTTGAACTTGTTAAAATGTTATGTTGGCCTGGAGAGAACGGTGAAGAGTGCAGTTTCAGGAAAACGAGGTAGGACCAGACGGCAAAAGTGGATAAAAGACAATGAAGATGTGTTTTCTTTAAAAGCACACAGAACTGGAGAACTGGCTAGAGAAAGAGATACTTTTATGTGTGGCCTGACTGTGACATTCTCTAAAAAAAAAAACTTGCTATTTGGTAACCAGTCCAGGTGCTGGTTCAAACCCAACATTTGGACCAGAAGGCAGAAAATCTACCTGCAGGGGTAAGGCGGCTCTTAAATAAGCACGAGCAGTATTAATATCAAGTGTAGTTAGAATAAATCAGGGAACATCTCATCCTTTCACAGTGACATCTGGAGTAAGACAGGGGTGTGTCTTATCACCACTGCTGTTTATCACCTACATCGACAGTATATGCAAGAATGCCAAGCCCATGAATGAAGATCTTAGTAAGATCAACGAATTACTCTTTGCAGATGACCAGGCCTTGATAGCAGATACAGCTATGAAATTGCAACAACATCTAACATCCATGAATGAAGAATGTAAAACAAATAATATGAGAATCAACACTGAAAAGACAGAAGTAATGTCAATAGGAAAATATAAGACAGATCTAAACATAACAATAGAATTCAAAGGCATTAAACAGGCAGCTGAGTTTAAATATCTGGGAACTACATTTACCGAAGATGGGAAATTGGATAAAGAAATTGACTTTAGATGCAGTAAAGCAAACCAAGTATTGGGACAGCTAGCCCCCCTCTTACAGCATAAGACAATCCCAATCAGCACAAAGAGACATCTTATTCAAAGCATATTTATTCCAACTCTGTGCTACCAGTGCCAGACATGGTCACTCACAACAAACCATAAAAGAAAATTAGTAACCACGGAAATGAGATGTCTGAGAAGGGCTGTAGGAGTGACCATAAGAGATAAGATCAGAAATGAGATCATAAGAGAACAAGTCGGCACAGAACCAATTCTGGATTACATACAAAGACAACAAGTGAAATGGTTTGCCCACTTAGAGAGAATGCCTTGTGACACCATACCATACAAAGCATACATGGGAAGAGAAGAAGGACGTAGAGCACGGGGTAGACCAAGAACAAGATGGAAGGATAACATCAGAGAAACTCTACAACAGTACGATGTGCCTATGGTCGAGGCAGCCAGAAGAGCTAGAAACAGAACCTTATATCTCCCTCGACACCCACAGCGGTAAAAGAGGAAGTGAAGAAGAAGAAGAAGTATTAATATCACCATGGAGTGGCAGAAAAACAAAGCTCCAGCCATCGAAAGAGATGAAAGTCGCAAACTGATGAGAAAAATTAGACACAGACAGTCGGGATTCACGTGACATCTTATGGGAAGGAATGGACTCCAGAACTTGGTAACGACTGGCAAGATTCATGGAAAGAGCGCATGAAAAAGACAAAGAGACTATCTGGACAGCTTGGCGATAGTCGTCGTGAGACAAGAACAAAGACTTGATCTGTGGTTCTGGTGATTGTGTGCGATGGTGAAACATGACAGCCCACGCTTCCCGACACGGCACGTAATGGTGATGATAATGATGATGAATAAGTTTTTTTTTTTTTGTTTAAACACAAACCTGTAACTTTATTTTGGCATTCAATTCTTCTTGTGACACCTCTGTGTTGTTCTTGGCATGTTTTGCTGTTTTTCCTGACCTGGCACTCAACAAACTGACACTGTTGTCTGCGTTGACAACTGTAATCAATTTATTCTGAGCTGACCTGCGACCTGAAATCAGAAGTAGATTTACTCCATGCCGCTCTACAGAAAACTAACAGAAATAATTAGGGCTCACAGGCCCATCTTCTTTTTATTGTCTCCGTGTTCCCTGGCTGTTCCCTGGCTGTGGACTCGGGTAGAAAGTTTTGCCTGGCTGTCCATTTCTGGACCATGACTCTTCCAGAACTTGTTTTGAGTGCAATATCTATTTTAGAGACCTGGCTTAGCTATGTGCAGACTGTTTGTTCCTGACCTCTCAGGCAGGTACACTCCAGCTGCAAAGGACATCTTGATCCTATCTCTGTTGGCCAGGCTGATCGGAAACATGTTGCTAGGAGGAGCATGGAGGTGTAGGCAGGTGTTCACCAGTGAACCCTGGTCTTGATGCACAACCACGTGTGATTCAGCACCTCTGCACCCCACAGATCTAGCAATGATGCCTGAAAGGCGATGAACCAACAGCTTGCATACAAATGAGCCAGGTCCGTAAAATAGATATGCACACAAAAATTTGATGTTCTGATGTTCTCAAAGAGGATGAACAACTAGACCTTTCCTCTGGAATTTACAGTTGCTGATTGCTAAAAAAATTATACAGCACAGACAACTATGAACCTCTTTTAACTACAGTGAAAGGGTGAAAAAAATGCAATGGTATGTACATGTAATAAGATCTAACGGCCTCTCAAAAAACAATACTGCAGGGCTCAGTTGAGGGAAAGAGGAGAAGAGACAGCCCAAGAAAGACCTGGTTACAGAACCTGACTGACTGGACAAGCCTCAGGCATGCAACCATGAAGTTCATCACAATTGACCACCAAAGGTGGAGAGAGCTGATCAGTCAGTCAACACAAACTGATGACCCAACGACACGTAGTGTTACAGGATGATGATGATGAATGCCAAGAAGAACTAGTTTTTTATTTTTAAAAAAAAAGGTAAGGGATAACTGAGCACAGATAAGCATGCAAAATTTCTTTCTCTTCTTTCGTTCACCTGAAATTAGTTGTTTATATAAGCAAATTTTGGTGCTTTATTAATATCCTACCCCAGATTAAGTCACAGGACAGTCCAACGTTGTTACCCGGCTTTCTGGCGCATTTAACGAACCCAAAATATCTAGAACTGGCCCTAACCCCAACCCACCTATGTTCCACGAGAGAGTGCAGCCTAGGTCCCACAACTGCATGTAGCCTATCTACCACCCCGTGAAATACTGTGACCTGTGGATTTCCCCCATTTGGGGTAGGATATAAATAAAGCACCCAATGTCTCTCCTATAAATTTAAATGTTAAATGTCAGTGGTCTATAGAGTTTATGTTCCACTGTTGTTCTTTCTAGTCACAAGGTTTGCCTTAATGTGTCAAATTCAGTGCAGTCCTGGAGTAGTGCATGCTCAGCTGTCTGTGGCACCTCACCACAGGTGCAAATGGCTGGTACGCTCTCTTGAATTTTGTGTACATGTGGTTATGTAATCGGTTGTGCCCTGTTCTGAGGCCAAGGATAATGACTTGTTCTGATCTGTTTATAATAAAATAGTCATCTTGTGCTGGGACTGGTGGTTTCCTGACCGACTGAATGATCCTTGTGCAAAATATAATACAGAAAAGTTTTATTTACCAGCCTTTGTAGGACTTGGCTTGAACATCTGAGACTGGACAGCCTGCTGCGCCGGTTGTGATACCGTAACTGTAACCGGTGGTGGAGGAGGCAGAGACTGGGACAAATGCTGCTGAATGGATTTGTCTGTAATGGAGGTCAAGGTAATGTGCTGGCCAGGCTGTACCAGGAGCTGACCGGTGCCGGAGGTGGTGGTTGATGTCAGTCCGTTGTTGTTGTTGGTGGTGTTCAGGCCAGCCATGGGGCTGAATATGGTCAGGTTACTGGTGTTGTTTCCTGTCTGCCCGTGTATAGAGCCGGTCATCTGCAACACAAATCCACCGTGGAGTAAACTTAACTGTTCTCATATGATTAAACTACAGCTGATGATTGTATTTCTCAAGTTGCCATCACAGACCCAACTACTGCCCCTGACAAGCATGCTGAAAAGGCAACTTATTAGGAGCTTGCCTAAATTAGATGTATTGGGCTGAAAAGCAGATACTGCACTCTAGCTTAAAACCACAACACAACATGCCAACCCCCCTTTTAAGGGCAAAACAGAAGAAGAAGACTTGTTGCTATAAGCCAGCACTTGAATAATAACACTGAACAAAATCACTACTACAAGCCATGACAACATTATTGAACTAGATATTTTTACACACTGCTATAAGCTCCGACTGTATCATTATAAACTGGTTATTTTCATCATTATCATGTGCTTTGCTAACTGGTGTGGACAATCATGCCTTGCCGCAATCTGTGATCTTTAACAGCATGTATCGTTCGTGTGCTGACACCCCTAAATGCCATGGGAAAAGACTGTCTAGAAACTTCAAGCCATCACAATATTATTACACTGGATATTTCACCTACTGCTACACAGTGCCAAAAGCTAGGACTATTATCTCATTAAACTGGAAATTTTCACACAGTGCTTTAAGCCAGGACCAATATATTATTAAACTGGATATTTCACATAGTGCCATAAGCCAGGACCGATATATTGATAAACTGGATATTTCACATAGTGCCATAAGCCAGGACTAATATATTAATAAACTGGATATTTCACATAGTGCCATAAGCCAGGACCAATATCTTTTAAACTGGATATTTCACATAGTGCCACAAGCCAGGACCAATATATTATTAAACTGGATATTTCACATAGTGCCATAAGCCAGGACTATCATCATCATCATCAATGTCCACTTCTGCCGTTAAGTGTTGTGGGGAAGAACTGTCTGTGATCCATTGCTTGATGGGCAGAAATGAATACTGTCATTCAGTGTCGATGAAGAAGCTCTTTAATGTCATCAATCCATGTTCTCCTATGACGGCCTCTTGTTTTCACTTAAGATCTCTTCATGTGTAGCGCCTGCCATGTATTGACTGTAAACATATAAGGTATGCCTTCTCGTGTTCTCATTACGCTTTGGGAAGTCTGGTACATGGCCACGATGTTATCTAGCAACTGTCCTTGTATCCGATTATTCTTAAGAATAGCCCAGTTTGTTTCTAATAATAATAATAATAATAATAATAATATTTACTCTATAACAGCTTTTTCTTGATCTACAAACTTTATTCAGTTCATCGTCATTTTTAATGGCCTGCTCCCAAACTTGTCTAAATGTACAGCCAGGACTAATATATTGGTAAACTGAATACTTTCGCGTGGTGCTATAAGCCAGGAATATTATATTTTTAAACTGGATATTTCCAAATAGTGCTATAGTAAGCTGTGTAAACTTTTTACAGGACATTCAACAACCAACACCAGCATTATTTGGCAGTTTGTAATTCTACTAGGCAATTTCAAGTTCAGTAATATTGAAAAAAAAAAACATGAATTTTTTATACTTAAACTAGAAAATCTGACATGTTGCCATAAGCCATAACTGATTAGTAATTTTAAACAAAAAAATTCACATTCTTTTTAAAGCATGCCTAATTTAACTACTTCTTCGTTCACCGGCTGTAAGTTGCGGTGGAAAGTCCTGGATTTTCATCCATCTAGATTTTGGCTTGTGCCAGTGCCTGAGTTTTGCGTGTACATCCATTTTACTGGCTTATTTCTGAGTAGTTGGTTGTTCCCTGAAGCTCGGACAGATGCACTCTGACTTTGTAGAAAGCCCTCAATTAGTCGACTACATAAATATTAGAATTTTCACCAGACATATGCAAGATCACTGAAACACTAGCACAAAGAAAGAAACAAGCCTATGTTTCACACATACCATTTGAATAGTGGGAGCCCCTAGTGTGGCAGTGTCTAGGCCTGAGAGAGTCATCAGTTCATCTGTAAACACCATGTTCTGTGACAGCTGAGATATGGGAGAGGATGGCACTGGTCCTAGGGTTAACGTTGGCTGAAAGTGGAAATATTTTTATTCAAGTTCAGTTTCTTTTTCCCCCATTCTTCCAACCAGTAATGGACTAAAAAGAGCAGGGTAATGAGCAAGCTGATATATTGGCTGCTGCCACTCCTCTGGGCCATGAACTACTTTATGATAAAGCTCTACCGTAAACACCATGTTCCATGACTGCTGAGATATAGGATAAGATGGCATGAGACCTAGGGTTAACGTTCCCTGAGAGTGGAAACAAATTAGGTTCACCATTTCTTCTTCCCTAAGTGGGATCCAGAACCCATTTTGGGGGGAAAATGTACTAGGTAAAGTTCTAGGAAGTAAAGGCTGTCAGTTTGATGCTGAACACATCACCCACTGAGTGCCAACTGGTCTATACAAATATGTTCACCGGTTGTAAACTCCGGCAGAAAGGCTGTGATTGTTCATCCACTTCTGGACTTAAGTCTTGTTCCAGAACTCGAATTCTGTATGCACATCCATTTTACAGATCTAACTAATCTGTATGCAGACTGTTTGTTCCTTATTTCCGAGAGGTGCACTCTGACTTTGAAATAACATCAATAATAGTCAATTTTTATGACGTGCTTGTTAGGGTGTAATGAGTCTATTTTTCTGTTCCTCCATAATGGAATCCCGGAACCCACATGGAAACTATTATTTTTTTTAAATGATTATAGAATCATTTACCCGATTTGCTGCATGCATAAACAGGATCCTTCACTCTGATTGAGAACGAATGCACTGTCAGCTGCTTGGTATTTGTATCACACAAGTTCATGAATAACTGACAGAGACTAAGACGGTTAGGTTACTAAAGTCGAGAACAGAAGAGGGTTTAGTAACAGCTGGCTGGGACAACAGGAATTCTTTGCTCACTGAGATAAAAACAAGTTACAAAATAAATTAAACAAGACAAGGTTGTCTGAAGCAGAAAACATGGATGGTGGTGTTCTGAGAAAGCGAAGAAGAGAAAGACAATTTTATATATAATTTCTTCTTATCATTCATGGGCTGTAAACTCCAGGATGTCATACAGACAAATGTTTGACTTGGATGTCCCACAGACTCGGTGTCTGACCAGGATATCCAACAGACTAATGTCTAACCAGGATGTTCTACAGACTAATGTCTGATTAGAATGTCTCACAGACTAATGTCTGACCAGGATGTCCCACAGACTAATGTCTGACCAGGATATCCCACAGACTAATGTCTGCCCAGGATATCCCACAGACAAGTGTCTGCCCAGACTTGGCATAACCTGAGGTCACAGGCATGCACAAACTACCCGACTGTGTAGCGTTAGAGACACAGAAGAGAAATGAAAACACAAAAAACAACACTATACATTACTAAGCCTTACCACGCGACTAGGCTGATTCAAAGTTCTAGTTAGGCAAGGATGAGCTTGTAAAATTGGTGCTGTTGGATTCATCTGAAACACAAACACATTGTCAGTTACAAAAATACAGTGGGATATAGATGAATCTCCAGTATAGGTGTAATTTTTACAGATCTGCCACAAAATTGGTGACATAAATAGGAGGTGACCGCAGTCGAGCTGACTGCAAGAAATGCCAAACATAGCATAAAACTGGCTATAAATCACTACGGAGGGAATGGAAAAGACTCACACACAACCAAACGTTTCGACCAAAGTCTTTATCAACAGAGTACTAAATAACAGCAAAAACTGTGACCAGAAAACTCAACAGGCAAGACAACAGAGCTAATAAAAAAACCAAGGTCAACATGGAACCAAGAAGTACGTGATGAGGGGAAAAGTACGAATATGAAGGTTATAATAGGAAATGAAATAAGTAAGAAGGCGTTATGTCTTTTCTATTGCCTCTGCTGAACTTTCTAGTCAATTTTGTGTTATATATGGCATAAAATGGGTGATCTGGTAGCTGTTGGAAAGCTGACCACATCACCCAATAAGCGCATTGCCCAATGAGGTCCAGAGACCTATGGGTCTATACACTTCAACATTAATAACATCGATGAATTACTCTTTGCTGATGACAAGGCCTTAACAGCAGATGCAGCCATGAAACATCTAACATCTATGAATGAAGAATGTAAAACAAAATAATACAAGAATCAACACTGAAAACACAAAAGCAATGCCAACAGGAAGAAAGAAGCAGAACCTAAATATAACAGTAGTGTGCAAAGGCAAACAGGCATCTGAGTTTCAATATGTTGGAACAACATTCATAGAAGGTGGGAAATTTGATGAAACTAACAGCTGATGCTACAGAGTAAACCAAGGACACTAGCTCCCTTCTTACAGCATAAGTTAATCCCAATGAGCATAATGAAACGTCTCATACAAAGCATATTCATTCCCACCCTATGCTAGCAGTGCCAGACATGGACACCCACAACAAACTGGAAAAGAACATTAGTAGCCGTGGAAAGAATGTCGGATGACAGAGAAGTAAAAACTGTACACACGAGGGAGATGAATGATTATAGACCATGAGGCAGACCAAGAAGACGATGGAGATTTAATATCCAGACAGACCTGCAAACACTTGGTGTCACCAACTGGAAAGAAAAGGCCAACCAGAGAGATGAATGGAGGCGGGTGATATCTGCAGCAATGAACCTCAAGGGCTCAGAATGCTGAAGAAGAAGAAGAAAATGAGATGTCTGAGAAGGGCCGCAGGAGTTGACCAGAAGACAGAACAGGAATGAGGTCATAAAAGAAAAAGTCAGCACAGATTACAGATCGAACGGCACTCGCTGGGTGATCTGGTTAACATCATGCCAGTCGCCTTTACTTCCTAGGACTTTACCTGGTACTCATTTAAGGCTAAGTTGAATTTTTTTTGGGGTCCAGCTTAGTGTGGATTTGACCACGTAACCTTTAGGCCTGAGGCGAGCGTCCAGCCACTACACCAGAGCAGCTCCCCTATAAAACATATAGGTCAGGCGCTACATGCCCGACTGAAGCAGAAGAAGGGTCCTTTTAATTAACAAATAAAACACAAGCATCAACTTCCCCATGTGGGTTCTGGGGACCCATTGTGGGGAAAAACAAGAACAGACACATTGCCTACCCAAAAACATGTGAGAATCGACTTACTGGGAGCTTCCTTCAAAGCTAAGTGCATCTGCTTGAGAGGCATGCAACAAACAATCTGCATACAATTAAATCAGATCTGTTAAAACAGATGTGCACGCAACACTCAGGTTCTGGAACAAGACTATAAGTCCAGGGGTGGACAAACAACCAGAACTTTCTGCTGGAGTTTACAGCTGGTGAACGCAAAGAAGAAGAAGAATAAGACAAGCATCAACTTACAGTGGTTACTGCATTCTGGGACATGGTTCCAGTGAGGTGACTGATATTTGAAACTCCACCCAAAGGATTTATCGCTGATGTCCCAGTCAGAGAGCTGATAGTGGATGCCCCAGTTATGTGACTGATGGTTGAAGCAAATGCATTTTGTCCATTGCTGAGGGTTAGTCGTGAAGGATGAGACTGCTGTAGTGTTAATGACTGCTGCTGCTGTTGCAGCTGATGTTGTTGCTGATGCTGCTGTTGTAGCTGCTGCTGCTGAATGACACATTGCGTTTGCTTGTGGGCTACAAAACTAGACAATGACCTGAACTGTTTCTTGCACTTCCCACATTGGAATATATCCTCCTCTTCTTCTTCTGAAAGTAACAAACAATAAAACTTGAGTGATAAAAATTACTTTCACAGACTTTAGAAATGTTATACCCACCTAAAAGTTATAAAAGAAATGAAAGGGGCAAAGTTCATACAGAATAATACATACAAGGGGTAAAATAACTCCTGACTGCAATGGAGCAGTTCTTCCTTTTTCTTCTGTATCTGCTTTTAAAAAGATAGTTGGCATGCTTTGATGTGTTCAGGTATGCTGTAATATCTACACCTTTCAACCTAACACATCTGACGTCAGCAAATCATTCATTAGTCACCTTTTACAACATGCTAATTAAGGGGCAGTGGATACAACTTTTTCTTCCAAAACGAGGTCGGTAAACCTGCTAAAGTAATGATTTTAGAATGAGAGGAGACTGCCAACCAAAGTTACAAGACTAAGTGCAGCAGGTCCAGATGAGATAATCTGCTAAAGTAATGATTGTAGAATGAGAGGAGACTGCCAACCAGAGTTACAAGACTAAGTGCAGCAGGTCCAGATGAGATAATCTGCTAAAGTAATGATTGTAGAATGAGAGGAGACTGCCAACCAGAGTTACAAGACTAAGTGCAGCAGGTCCAGATGAGATAATCTGCTAAAGTAATGATCCTAGAATGAGAGGAGACTGCCAACCAAGTTACAAGACTAAGTGCAGCAGGTTCAGATGAAATAATCTGCTAAAGTAATGATTGTAGAATGAGAGGAGACTGCCAACCAAAGTTACAAGACTAACTGCAGCAGGTCTGTGTGAATGAAAAAGCAGCCTTCGAGTCTTAGACAACAGACATGACTATTTATGCCAGTCAGCAAGTATCAAGAAGAGGATCAAGAGGAAGGGAGGGAGTAAGGGGAGTGGGGAGAGAGAGAGAGAGAGAGAGAGAGAGAGAGAGAGAGAGAGAGAGAGAGAGAGAGAGAGAGAGAGAGAGAGAGAGAGAGAGAGAGAGAGAGAGAGAAAGAGAGAGAGGAGAGAGGAGAGACAGCAGAAGGGATCTTGCTCTCTACACATGTAAATTCAAATATTCATGCACAATTAATACTCAAATAGGCTCTAGCGCTATGAATACGCACAACAGATCCTAGATATGGAGGAGAGAAAACAAAATCAGAGGTTCTGAGAAGAGTGGGACTGTCAAGAGTTGAAAGAAATAAAAATCAGACAAGTGAAATATTTCAACCACACTAACTTCATCCTTTCCATGTTGTTGTTGACACATGAGGCATTCACAAGTCATCTCTAATGCTGCCAGTCTGCCCATAGGACCCTCATGTCATTTTGCATTCCTTCCTATCTTTGTTTGCTGTCTTCCAGATTTCCTTAGGTTGTCCACGTCTTCTTTTTCCATCTGCCATCCACCAGAGCTGTCCTTGCTAAAGCATCACATTCTGCAAACATGTCCAAGCCATCTCCATCTTCTTCCTCTGATAATTGCTGGCAGGGATGAACATTTTGTTTTTCCTTCTCAATTCTTCAATTGTGATCTTGTCTGGCCACAATATTCGCAGGATTCTCCATAGATATTTATTTGAAAGTTTCACAACGAAGGAGATAAATGTTAGCATGAAAGACAGTGTGAAAGATTTCAGTGGGAAAAATGTCATGAAAGATGAATTAAGTAACAGAAAGTATTGTGAACGGCACTCATAGAAAGAAGTAGAAAGATAGAAGAACACACTAGACAACATAAAAATAGAAAGCTATAGTTACCGTGCCAGGAATTGAACCTGTCACCTACAGACGGCGTCTGCGCCTCGCCATGAATACAAGTGCACTAAGATACATGGTCAACCAGGCACCCCAAAAAAAAAAAGGTGTCTTATTGGCCATGTCTATCGTACAGCTTGAAATCCACGACTATGGAATACGGACAGAATTCATTTCAACCCATTGAAATGGCACCACAGGTTACAGAAATTTATATTAATAAAGCAAATGTCGAATAACAATCACAGCAACAATTTACGAACACAGTAAGACCTTATTGCTTTGTCTAGAATACACAAACATTTAAGAAAGGTATTTGATTGGTAGGTTCCGGTGTGCATACGTCATTCCTATAAATAAACAGAGGGGGGAAGCCATTTGAGGCCGTTGAATATTATGAATTAATCAAGTAACAGAAAGTATTGTGAACGGCACTCATAGAAAGAAGTAAAAAGATAGAAGAACACACTAGACAACATAAAAGAAAGATGGTATGAAAGACGACGGTATAAAAGGCGTTGGTATGAAAGATGTCAGTATCAAAGACATCAATATGAAAGATGTCGACAGTATAAAAGGCGTTGGTATAAAAGGCGTTGGTATGAAAGATGGTAGGAAAGACAGTATGAACAATGTTGGTATGAAAGAGGTCAGTATCAAAGACATGAGTATGAAAGATGTCAGTAAAGAGAATCAGTAAAGCAAACTGGGAGAGATGGTGGTTACCTTGTGTTTCTGTGACCACCTGTGAGTCCAGCAGTGACTGCACAGCTGCTGCAGTCTGACTGTCAACAGCTTGTACTGAAACAAATGGATTAATTACTTTGAGACTCAATCAATCAATCAGGTGAGGTCTCCACAATGAAAGTTGGCTGCAATGGATCTCCAACAAGCCCTGTCTCTTGCCCTTGATGTACACTCACTCATACTGCTGTTCGTCCATCTCTTAATCTTATCCTCCCACTTGTAACACTGTCTGCCTCTTGTTCGCCTACCTTGAACTTTTCCCTCTAGGATGATCTTTACAATACTGTTATGTCTTTTAATGTGGCCAAAATATTTCACTTGTCTCTTTTTTATTTAATCTAGCAACTCTCTTTTCATTCCTAATTTCCTCAGTACCTCTGTATTTGATACATTTTGTTTCCATGAAATACGACCTCATCTTCTGTATATCCACATCTAAAAGAACTGATACGATTTTCCAGTTGTTTGTTCATTTTTCATGTCTCTGTGCCATACTTTGAGACTACTCAAACAAAATGGGCAGTCAAGGAGGTGCAGTCAGTGGCTAGATGCTTGATTGCAGGGCTGATGGTCTTGATGGTTGAAATCTTTACCGAGGCAGAATTTGTACAACTAATCATGTTTTCTAGGCCTTCTTCTCGACTTCCTGCTTCAGGTGTCGAGAGAGACACTTCTTGCTCTTCTGGTCGCTTCGACCATAGACACATCTTGCTGTTGAAGAGTTTCTCTGATGTCACCTTTTTATCTCATTTTTGGTTTATCTCATGTCTGCATTAATATAAGTCTGATCTGTTATATGGATGTGCACATAACACTGGAATAAGACTAAAGTCCGGAAGTGGGCGATTATCCAGACTTTTCACTGGAGTTTACAAAACAAAATTTGAAATGTCTGGTATACTGTAATAATACTATGCATATAATATTATAATTAATTAATATTAAATACTACAATACTGCTCAATAAAAAAATTTTTAAAGAAAGTTATGTGATGCAAACTACTATAAACAACAAGTTATTAAAAAAAATACATTACACACAGCCTTCAGAAGTTTAAAGACAGCAAAAGTATATGGTAGCAAAATACAAAAGTTCGCCTCGAAGAAACATGAAGAGACAGAGATATTCAACAACGGTGAGTATCAACTGTTTCGGTTCTCCTTTAAACTACGGCCGGTTAGACGGCTGGTTAGTCAGAGTTCAGTCCCCTGGCTACAGTGCAATTACAGAGTGGAGAAGGCACAAATCACAAAACAAAGTGCCTGCTAGAGCTAGACCACGCGCTGCGACTCACATTAGCGACAGCATTCTTACGACGCAAGACTTAGTGGCCTTAGATGCGACACCTGCGGATCTGTATGCCTTAATGAGCTATAAGCTTGCGTGGTTGCGGTGGCTAGCTGTGTCAAAATTATCAGATATAGTGTCCGTCATTATGGACGTTACATGTGTTACTCTAACCATACCCTAACCAAAACCCTAGCCCAAACCATGCCCCTAACCCTAAACCACACCCTAACCCGGCACTCTTCCGAATACCGGTCCCAAATTATTAACTGCGAAAAACATATTATTTTTTTCTCAAACATGTGGCCCTGGAACCCACAAGGCGAGTCACAGTTACTGTGAACAATGGATCGAAAACTAACCCCCCCCCAACCCACATCGCTATAATGCATTAAAAACTACTCATCCCCACAACGCTTCAACATTGGATCAAAATTTAGTCTTCCTTAAATTACTTCAATGGATCGAGAACTATTCCTCCCTACTGCGCTTAGCTTAACGTCTAAACATTGATATCCTTCGTGCTATTACCACAGAAGTGGAAACTGATGATGAGGGCCTAAATGTTGTTACTACATAACCTCTTGAGGCTTCCAAAGGGATGTTTTTCGCTGCGAATTATTTTGGACCGGTATTCGGAAGAGTGCCCCCTATCCCTAACTGTAACCCTAACCCTAGCCTATGATGACAGAAGGGCACTGCACGCTGTCTATCGCCAACACACAGTAATTATGTCATTTGTTTTGTTCTCTCTTTTCCACTCCGAAATTGCACTGCAGCCAAGGGACTGAACTCCGACTAACCGGCCGTAGTTTAAAGAAGAGCTACTGTTTCTAATATTAACAAAAACAAAACAGGACAGCAGACAACAAATATATAACGCACAAGACAATCCGGGAGTGTTTAGTGACTTTCAATCAGTCCAGGTTCCAACAGTCAACAGCACTGAAGACGGGTCTCTCCACAACTGCTCCGTTCTTAAGCCAGTGGAAATCAAACACAAAAATGTCCTTCGTTGGAGTACAACTCGTCCAAACCAAAATATCACCACATTTTAAACGTAAACAAAAACAATGAACTCCTGACATGCAGACGACATGAAAATGAAAAAGGAAAGAGGGAGCGCGTCGTATAAATAAATTCCTACAAATTAAATGACAACTTAATTACAACCGCACTACAAGATAGCTCTAAAAGTGTTTAGTGTGCACGAAAAAAGCCCACAAAGAAGACATGAAAGAGCCTACCGTTGACGGGCTGGTTGAGCTGGTAACAGTAAGCGATGCAGGCGGCGGCGACATCTTGGCCCGAACCTGGAGCTGCCAGCCGTTCCATGAATCATCACTCAACCCACACACACGAAGACCGTCTAGGAGAATGTTGAAAGACGGCTTATATCTCCACAAACAACGTCTACAGTGACAAAATTATGAAATTCGTAAATAATCAGATGGATCAGATCTTTAAAACAGACAGACTGGTGAGATTATCCGGGTTTATTCCCTAATCAAAACTATAACTGTGGGACATTCAAAATGGCGATTCACCCCCTCCGCCTAGCGGCAACTATCGCTGGACTAGAGAGAGAATCCACGGGATTGTTCGAGACCTGGTGGTTGATATTCCAAACCACTCCTTCTCTAATAAATATAGAGAAGGCCGTGTTCCAAACTTTCACAAGCCGTACAGCGCGCCAAGTTGGATTCTTTAAAAACATCTAAGTGTGGGTTCCGGGGCCCACCACCCCCTTACAAGCATGTCGTAAAGGTCGACTAATTAGGGATGTTTTCTTTTAAGTATAAGTGCATCTACGTTGGTTGGGTACAGTTGTATCGACAACCGACCGTTAAGGGGCAATGGCAAACTCATCATCATCATCATGAAGCAGGTCTTTTGCAAAACGTCGTTCTCATCACGGTCTGCCTGAAAGAAACTCGGTCTCTAGCCAGTTCTCCCGCCTCATGTACTTTCATACTCAAGAAGTCACTTATATCCTTCGTCCATCTTAGTGTTGGTCGGCCCCTGCAACTCATTCCTGGTAATGGCAAACTATGGATAAAGGTAAAGTTGGGAGATGTGAACCAGCGTCATTGCACACGGTTATAAACCATATGTGCTCTGCCACCAGTACGGACAGCTGATAAGAATTGTCCGCCTGTGTCGCCGTTCGCACGTAACTCTGTAGCTACAGCGACGTTCTTCCATTTACCCCAGAGTTTCAACTCTGGTACCCATTTCCTAGAGGCTGGGTGAACCCCGGGAACCGCCCGGTTTCGAACACCGACCGTGGGCTGCAGCGAGTTGCAGCTGGTTTAAAAGCGAGCCTCTTATCGACTGCGCTAACGCGGCCCAAACGGCAAACTAAGTTAGTTGCGTATCCTTTACAGGACGTTGCAAAACCAACACCGGCATTTTTTTTTTTTTTTTTTTTGCAGTTGTGGTTTTTTCTAGGAAAATTTACGTCCATTAGTTTGCCACTGCTTACTGGACGGTCGGTTTCTCGATACCACTGTCGAAACCAAAGCAAGGCGCAAGGACCGCAGCTGGGGTCAAACCCAGCACCCCGGCATTACAAAGCTTGTTCGCAAACGCTTAAGCCACAAACACCGACAATGGCAAACTACTAAACGTAAATTTTCTTTGAACAACCGCCCCCCCCAAAAAAATGCTGAGATTTGTTCTGCTACGTTCTGTGAAGGTCACACAACTAAAATTAACTACCCGGGAGGCGGGGAACCAACTGTCTGCAAACAAATAAGCCAGATTTGTAACACGGATAATCACGTTAAACTCAGTTTCTGGAGAAAGTGTAAAGTCCAGAAGTGGACGAACACCCAGAGCTTTCAGCCAGAGTTTATAACCGATAAACGTTTAGAAAAGAAAGACACACCTTGATCCGTGATGGGATCGACGTTCCACACACAGCCAGATAATGGTTCTGATGGTTGACCAGAATACAACAGTCCAATCTTTGTTACATCTCAGATATGGTTTTTGGGCAAATTTACGTCCAATAGTTTGCCATTGAGACGGCTCTGTGGCTAAGTCGATGCGAACGCTTCGTAATGCCGGGTTCGATCCCAGCTGCGGGCTACGCGCCTTGCGTTGGTTTCGACTGTGGTATCAAGAAAGCCGACCGTCCAGGGAGCAATGGCAAACTACTGGAAGTAAATTTGCCTTAAAAAAACATAAAAGCCAGGGGTTGCGTCAGTTCTGCAACTAACTTAGTTTGCCATTGCTTCCTGGACGGTCGATACCACTGTCGAAACTAACGCAAGGCGCAGGGCCCGCAGCTGGTATCGAACCCGGCAAACTGGTATTACGAAGCGCGTTCACAACGTCTTGGCCACAGAAACCAACACGCTTAGGATCCGATTTTAACAAAGGGTCTCAAAGAAGTCTGGTAATTAATTTTAAATAAAATGGAGGAGAAATAAACAAGGAAGAGTCGTCAAAAGTTGGCACATTTAAAAAATTTAACAAAACGGAAAGGTCGGTCAGATTCCCAAGGACGCAAACAGCAGTAACAAAATCAACATTGTGGCTATGCAGTCTTTAAAAGCATGCAGAAAAAATACAAACGTTACTCGTCTATTCAATGTATTTTGACACTACGGTTCATCTAGTTTCACTTCCCGTTATCAAACGTTAGTAAAATCAAGATTTACAAAAATAGGTTTAAAAAAAAGGAAAGGACCCTTTTCCACAACTTTAGGCATATAGGGCTAGACCTATATTTTTATAGACCAATCGGCACAAGATGGGTGATGTGGTCAGTATCACGCCGGCCGCCTCTACTTCACGGGACTGCTCCCGGTACCCATTCAAGGCTGGGTTGACCTGGGAGCCAAGGTCATTTTTGAAAATAGTCCGGCTCCGTCAGGGAGCGAACACACGACCTTCCGATCCGCGGCGAGCGTCTAGCCGCTCGGCCACAAATATAAGTGCATGTTCTATAATACTGGGCTCTCATGTGGGAGACCCGGGTTTGAATCCTAAGTAAAGCTAGGGATTTTTTTTTCTGTCGGGTTTCGTGCAAGTCTGTGGCGACACCATTACCAATGCGACCCTAATTCCGCAGGCTTAAAAGACCTCATGTCTACAACACAAAACTGATACAATAAAGGCAGTTATTGGTATCCCCGCCCCCCCCCCCGGGCCACTCAGTATGTTCTTTTCCCAAACTTATTCCTAGATATATATAAAACAGAACAACTGTGTGGAGCTGGAACACACTAAGGGGATTGGGGGGGGGGGGGGGGCGACTTTCCTGATGGTCACCAACAGCCGTCTGTAACTATAGTTACCAGTAACCTGTAGTCTGGTGGGTCTCCGTGGCAATCAGTCTGAAGGTAGTGGGTTCGCTAAGCCCCTTCAGTTCACGAGTGCAATTTTTACGGGGGTCCCTGGGGATCGTCGCCGGAGCTACGGAGTTAGTGCTCTGCACGGCGCTCTCGGCAGGAGGCTAGCCTTTCTGCGAATAGAGACCGAGCCATATGGGATAAATATGCAATGAAGTCCCCTCTCGACTTTTAACTTTTCTGTAGTCTGATGTGGGTGCGTCAATCGTATCATGTAACAAATCTTTGGGCAAACGTCGTTTTCATCAAGGTTTGCCCTCAAAGCACCCCCCCCCCCCCCCTCTTTTCCCCCAGAACCGCCACGGCACTTGAAAGGGTCAAAATAGTTAAATTCTCAAGACAAAATTGTGCAACTATAGTTACAGACGGTTGTGGGTCTGTGCCTGTCTGTGCAAAGTGAATGGAATCCTTCTCCAGCCTGGGCTGATTCCCTTCCCTGCCATAAGAACACATGTGTAGAGAACAATCTATAAACAGTTCTCTTTTTCAGAATCTTTGGCCACTCATTTGGAAACTTTTAGCCACCCATTTATCCTTTCTGGCCACTCTTTAGCCATTTTTAATCCACCTATGTGGCCAATAATTTGGCTTTTTTAAGGCTTCCCATTGACAATTTGGTCTTAATTTGACTATTTTGGCCACCAGTTGTGGTAAGATATTGACCAATATAGCCCTCTATTGGTAACGCTGACCATATTTGGCCATTTTGGACACCTATTTTGACCACACACTTAGATATGTAGCCACATTTGGCCACCATTTTTTGCCACCTTAGTAACGTAAAGGACCCTTTTCCACGCCCGTCGGGCGTACTGGGCATATAGGGCTAGACCTATATTTCATAGACCAATCGGCACTCAGTTGGTGACACGGACAACATCACGACAGGCTTACAAGTGTATCAAGCTCTATATAAAATCTGGCTTTCTCTCTCCTAACTTCAAAGCCCCTTTCCATGGGAGTGGGGCATCAGGTATTAAAGTATTAGTACCCATATTTGTACAGACTAAATGACACTCAAAGGATGACATAGTAATTATCATGACTATTACCTTTACCTCCCAGGTCATTTTCCTGAGACCAATTTTACCCTGGGCTGGCCTGAGTGCCAAGGTCAATTATAAAAATTTTTTTAAAAATCAATGCCGAATCAGTCCCAAGATCTTCAAGCCAGCAGGCAAGCCACTGCACTTCTGATGCTCCCATCCTCTTCGTCCTGTGATTGCTTCCGATTTATACCAACGGACAATTTTTTGTTCCTCTTTATGGATGTCCTGGGGAAGTAAAGACGGTCGGCGTAATGCTGACCACATTGCCCACCCAGTGCCGATTGGTCTGTAAAAATATGGACTGATCTTCTCATATGCCCAATGCACCTAAAGGTATGAAAAGGGATTTTTACTTTTTTCTTTTCTCTTTATTCCTCTTTGGTTCCATACAGCTCTGAGTACAGTGTTGCCTCATTGAGTCAGTATTCCATTCTGAATGGGCAGTACAAGAGACAATCTTGCAGGACACACAGACCACACGGATACAGTGATGAAATACTCAGACATAGCTTGCACTCTTCTTCCTTCACATTTACTGGCAGAAAGTTCTGGTTGTTCCTCCATCTCTAGACTTCAGTTTTGTTCCAGAACTTGAGTGCTGCGTGCACATCCGTATTACAGATCTGACTTATTTGTATTCAGACTGTTGGTTTCTTTTCTTTTCTTTCACTCTGATTTCGCATGAAGCCCCCAATTAGTCGACTCCTTTGATATACTTTTTAGGGAGGCAGTGGCCTACTCTGGTCAAGTCATGTAAGTAGTAGTCATTGTCGGTCTCTTTCTGTTCAACTGTAACAGACGATACGACCCTTTATTTCACAAAGTAAGTAGTTTTATTGTCTTCCTGTTCATATTCTCCCCCTTTCTTAGCACAAGCTGATCTAAGGATTCATTTGCTGGTTTACCACAGTGGGACGGTATTCCCAGGTGTACAGAACAATTTCTGGCAGCCACCTTGCTATGTTCAGCTCTCAGGTGAGGGACGTTACCACACTTAAGGGCTTGCACCGCCCTCTTTCTCTCACCCATAAAATATTTTCACAGCAAGAGTTAAAGACACACGACTCAATCTATGAAGGACACAATATATCTGTTTGTGTCTTTCATCTGTCAAGCATATCAACCACAACTTAACCCTTTCACCCTGTGATCTAGAAAAAAGATATCCATATTTTCCATGTTTCAGACACTCCCGGGAAAACATCCTTAGGAAAAAACAACCATTTTACCACACAGTAAAAAAAAAATAAACATAGACAAAATCACTTTATTATCCAGAATGGACAAATACTATCAAGCGTCGAATGTTGAATTAAGAATCGACAACACAGCATTTGGAACACTCCCACAAGCGTTCCATCCCCATCTTCAGCAGAATTAAGAGAAGAGTTCTAATTCCAACGGCACCAGTAAATGTCAAATTGTGCACCCATCTTGCCTTTATCTTGAGATCCCTGGTAACTCCTCCCAGCGCCTCTCTCCTCAGACCACAATGATCTATTTGTGCTCTGCACTGTACACTCGCTCCCAAAAGGCACTCACAACATCTAGCTTGCCATACATAAATTCACCACCAAGTGGCGCAGAACCGGCCACTCTGTCTACTTACTCGCTCCCAAAAGGCACTCGAAACATCTAGCTTGCCATACATAAATTCACCACCAAGTGGCGCAGAACCGGCCACTCTGTCTACTTACTCGCTCCCAAAAGACACTCACAACATCTAGCTTGCCATACATAAATTCACCACCAAGTGGCGCAGAACCGGCCACTCTGACTACCTGCTCACTTCCTAACACATCAGCATATCCTGGAGAAAATATCCAAAGGATGCTAACTACCTGGGACCTCTGAAGCAATGCTTGCCACTCTGCACTGAGCATGCCCATCTCCACCTTTCTTAACATGCTCTGAGTCAGTTACAAATAAGACATGTGTGTACAGCTGATTCTCCAGTCAGCAGAAGGCAGGGTCTGAGTTTTGCCTGTGCTAAACTCACATATTTTATAGACCAATCGGCAGTCAGTGGGTGATGTCGCCAACATCACGCCTGTCACCTTTACTTCCCATGAAATTTATCTAGTACCCATTTTAAGCTGGGTCGACCTGGAAAGTAAGATCAATAGTGGAAAGGATCTGACTCATGTAGAGCTGAACCCAAGACCTTCAGGCTGAGGCAAGCATCTAGCTGCCACACTTCCAATGGCTCCCCTATCACCATATCCTCCCCAAACATGTTTAAGTCTTCTCTATTTCTGTTGGTTGTAGGAAAACAATTGTTTCTTGTTAAAATATTATCAAGTGCTCTTAAACTCAAAGGTCCTATCCAATGCCAACGTCTTTTCCTCACCTCTTGATTTACAGGAATGTGTCTAATTCTCTCCTTAAGCTCATCACTGGTGGTTCTAACACACTGTTTTAGTCATTCTATTTTGTGAAGGCAACATACAATCTCACAGCGCTTGACAAAACTGACCACCATAATGCAACATGCACTACATTTTCTCCACAGGTGTTTGACCAAGAACCCTTAGACAGTTTCCCAGAACCTGTCTTGCACAAACAAATACCATCAGCCGGGCCTGTGGAAAAAGGATACAAAGTAAATATACTCAAAGCAATGTTTCCCGGTCATAAGTCTGAACACAGAAGACTCAAGCAATATATTAAACTCTGGCCACATTGTAAACAAGGACAGTGCATTCTAACTTCTGTAAATGTCAACTATTTGCAGAATGCTACACTCTGCTAAAGCGAAAACCAAAAATCGCTTTTGGCCAGATTTGTGCAGATAAAAAGACATGGTTCTGAATCTGTGTTTGCCTTGTAAAACTTTTGGGTTAGGGTAACACACACACACGCACGCACACGCACACACACACACACACACACACATATATATATATATATATATATATATATATATATATATATATATATATATATATATATATATATATATACACACACACACACACATACATACAATTATTAACATTAACATATGACTTGCTTATGATGTAGGTATTCTTGTCTCTCCAGAGATCTATTTTGTTTGTTCTGGATTAATTCAATTGATACTTTTCTACGTCCTGTCTTGGGCAGCTCATCACATTTTCTCAAACTCTCTTTTCTACAAGTCATATTTTCAGTCGTTATGATGACCTCCAGTATCTTTCCTCTATCTACATGACCAGATAGACTGCAACAAATAACCCTTGTCTTTGTCCCAAGCTTGTAGTGGTTGAGAGAATGGAATAACTTAGTTTTTTCTTGTTTCTAGCCTTTACCGACTGCAAACTCTGGCAGAAAGTTCTATTTATTCATCCTCTTCTAGACTTCGTCTTGTTCTAGAATCTGTGTTTTGCATTAACAACCATTTTACAGATCTGGCTTATTTGTTCCAAGTTCAAGGAAACCTCCCTAAGTCACCTCCTACAACATGCTTGTTAAGAAGACAGTGGGTCTATTCTCCCTCCACACCAACTGGTTTATATGTTCCAAGTTCAAGGAAACCTCCCTAAGTCACCTCCTACAACATGCTTGTTAAGAAGACAGTGGGTCTATTCTCCCTCCACACCAACTGGGGCCCTGGAACGCAAAGGGGACCATGTTTTCTCAAACTGCCTCTACTGGTCATTTCTTTCTGTCGTTTGACTACTCTCCAATACTTTTTCTTCTAACTACAGGACCAGATATACAGCACTAAATACCCCTTTAGTCTGTAGCGGCTGAGAGAGTGCAGTGGCTTACATTTATGACATCTGGGGCAAACATGTGCCATTTCATAGTGCTAAAGACCTTCTCACTCCACAGTTGTGGTGGCAATAATTTTGTGTCTGCATTTTTTTAGATACCATCTGTCATTTGATGGTTGGTGTAGTCATCATCATCATGCTTGCTGACTTCACTTCACTTAATAACTCAATCTACTTATTTATGGGTAGGCCAACCTAAAAAATCCATCCTGATGGCGATATATGTATAAGGTATTGTATACTAGTCCCTTACCCCAGGATAGTGAATTAGACACCTATCCTTGTCAGATAAATATAAAATACTAGGAGAATCCATGTGGATGTTAACAATTCCTCAGCAGTCAGAAATCATGAAAACAAAGCTGATTATGCACCAGACACACAACTTATTAAGTAGACATACAACTCAGTCATGAACTAAGGCTTTCCTTTTACACAACCCATACACAAACTACAGACTAACCTGAGCTATGTCTATAGGCTGTCCTTTCACTGGACAAAATGCATAGGCAACATTGACAAGATGGCTGTAGACAGATAACAGATAAGATAGCAATTATATTACAGTGACAATTATTTTGTTAACACTACCCACATGGTTCGTATGCCAAATTCACCAACATTTGTCAAGGATTTTTCAAAGTTTTCTCACATTATTTTTTATTCTTTAAATTGTCATGGATGTCCTGGACACATGCGAGACCTTTTTCATGCAAATGTGCAAGGATAAAACACCTACAGATATAGTATGTTGTATACATATACATATGTGTCTGATTACGTGTGCAAGCATACATGCACATGCTAGACAAGGTAGCAAAGAGGAACAAGAAAAATTGATGATCATCATGGTTAGCAAAACTAAATGCGTGGTGGTCTCTCCTCCTGCCTCCGCAAAAAAAAAAACATTTAAAAAAAACTCAAAATTCTCATTTGCTTTATTGGTATAGGCATAACAAACAAACAGGACCAGCACTTCCCATAGGCAGGCTAAACTGCAAGGGACATCTGGATCTGATGGAACATGCCATACGAGGAAGAAGAAAAGAACTGACACATCCAGAGATTCTTTTAAAAGACTGAACAAAAAACAATTTCTTATTAAAAAGTTGTGTGTTCTTAAGTTTGTATGGGAATGCCAGAAAATTAGAATAAGAATGGTCCCTGTGCGGATTACAGGGCCCTGTTGTGGAGAAAATAAGAGCCTACCCTAAAGCGTGTTGTAAGAGTCGACTAATTGGGAGCTTCCTTCGAAGTCGGAGTCCATCTGCCTGAGAGGCAAGGAACCAGCAGTTTGCATACAAATGAGTCAGATCTGTAAAACATATGCGTATGCAAAACTCAGCTTCTAGAACAGAACCACAGTCCAGAAGTGAACGAACAACCAAAACTTTCCACCGGGGTTTATTGCTGGTGAACGCAAAAACCAAGAAGAATCAGAATGGTCAAGCAACTGAGATAGCAGATCTGTAATTATGAAAAAAAAATTTTTTTGTAAAAGGTGCATAAAGAAGGAACTAAGGTTGATTTATTGAGCATCACTAATGGAAACTCAGGTGACAAAGTCAGATTAGTCAGTTAGTTAGTCTTTCCTTTTGAGCCTAGGGCGGCACAAAGGGCAGAGGTCATAGCTCTCCATATCTGGCGGTTCATTGCCGCCTGTCTCGGGTCTTGGACTGAAGAGTCATCAATGCCCATTTCTACTCTAGACCAGCCACTTGGGGCAGGCAGAAAGAGAAGGTGAGTGAGTGAGTGAGTGAGTGAGTGAGTGAGTGGAGTGAGTGAGTGAGTGGGTGAGAGAGAGAGATAGGTGCGCACATACACACAATGAATGTGAAAAGCATAGACAGAGAAGAGTGAGTGAGTGAGTGAGTGAGTGAGTGAGTGAGTGAGTGAGTGAGAGTGAGTGGAGTGAGTGAGTGAGTGAGTGAGTGAGTGAGTGAGTGAGTGAGTGAGTGAGTGAGTGAGAGAGAGAGATATGTGCGCACATACACACAATGAATGTGAAAAGCATAGACAGAGAAGAGTGAGTGAGTGAGTGAGTGAGTGAGTGAGTGAGTGAGTGAGCGAGAGAGAGATGCGCACACATACATACAATTAATGTGGAAAGCTGAAACAGACAGAGAAGAGTGAGTGAGTGAGTGAGCGAGAGAGAGATGCGCACACATACACACAATGAATGTGGAAAGCTTAAACAAACAGAAACTGACAGAGAAGAGGGATAAAAATCCAGCATATCTTCTACTTACCAAAGTCTGAAGAGATACTGCACAATGATATGGGGCTCCAGAGTAGTTAGAGAATCCTGGAAGATGTCTGGGTACCTACGTCAAGCAAAAACATTCTGTAAACAATGAGGTAACAGTGTATTTGAAGTGCGGCTTCTGATTAACACACAATACAATGCCACGTTCAATTTCTGCACTTCTTGTGTGCCTTCAGCACCCCATTGGGGGAGGCGAAGTAACTCCACTGCCCCTCCCCCAACCCCTCAACAAGCTTGTCTTAAAAAGTGATTCATTAGGGTGGAAATTCATCAGGTGGAAAGTTCTAGTTATTTGTCCACTTCTGGACTTTGGTCTCTTTCCAGAACCTGAGTCTTCCGTGCATATACGATTTACAGATCTGGCTTATTTGTATGAAAACTATTTGTTCCTTGCCTTTTAGGCAGATGCACACCAACTTTGACGGGAACACCCCTTATTAGTTGACTTTTCTGACTTGCATGTTAGGAGAGGCCATAGGTCTATTCTATTTCCTTCCAAAATAGGGGCCTCCAGGACTCACAAGGGGAAAGCAATTAAACGGATGCGCAAGCAACACTCAGCAAGCAACACTAATTTTTTTTAACGTGGGCAGATCTTGCTAGCTAGTCATACTCGCCATCTCCATGGGCTGTGAGTCCCATGCCTCCTCATAGCGCAATACAACACCATCGTCTGGAAAGAGGGAAAGGTGCCAATCAAAAGTAAATGAATGTTAAAAGTAGTTATGTACTTGACTAAATTTAAGTTTACGTGACTATATACCTGGCCTAATGAGAGATATAAGGACTTACACAGCTGGCAAATTTTTCATTTTTAGTATATCTACCTAAAAGTAATATTAGAGTAACTGTATACCTGACTTAATGTACAATATGGCAATGTTTTAAATGTCAGTAACTATGTACCTGGCCAAATGTAAGACAACTCCATACAGATCATCATCATGTGCCACACAGCTGACATCTATGTCATCTGTGACCTCCACACCACATCCTGATAACATGCTGAAAAACATCATGTGAGAAATATCTACTTAAAGACTGGCCGATCACTAAATCCAGATGATGATAGTAACTGTAATGAATATTTATAAATGTCAATATGAAACTAATTTATTTGTCATAAGAAACTCCCTTTGAGGGTTCCGGGGCCACATTTGGGGAGGTGGGGGGGGGGAGAGGAGTAGACCCCTGTCCCAGGTTATCAAAACAAGACTGTCCCGTGAGAAGCAAATCTTTTGCCTCCATCAGAAAAAGTCCATAACCTGACAGAGGGTCTGAGCCTCTCCTCCATTCAGACAGCCACTTCTTTCTTTCTCACCATCTTCATTTTTTTTTTTAATTGTGTAAATTGTCCTGTGTCTATTTTATGAGGTGGTCGACTAGACGAGGTGGAGACGGTGGAGAGATAATATACCTTAATATAAACCTACAAACACTTGTAGTCACCGGCTGGAAAAAAAAGGGCCAATCACAGCGATGAATGGAGGTGGGTGTTGTCTGCAGCAATAAACCTCAAAAGATCGGAAGACGACGTAGAAAAGGAGAAGAAGAAGACAAAGAAAAAGACGATGAAGTAGAATACAATTAAAAAGAAGATGACGAAGAAGAAGGCTACAACAAAGAAGAGGTTGTTGAAAAAGACGATGATGATGAAGAATAGGACGTTGAAGAAGACGATAAAGATAATGATGATGAAGAAGACGATAAAGACATCGACGAAGAAGATGATGAAAAAGTAGACGACCAAGAAGTCGATGACAAAGAAGTCGACGAAGAAAATGACGACGAAGAAGAAGGAGAATAAATTTGACAAGAGATACTGGTCATAAAAATAACAATGTCATAGCTGAGGTTTCTTCTTCACGTTCACCGGCTGTAGACTCTGGCAGAAAGTTCTGGTTGTTTGTCCACCTCTAGACTTTGTTCCAGCACGAGTTTTGCATGCACAGACATTTTACAAATCTGGCTTATCTGTATACAGACTGCTGGTTCCTTACCTCTCAGGTAGATGAACTCTGAAGGGTCGTTAATCAGTAGACTCTTACGACATGCTTGTTAGAGGATAGTGGGACCATTCCTGCTTTTCCCCACAATGGGGCCCTGGAACTCATACTGGGAAAGTGTTGGAGACCACTGGGTTGGCATACGAGAGCACTAACTACCCCAGCCCTCCATACTTGGACCTTTATATATATTTGCAAATAATGACATATAAAAACAACCAACCTGCACAAACGAGAGTGGCAGTACTGTACAAATACACCTGAATCAGATTTGAAATTCAGCATCTGCTCCCATGAGAAAGTGTAATCGCTGACACGGTTGGCTTTGACATCCTGAAAGGAAAGTAATTCATTTCAGTGAAAGACAATTTGGAATGTTTCATAAGTGCACAGAACCTTGGCTTCCTCCATGACGGTTCTGTGGTTCCATTGGGGGAGAGGAGGGATAGATCTACTGTCTCCTAACAATCACGATGTACAAGGTGACTAATTAGGGGCGTTTCCTTTGAAGCTGGAGTGCATCTGCCTACGAGGTAAGGAACCAACAGTATGCATACAAGTCAGTCAGAACCGTAAAACAGATGTGCACACAGAACTCAAGTTCTGGAACAAGACCAAAGTCCAGAAGTGGATGAACAACCAGGAATTTCTGCCGGAGTTTACAGCTGGTGAAAATTAAGAAGAAGAATAATCTTGAAGTTGAATCAAGAACCAACATCACTGAGCGCTCAAAACATTCTCATGTGCTCCATTCCCATCTTCAGCAGCAAGCATACTTCAAACTCAGATGTTAAGTCCCATTGTATGTCTGTCTTGCCTTTCCTCAGAGGTTGAGTATTGGCCAACTCCCTGGCCACTCCCTTTTCGACCATTCTTCATACACTGTGATGATCTATATTTGTTTCCGCACTGCTCACTCGATCGCGACCACATCTAGCTTCTTGTTCATGCATCCATTGATCACCAAGTGGTGCAGAACCAGTTAATTACCCAGGACCTCTGGAGCGATGCTTGCCACTCTGAATGGAGCATGCTTGTCTCCATATTTCTCAGCAAGTTTTGTGATCAGAATCTAGGAGCTGATTTAGTTAAACCACTGACTTACTGACTGGGAGATTTGGGTTTAAGCCACGGTAGAGAATAAACGAAAAAGTCAACTGACTTTACTGCATAAAAGAGATTCCCACATGTGCTCCAGCCAAATTTTCAGTACTGGGGTCAGTCTTGGAGGACGTGATCTGTTGTTTCACTAACCTTAAATTGTGTGTACATGTGGCTGCGAAGTCGACTGTGCCCTGTTCAAAGGGACAGAATAATGACTTGCTCTGGTCTGTCCATAATATGGTAATCATCTTGTGCCAGTTTTGATGGCTTCTGATTGGTCTGATTCTTCTCTTCTTTTGATAACAGACTGGTACCTCAGGTTGTTCTTCAGTTTAAGACCAATTCTCTGTAGTCCTCCTTAAAACTGGGTCTTCTTTTTGTTCTGCTTCGCGTTCACCAGTAGTTAACTCTGGCGGAAAGTTCTAGCTATTTGCTCACCTCTGGACTTGTCTTTTTCCAGAACCTGAGTGTTGCTTGCGCATCCGTTTAACAGTTTTGACATGTATGTATGCACACTGCTGGTTCCTTGCCTCTCAGGCAGATGCACTCTGACTTTGAAGGAAGCTCCCAATTAGCTGACGTGCTGTAATTTACAGTCGGCAAACACAAGGAAGTACAACAGAAGAAGACTGTTGTATAACTGAACAATACAAACACAGAAACTAACCTGGAGAATGATGGCGGTGACCCCAAGGATGTCAGCAACATCTTCTAGAGACTCTTGTGAAACTCTGCTGGCTGCATTTTGATATGTAGAAATAAACTCATGAAGACAAAAATAAACAGAAGTTTCCCTTAACTCTTTCTTTTCTCAAATTGTATTATTATTTATGTTTTTGTTTCCAACTGTTTCCATTATTTAGACAATGATGTAACTTGTATCTGATGACTTTTTTGGTGAGATTTTGTAAATTCTGATCCAAATTATTCTATCAGAGTACAATCTGGAGATCTGGAGGAGGAGGATAAGAAGAAGAACCAGAAGTAACAGGAGGGGGAAAAAGGTTCGGGGTGGGGAAAAAGAAAAGAAGGAAGAGGAGGTTTGAAGACAAAAGATAGAAGAAAATGAAAATAAGGAAGATGGTGAAGGGAGGGAAACAGAAAAAGAAGAAAGAAAGTGCAACAGAACCCCCCCCCCCCACAAAAATAAGGATAAAAACAATAAAAAGAACAAGGGTTGGGGGAGGGGTGAAGAAGAAGTAAAATGAAGAAGAAGGAAGTGGAAGGGAAGTAGAAGAAGAAAAGAAGAAGAAGATGGACTAAGACACAATTAGACAGTCAATCAAAAACACGTCATCATCAGGTGCCTTGCCGACTGGCATTGGCGATCATGCCTCTCCACAATCCGCGATCTCCTGCAGCATGTATCAGTTCGTGTGCTGACACACCTCCATGCCATGCAACAAGACTCAAGAATCTTCTCTCGTTGTCTTCCTCTATCCCTCCTTCCACAGATCTTTCCAGTGGTCACAACATGTTCTATTTTCCCTCATCTCATAACATGGCTGAAAAATTCTCCTTCTGATATCTGTGATTAGTTGTTTTCGGGCTCCCGCCTCTTTCAAAACCTCTTGGTTGCTCTTTTTTAGCTGTCCAAGGTATTCTAAGCATTCTTCTGTAAAACCATATCTCTGCGACCTTAAGAAATTGTTTGGCCTGCCTACCGATTGTCTAGGATTCACAGCCATATGTTAAAACTGGATGTATGTAGCAAGCAAGAATTCTTTTTCTTACTCTCAATGACAAAGATATATTGCACAAGATGTTTTTCATTTTATAAATCAAAAACGCAACTAGAAGATAATCATAAAAAAAGCAACTAGAAGCTAAAAAAAAAAAACAACTAGAGGCTGTACAGAAACAATCAGAAGCTGAAGAGAAACAATCAGAGGCTGAACAGAAATAATTAGAGACTGTATAGAAATAATTAGAAGCTAAACAGAAACAACCAAAAGCTAAACATAAACAGTTGAAGGCTGAACAGAAACAATCAGAAGCAGAACAGAAACAATAAGAAGCTGAACAATTTGAGGCTGATAAAAACAAAAAAGTGAGCGGAATCACAAACCCACTAGATCTGGATGTGATCGACTTGATGACTCGTGACTTGGCCTCGTCTAATACATCCCTTAGGAAAACAGCATTCCCTTGTCGAGTGCTCATTCCCTTCACACGGCCAAACCGAATATGGATGTCATCAATAGGTCTAAAGAACAGAGACAAGTATGATATTGTACCCTAGAAAACTGTGTGTGTGTGTGCGCAAGCGTGCATGTGTGTGTGTCCTTAATCTCTAAAATTCTTCCAGTCTTTGACCTCTTCCTTTTTTGAGCAGATGACTTGCCTATTTCTTTCTCTTTATCTCACATCATTTCTTTCTCCTTCCTTTTTTCATCTGTCTCTTCCTAAAATCTTCTTTCGCTTTCCTTCCCTGACCTGTAATAATTTACTGACTTAGCAAAGAGCAGAAAACAACAAATTCAGACCATCTGATAAGATATTTGGCATGTTGTGGATAAAAAATATGACAGTGATGCCCCCTTTTAGGAAAAAAGGAACAGATCTCATGCCCCATTCGCATGCATGTCGTAAAAGGCCACTGATAACTTCTTTTGTGTGTCTGTGTGTATGTGTCTGCGTGTGTGTCTGTAGGTGTGTGTCTATGTGTGTTTATGTGTGTCTGTCTGTGTGCTTACGTGTGTGTTTGTGTGTAAGCCTTTGCTGTGTTTGTGTGTGTATTCATACAAAATAACTAGTAATGATCCACAGGCCACTTGCTAGGCCTCCTCGGGCCAAATGGACCACAAATAGCTCTGGTCTCAGTAAAGCAAATCAAAAATAACTTACTGGCCAAGGATATTAAATGTCTACTGTAAATCAAATTTTAAAATTCAAAAACTTGACCTTACTGTCCTAGGATACACCTTGTCTAATGTAAATCAAAATAAAAATTTAAATTCTTAACCCACTGACTCAGAGCATACCTGGTCTCATGTAAACAAAACAAACAAACTCAAATGACTAACCTGTTGGCCCAGGGGACACCAAGTCTATGCAGAATACTAACCAGCTTGACGAAATGGCTCCTTTGACCTTGCTCAACCTGCAAACAATATGTTCACTAAGAAAATAAATTCTTCTTTTTGAGTTCTCTTCTCAGATTTCTGAGATTTTTCTTTTTAACATTCATGGTAGGAACAACACCATACAGCAAATGCATTGAGAAACAGAAGATTAAATAGTCTGGTTATGTAGTAAGAATGCAGCAAGAACAACTACCAACATAAGCACTACACATGAAAAGATCTGAAGTGAAGGCAAGAGGTCGCTCTAGGTGAAATGGACTGATGACATTAAAGAGCTTTTACACTGACATGGAATGACAATAGCCAATGCTGTCCATCACGCAATGGATTGCAAAGTGTTTCTTCCCTGAAGTTATATAGTAGCAACAAAAATAATTCTACGGTTTAGGAGGTCAGCACACCATGAGGAACTGTTTTAAAGGGTTGCGGCTTTCAGAAGTTTGAGATCCACTGCTATAGGCAGTGGAGGCAGCTCAGTGGCTAGATGATCACTTGTTGCATCAGGCAGATTCGGCCAAAAACTGACCATGACTCCACTCTACGAGGACACTGACCATGACTTCACTCTACGAGGACACTGACCATGACTCCACTCTACGAGGACACTGACCATGACTCCACTCTATGAGGACACTGACCATGACTCCACTATGAGGACACTGACCATGACTTCACTCTATGAGGACACTGACCATGACTCCACTCTACGAGGACACTGACCATGACTCCACTATGAGGACACTGACCATGACTCCACTCTACGAGAACACTGACCATGACTCCACTCTATGAGGGCACTGACCATGACTCCACTCTACGAGGACACTGACCATGACTCCACTCTACGAGGACACTGACCATGACTCCACTTTACGAGGACACTTACCATGACTTCACTCTATGAGGACACTGACCATGACTCCACTCTATAAGGGCACTGACCATGACTCCACTCTACGAGGACACTGACCATGACTCCACTCTACGAGGACACTGACCATGATTCCACTCTAAAAGGACACTGACCATGACTCCACTCTGAGGACACTGACCACATAAAAGAGCTGTGTGGTGTGACCAGCCAGGTCACATGATCATCAGATACCATGGGTTTGCTGCTCAGTAACCAGCAGGCTTAAAATGGGTACCAGAAATGTGCTAAGAAAGTAAAGGTGGCTGGCTAAATGTTGTCCACATCACCCACCTAGGGCCAACTGGCCTATATGAGTCTAGCACAAAAGGGGTAAAGGGTCAAAGGGGCTGTTAGATCTTTCTACTTCTGCATTCTGTGGATGTATCCGGAGTTCCACGAAATGGCAAAGGATAAAATGGTTTGGTTGAATTAGCTGAGTCATAACTATGCAGATTGGTTGAGTCATAACTATGTAGACTGGTTGAGTCATAACTATGTAGATTGGGTGAGTCAAAATTATGCAGATTGGGTGAGTCAAATCTAAGCAGATTGGGTGAGTCATAACTATGCAGATTGGTTGAGTCATAACTATACAGACTGGTTGAGTCATAACTATGTAGACTGGTTGGGTCTTAACCATGCAGACTGGGTGAGTCAACAGACCAATCAGGCCATATGCAGACTGGCTGAGTCATAACTATGCAGACTGACTGAGTCATACCTATGCAGACTGGCTGAGTCATAACTATGCAGACTGGCTGAGTCATAACTATGCAGACTGGCTGAGTCATAACTATGCAGACTGGCTGAGTCATAACTATGCAGACTGGCTGAGTCATAACTATGCAGACTGGCTGAGTCATAACTATGCAGACTGGCTGAGTCATAACTATGCAGACTGGCTGAGTCATAACTATGCAGACTGGCTGAGTCATAACTATGCAGACTGGCTGAGTCATAACTATGCAGACTGGCTGAGTCATAACTATGCAGACTGGCTGAGTCATAACTATGCAGACTGGCTGAGTCATAACTATGCAGACTGGCTGAGTCATAACTATGCAGACTGGCTGAGTCATACCTATGCAAATTGGCTGAAATTAAGCCTAGGCTGGTCATGTTTCCTTCACAAGTTGAAGTATTTAACTGCAAGAAGACTCCAGTCTAATGCTGAGGACTAAAGGGTTAAACCCCCAGTGTTCAAACTGAAGCAAAATGTGACATGAGATGTATAAAAAATATTGTGGGGGGGGGGGGGGGGGGAAACAAGAAGAGACACAGCCATCAACAAAGAACAATGATATACACAATACCGATAAATGATTATCACAGATCATGGAAGAATCAAATGGTTTGGTCATCTGGTCGAAATGGAACAAAATCACCTAGCAGCTAAGGCATACTATGTGAGAACAGTAGACTACAAGAGGAAGAATAAGAAAGAGATTAAGTGGAAGGAGTAAAAGAGACACGACAGAAACGCAATATGAGATGAACATGGCAACTCCCCTCTCGGACACTTTACGGCACAAGTATTGGGACTTATTAAGAAGTTCAAACTGAGAAAACATTGAAATGTATGAAGAATATGAGCTGTTATATATAAAGGTTAACGCATGTATAATATATACAAAATTCCTACCCGGGCTTTCAAGTTCATAAGCTAACGTACTTAAAACGAAATTCAACTTTGCCAATATGAGCTGTTAACTTTATCTTATTTAGTTAGGGCATTGTCTTCTTCTTTCACCCGAGGACATAGCTGCATTATGCCCATTTACAGCATGGCTGTGTCCTTTGCGTCTTTCAGCCAACATCTCTGACTTCTTTAGGTATTTGTTGCCTGGGTTAGCCTTCCTCATTAGATTCATAGGACACCACACTGCTTCACCACTGTACTGCCATCGAAGCTTCCTAGTCCACAGGTGGTGCCCTCTAGAGAAGGCAGGGACATAATATAAACATTCCCCATCATCCAAGGAGGCAGTGCCCTGTGCTGGGATTCTCCTTGTGACAGCAGACAGGGAGAATGCTTAATAGGCATTGAATATGACTACACAAACCAAGCTAACCTACTAATAAGTTATTAGTGCCACTCACCACATAATGAACCCTGTCAAAAGCAAACTTCTCTTGCCTGTCCAGTGCCGAAGCTATATCCCTGAAAAAGTAGTTACAGAAATGTAATGATCCTTATCACTGGCTCATTGTTAAAGAAAAAAAAAATATGTCCACATATAACAACATGTGACTAGAAAGCTCAGTAGAGGGAATGTAAAAGACGCACACAAATACAACGAAAATTTCTACCAGTCTTTATCAACGGAGTAGTAAATACAGCACAAACTGTGGCTAGAAAACTCAGTGGGCAAGACAACAGAGCCAATAAAAAAAATCAAGGTCAACCGGAAACCAAGAGATATGTACTGAATTGAAAAGTATGAAGGTTATATAATATAATACAAATGAAATAAATAAGAAGGTTTTGTGAATTGAGAGGAAGAAATATGAACAAGTAAATAAATGAACAAGTAAACAAATTAAATTAAATAAAGTTGTGTTGAATATTGATCCCTCCATGACTAAGAACGCCAAAACTATGGATGAAATTATTTTCTAATGAGTAGCGGTTGGTTTAATCACCAGAGCAGGATTTAATAGCAGTGACTGAGCTATTGTTTTCGCTTTGGTGGTCAGAACTGTTGAAATGGAGGGAGACAGGTTTGAGAGCCTTACTGCGAATGTCAGCAAGACAGAATCGATCTGCTAGCTTCCTATTTGCGTTATATTTATCATTTCTTGCAATCAGCTCAACTGCAGTCACCCTCTTTTTTACGTCATCACTTTAGCAATAGAGACAGTTTGATAGAAGTCAAAAGGAGGATGGCCATAGGTCAATTCAAAGATTAAAAAGAGCAATAAAAGTCTTTGGTTACGCATCAGTAAGGAAATCAAAGTTAACATTTTGAGAGCATGCATATTCTCTGTAGCAACCAATGGATGTGAGTCGTGGACTATCTCCCAGTCCTTAAGAAAGAAAATAGGGGCTTTGAGCTGAAATCTACAGAAAGATTTTCAGAATACCATGGACAAGAAGAGAAGACATAGTGACAATTTAAAAGATCTGAACATCAAGGAAGATTGGTTAGTAAACAGCATCTTGTCTCGAAGCTGAAATATTTCGGTCACATCAAGCGCCACGACGGATTGGAAAATATAATAGCAGAAGGCATGGTACCAGAAAGGAGGGGCAGGGGCTGACCAACTTGTAGACCGGCACAGGATATAAGCGATTCTTTTAATAGGAAAGTACAGAAGGCAAAAGAGCTGACAGACTGGGATGAGAGCGACATTTTGCAAAGGACCTGCTACATGATGATCATCTATCTATGTTCTTTCACTCCACCAGGACATCACACAAGCGATAAACACCCGATGACACAAAGTGCCACCATGTGGATGAGGATTACCCATGGAGAGGTCCCAGAAACCGCGTTCAGCCATTAGACCAAATTTATGGCCTGGCTATATTGCAGCCCCAGGCAAGAGCCAGATTAGGGCTTCAAATGACAAAAAAATTGCATCCCAAAAAGGGATGATAGGGTGTGTAAATAATGATCATTAGCTCTAAACTCAAAAAAGAAGGGAACACAGTGTCATGGCTGCAGATGGTTATCTCTCAGATTCTCTATGCGCGCCCACCCACACACACACACCCACCCATAACCCCCACCCACCCGCACGCACGCACACACACAACCCATTGCCGCCTTAACAAGCAAGTCGTAAAAGGCAACTAACTAGGCTTCTACTGAACTTGGATGTAATGGGCCGAAAGGTGCAAATAATGCAACCTAGCTGTAAACCACAAAACGTTGTGCTAACTGCCCTTTTAAGGGGGAACCCAGAACAAGAAGATACTCTATATAATATAAAGGCCATTAAACTACGTTCACACAGGGACCAAAATGCTGAAAAAGGGGGAATTATCACGGACCAGAGGCCCAAGCCCCAGCGTAGAAATATCATTAATACACTACAACTAGCAATGATCTGCAGGCCACTTGCAAGGCCTTCGCGGGCCAGATTTGGCCCACAGGCCGCGTGTTGAAAAAAAAACTGTTTCAGATTGATAAAAACAATTTGTTAAATTAGTGATGAAGATGAAAATGAAGTCAAACAGAAATACTGTGGGCCAATGAAAACAATAATACAACCAACTCTATCAAACTGACCTTGTGAGGTATAAAGAGGAGCCATCACTTTTAACAACAGTAGCCTGGCCCACACTGTCAGGGAAATCCAAGGGCACGTAGCCTACACCATCAGAACTGTTAAAAACACAAGTTGACATATTAAATATACATAAGTTAACAGTTTAAATATATACTTTAACATATTATATATATACAAGTTCACGTATTGAATATATACAAGCTAACTATCAAATATATACAAGTTAACATATTAAAAATATAGAAGCTAACATATTCAATATATACAAGCTAACGTATTAAATATATACAAGTTTACATATTAAAAATATACAAGCTAACATTAAATGTATACAAGTTAACATTAAATATATACAAGCTAACATATTAAATATATACAAGTTAACTTATTAAATATATGTATATATGTATATATTAAATATATACAAGATAGCATATTAATTATACATAAGTTAACATATTAAATAAATAAAAGGTAATATATTAAATATATACAAGCTAACATATGAAATATATACAAGCTAACATATTAAATATATACAAATCTCTTGTCTGATCTGTCAAATTTATGAGTAATTATCCAGGAAATATAAAGACATTACCTATCAGATGTTTTTATAAAATAACATCTTCTACTTCTTTCTTTTCTCTACTCCTGGAATGCCACGCAGTGACAGGTCAGGAAGAGATCTCTAGAACAGGTTCTTCCTTTCTTTACTCCTGGAATGCCTCGCAGTGACAGGTCAGGAAGAGATCTCTAGAACAGGTTCTTCCTTTCTCTACTCCTGGAATGCCTCGCGGCATTAGGTCAGGAAGAGATCTCTAGAACAGGTCCTTCTTTTCTCTACTCCTGGAATGCATCGCAGCGACAGGTCAGGAAGAGATCTCTAGAACAGGTTCTTCCTTTCTCTACTCCTGGAATGCCTCGCGGCATTAGGTCAGGAAGAGATCTCTAGAACAGGTCCTTCCTTTCTCTACTCCTGGAATGCCTCGCGGTGTCAGGTCAGGAAGAGATCTCTAGAACAGGTTCTTCCTTTCTTTACTCCTGGAATGCCTCGCAGTGACAGGTCAGGAAGAGATCTCTAGAACAGGTTCTTCCTTTCTCTACTCCTGGAATGCCTCGCGGCATTAGGTCAGGAAGAGATCTCTAGAACAGGTCCTTCTTTTCTCTACTCCTGGAATGCATCGCAGCGACAGGTCAGGAAGAGATCTCTAGAACAGGTTCTTCCTTTCTCTACTCCTGGAATGCCTCGCGGCATTAGGTCAGGAAGAGATCTCTAGAACAGGTCCTTCCTTTCTCTACTCCTGGAATGCCTCGCGGTGTCAGGTCAGGAAGAGATCTCTAGAACAGGTTCTTCCTTTCTCTACTCCTGGAATGCCTCGCGGCGTCAGGTCAGGCAGAGATCTCTAGAACAGGTTCTTCCTTTCTCTACTCCTGGAATGCCTCGCGGCATTAGGTCAGGAAGAGATCTCTAGAACAGGTCTTTCCTTTCTCTACTCCTGGAATGCCTCGCGGTGTCAGGTCAGGAAGAGATCTCTAGAACAGGTTCTTCCTTTCTCTACTCCGGGAATGCCTCGCGGCGTCAGGTCAGGAAGAGA
This sequence comes from Candidula unifasciata, assembly GCA_905116865.2. Lineage (NCBI taxonomy): Eukaryota > Metazoa > Mollusca > Gastropoda > Stylommatophora > Geomitridae > Candidula > Candidula unifasciata. The sequence continues at coordinate 155,395 of CAJHNH020007035.1, read as the reverse complement.
TCTCTAGAACAGGTTCTTCCTTTCTCTACTCCTGGAATGCCTCGCAGCATTAGGTCAGGAAGAGATCTCTAGAACAGGTCTTTCCTTTCTCTACTCCTGGAATGCCTCGCGGCGTTAGGTCAGGAAGAGATCTATAGAACAGGTTCTTCCTTTCTCTACTCCTGGAATGCCTTGCAGCGTCAGGTCAGGAAGAGATCTCTAGAACAGGTCCTTCCTTTCTCTACTCCTGGAATGCTTAGCTGTGTCAGGGCAGGAAGAGATCTCTAGAACGGGCCCTTCTGTCTGTTTCATATAAAGTACTTCTCAGTGTCTCTGATATTTCTGCAGTCCATCTTATGCACGGTCGACCTCTGGCTCTGTTACAGCTGTATTTGTATAACACTGCTGTCTGTGGTGTCCTGTCTGGTTCCAATCTTGTTACACAGCCAAACTATTTGATTTGTTGTCTTTCTATAAAGTTCATTATTGATTCTATGCCCACTCTCCTCCTGATATCATCGTTCCTAAGTCGATCTTTCCTCATTACACCTAGCATAGAACAAAAACATTTTTATTGCTGTCGTGACTATTTTTCTTATGTCTTATGAAGACAGTGTCCATGTTTGACATTGATGGCGTAGTGTTAGTAAGAAAACTGTGTTGAACAGTGTTCTCATAGTGTTAGTAAGAAAACTGTGTTGAACAGTGTTCTCATAGTGTTAGTAAGAAAACTATGTTGAACAGTGTTCTCATAGTGTTAGTAAGAAAACTGTGTCGAACAGTGTTCTCATAGTGTTAGTAAGAAAACTGTGTTGAACAGTGTTCTCATAGTGTTAGTAAGAAAACTATGTTGAACAGTGTTCTCATAGTGTTAGTAAGAAAACTGTGTTGAACAGTGTTCTCATAGTGTTAGTAAGAAAACTATGTTGAACAGTGTTCTCATAGTGTTAGTAAGAAAACTGTGTCGAACAGTGTTCTCATAGTGTTAGTAAGAAAACTGTGTCGAACAGTGTTCTCATAGTGTTAGTAAGAAAACTATGTTGAACAGTGTTCTCATAGTGTTAGTAAGAAAACTATGTTGAACAGTGTTCTCATAGTGTTAGTAAGAAAACTATGTTGAACAGTGTTCTCATAGTGTTAGTAAGAAAACTGTGTTGAACAGTGTTCTCATAGTGTTAGTAAGAAAACTATGTTGAACAGTGTTCTCATAGTGTTAGTAAGAAAACTATGTTGAACAGTGTTCTCATAGTGTTAGTAAGAAAACTATGTTGAACAGTGTTCTCATAGTGTTAGTAAGAAAACTATGTTGAACAGTGTTCTCATAGTGTTAGTAAGAAAACTGTGTTGAACAGTGTTCTCATAGTGTTAGTAAGAAAACTGTGTGAACAGTGTTCTCATAGTGTTAGTAAGAAAACTGTGTTGAACAGTGTTCTCATAGTGTTAGTAAGAAAACTGTGTTGAACAGTGTTCTCATAGTGTTAGTAAGAAAACTGTGTTGAACAGTGTTCTCATAGTGTTAGTAAGAAAACTGTGTGAACAGTGTTCTCATAGTGTTAGTAAGAAAACTGTGTTGAACAGTGTTCTCATAGTGTTAGTAAGAAAACTATGTTGAACAGTGTTCTCATAGTGTTAGTAAGAAAACTATGTTGAACAGTGTTCTCATAGTGTTAGTAAGAAAACTATGTTGAACAGTGTTCTCATAGTGTTAGTAAGAAAACTATGTTGAACAGTGTTCTCATAGTGTTAGTAAGAAAACTATGTTGAACAGTGTTCTCATAGTGTTAGTAAGAAAACTGTGTTGAACAGTGTTCTCATAGTGTTAGTAAGAAAACTATGTTGAACAGTGTTCTCATAGTGTTAGTAAGAAAACTGTGTTGAACAGTGTTCTCATAGTGTTAGTAAGAAAACTATGTTGAACAGTGTTCTCATAGTGTTAGTAAGAAAACTATGTTGAACAGTGTTCTCATAGTGTTAGTAAGAAAACTATGTTGAACAGTGTTCTCATAGTGTTAGTAAGAAAACTATGTTGAACAGTGTTCTCATAGTGTTAGTAAGAAAACTATTGAACAGTGTTCTCATAGTGTTAGTAAGAAAACTATGTTGAACAGTGTTCTCATAGTGTTAGTAAGAAAACTGTGTTGAACAGTGTTCTCATAGTGTTAGTAAGAAAACTGTGTTGAACAGTGTTCTCATAGTGTTAGTAAGAAAACTGTGTTGAACAGTGTTCTCATAGTGTTAGTAAGAAAACTATGTTGAACAGTGTTCTCATAGTGTTAGTAAGAAAACTATGTTGAACAGTGTTCTCATAGTGTTAGTAAGAAAACTGTGTTGAACAGTGTTCTTTTAGTATTTATATTCACATACCTGTATTTTAAAATTGTGCCATTTAGCCTAAAACTTGATTGGCTTTATTGCATCTTTGCTAGATTTCTTTATTAATTCTTCCATCTTCTGAAAAAATGCTCCACGGATATGAAAAATCCTTCATTCGTTTAACTGGTGTTTATCATTTTGATACTGGTGGTTCTTATTTTCTGGAGAATGTCATCACTTCTGTTTTGTCAACGTTGATCTTCAGATCGCAGCTGTCGCATTCTGAGTGGAGTCTATTAATATCTTCTTGTAGTTGTACTGCTGTTGGTGCTATGATTGCCTGGTCATCAGCGAAAAGCAATTGATTTCGCAATTCTCAGATGTTGTCCCTTCGCTCATGTTAGTTGATTTACAAACCTGCTCAGCGTATGTGATAATACTTCAATACCTGTATCATTCATGTCTCGCTTGCACACATCTTTATACCGTAGTAGAGGTCGGTCATCCTCAATTCTCCAGGTGTGACCCAGCCAATCGTTCCTTGTTACACCTAGCATAATATGTAAACATTTTATTTTTATCATGACTATTTTTCTACAGTCTTCTGAACACAGTGTCCATGTTTGGCACTAACAGCACAGCACAAGTATGAATACTGTGTTGATCAGTGCTCTTATATTTCATATTCACATGCTTATGATGAATAAACATCATATATTTATATAAATGTAATAAACAAATTAAAAGAAAAGGATAAGAAGAAAGAAAAGAAGATGGGGGAAAAGAAAGAGAAAGAAAAGGGAGAAGAAAGAAGAAGAAGAAGCATATGGCAGCAACAGATGCTGTCAAGTGGCTGCGGCAGTTTAGGAGAAAGGAGAAAATAAGGTGAAAATGAAGACAAAGAAGAAGAAAAAGCAGAAAGTATAACCAGCACTTACCTATACTGAAGAAGATTGGCCTGAGACAATCGTTGCAGAACCTCCTCAGTCCTGTCTTTATAATTGGACTCCGGCATGACATGGGTAAAGTGGACACCTAAACGCTGAAATATACTCTCCAGTATCACTGCACATTCTCTGAATTTTTGTTTATTTGGAGTCGTACGCACTTGGCACTATGGCCTACCAGCACAACAATATCAAGACTGATCCCTGAACACCGCCCCACCCCCTATGATGTAGGGTTTTGGCTCTCTATTTTTGAAAGATCAAAAGATCAGACCTTCCCCTCCTTAACTGCCAATGACTGCCTTTGTTATACCACTTCTGCGGTGTAGGCAGGTGGGATTTATTTGGCCCCAGCCTTACCGAGGATCCGAACCCGGGTCTCCCGCATGAGAGCCCAGCATTCTAACCGTTCGACTTGCCGTTTCTCTCCTTAACAGGCATAATAAATGTGACTAATTACTAATGCCTAAAGCCAGGCCATTCACTGTAGCTCTTTTATAGATTTTAGACCACACAAAATCTCAGTGCATGAACACAATAGCACAGTCAAAGATCCACACGGGTATACCAGAATCACCCATGCTGTAAATACTTTTTAGCGATTCAGAAGATAAAAGATGCTCACCCCACAGAACTGCAGGCTGCACCGGATTGGTTTGGCCATTATTCATTCATTATTCTCTTGTGCCGTTGCATGTCTCACAGACTTATTTCTCTATTCCAATCCGTCCTATGCACACTTTAATATCATGGATAGAATCCAGTCCAGCATCTTTGGTCTCTCTCATGAACTTTCACCTCATGGTTTCTCTTGGGCGTCCTCATTCCATTTTTTTCCCATTTCAGTGCCTGTCTAGTGATTCTCTGTGAGAAATGATACTATCCGACAGACTGTGGGAGCTTTTTCTCTTTTTCTTTGCATTCACCAGCTGTAAATTCTGGTGGAAAGTTCTAGTTGTTCGTCTACTTCTGGACTGCAGTCCTGTTCCAGAACCTGAGTGTTGTGTGTGCATCCGTTTGACAGATCTGACTCATTTGTGTGCAGACTGTTGGTTCCTTGCCTCTCAGGCAGATGCACTCCGACTTCGAAGGAAGCTCCCAATTAGTCGACTCTTACGACATGCTTTTGGGTAGGCAGGGGGTTTATTCTAGTTTTCCTTATGATAGGGCCCCAGAACCCACACCGGGGGACTGGGGGAACAACACCATGTGCTAAATTCACTGAGAAACAGAAGCTCAAATGTTTTTGTCATCCTATTAGAATGCAGCCAGAACAATTCTCAAAACAGGCGCTATACATGAAAAGATGTAATGTGAAAAAAACAGGTCACCATAGAAAAATATGGACTGATGGCATTAAAGATCTTCTACATGGACTGATAACATTAAAGATCTTCTACATCGACAAAGAATGACAAAAGCTATTGCTACTCATCGAGTAATGGATCCCAAACTGTTTCTACCTATTCGCTTAATGCCAAAATAACAAATGAATGATGAGTGCTTGGCGAGGATGAGAACTGTTGACACTTCCTCATTAGAATGATTATATTACTAATAATTTCAAACATCTAATACTTTATAGATTAAAAAGAGTAATAGAGATGTCTTGAAATAAAAACTGACTCGCAAAGAGATCTGATTGCCCACATCAAAAAGAGACAATCTACATTCTTTGGTCATGTGTGAGAATGAGAAAACCAGAGTACATTGTGACTTTAGGAAGGTTGGAGGAAAGGAGAGGCAGACCGAGAGAAAAGATGCTGGACAATTTAACATCAAAGCATGGAGGATCATCTGTGTCAGAGTTGACCGAAAGAAGACAAGACAGAAGGCTGTGGATAGACATGACTACCAATGCCACATGGACAAAGAAGAACATTTTACACCAGGATGATAGTATCTGCACCTTAACCAATGCTTGAAATCAATTTCTATATTATCTAACAACTCACTCACTTCATACATCTTGTCTAAGTGAACAACACTCAGTTCTTTAACCATCTTCCATATCTGCAGCATAGACTCGTCTCCTGTGAACAAACACACAAAAGTCTTGGGATCAAAATGTTTCCATCACACAGTGTTAGCATATCTAGTGACTTCTATGGAAGTCTTCGGTTTAATACTCCTTCAGTTTGATTAATTCCTCTTCTTAGTTGTGAACTCAGGCGGAAAGTTCTGGTTGTTTGTCCACTTCTGGACTTGAGTCTTTTTCAATTTTGAGTGCACTTCCGTATTTCAAATCCTATTAGTATGCAGACTGCTGGTTCCTTGCCTCTCAGGCAGACGCACTTTGACTTTTAAGGAAGCTCTCAGTCAACTCTTAGGGCATGCTTGTTGGGGAAGCAGTGGGTCTATTCCCCTATAGTGGGGTCTACAACCCACACAGGAACAATTAATTCAGATGGTGAGTGTGTTACTCAATAATGTAAAAATAGATACAATTTTCATTAAGAAAAGAAACAAGAAGGTAAAGAAACAAAAACAAGTGAGTTACTCAGCATGAGCCATATTTTGTGTCCTAGCATTATGTGATATAATGTATTGTAATGCTCTGTGCCTGCGCAGAATAGAGGGAATAAAATGGTATGATAGAATAGCTAATGTAGAACTTTGGGAGAGAACTAAACAGGCTCCAGTGGATCAGGAGGTGAGGAAAAGGGCACACACTGAGAAAACAGGAGAACAGCATAACTAGAATGTCTTTGCATTGGAACCCACAGGGGCATAGGAATAAAGGAAGGCCAAAAAACACATGGAGAAGAGAGCTGGAGAATGAGGTTAGAAAGATTGGGAGGACATGGGGAGAGCTCCATGCAATGGCGAAGGACAGAACGACTTGGCGTGAGTTGGTTGAGGGCCTATGCTCCATTGGGGGATAGAAAGGCAGAAGAAGAAGAAGAAGAAGAAGAATGCTCTGTGACCTTATGTGATGTATCATAAAGTACTGTGATCTTATACGATTTACCATGATGTACTGTGATCATATGTATCCTATAGTTTTGTGATGTACCATGATGTACTGTGATCATTTGTGATGTATCATACAGTTCTGTGATGTACCATGATGTAATGTGATTGTGTGAGATGTTCCATTATCTGATCTTAGGTGATATATCATAAAAGTTGTTGCAGAACCAACCCCCGCACTTTTTGGCTGTTGTGGTTTTTCTAGGCAAATTTATGTCCAGTAGTTTGCCATTGCTTTCTGGACGGTCGTCTCTCGGTACCACTGTCGAAACCATAGCATGACAAACCGTCCACAGCAGGGATCGAACCCGGCACCCCGTCATTACGAAGTGCGCTCGCAACGCCTAAGCCACAGACCCCGACATCATACAAGTATGGTGATCTTATGTGACATACCATATACTGTGATGCTTAATAACGTTTGTTGACTACTATGATGTTTTTAGATGTACTATGATGTTATTGTGATGTATCATGTTCTGTGATGTACTATGTTTTATGGCATACTATGATGTTCTGTGATCTTATTTGTTGTTCTATAATGTAATCTGATCTTAGGCGATGAATCATAAAAGTCATGATGTTCTGTGATATACTATGTTCTCTGATGCACTATATGTCATACACTATAATGTTCTGTGATATACCATAATGTTCTATGATGTGCTTTGATGTACTATAATGTTCTGTGAGGTACGATTATATACTGTAATGGACTATGATGTTCTGTGGTGCAATATAATACGTTAAATACGATAATATTCTGTGATATACCATACTGTTCTGTGATGTGCTATAATGTTCTGTGATGTGCTATAATGTTCTGTGATGTGCTATAATGTTCTGTGATATACGATTAGACAGTGATGGACTATGATGTTCTGTGGTGCACTATAATGTGTTATATATGCTATTATTCTGCGATATGCTATAATGTTGTGTGATGCACTATGATGTTGAGTGATAGAGCACTACCTTGCTCCAGTTTAGCAAACAAAGCCAGACCCTCCTGGTATGTTGGTGAGGTTGACTCTGATTCCTTGCCACACTCAGATTTGACATCTTGGTTGATTTTCACATACACCTGGAAATGTAATAGGGGCTACATCAGTATATCGAGAGACATAAAGTAATCTAAAATAAAAATATACAAAGCTGAATAAAAGGATCCATAACTAGATAGTTATCAATTAACACTGCAACATTTAACAAATGTTTAACTTTTGTTTAGCTTCCATAAATATGCTGGACAAACATGTGTAAATTGGAATGATCTAAATTTCCACTAATTTTTTTTTTTTTTGGGTAGGCTCAATGGCTTAGAAATTGCAAACATGCTTTTTAATTCCAGCTTATTAGAAATAGATGTGCTTGCAACATTCAATTTCTGGAACAAAACTAAAGTTCAGAGGTGGACAAACACCCAGAACTTTCCACATGAGTTTACAACATGAGGAAGAAGAATGCTGTGATGCTGATTCTTTATCCAGATAACACAAGAACCATATACCCAATACCCAGATAACACAAGAACCATGTACACAATACCCAGACAACACAAGAACCATATACCCAATACCCAGACAACACAAGAACCATATACCCAATACCCAGATAACACAAGAACCATATACCCAATACCCAGACAACACAAGAGCCATATACCCAATACCCAGATAACACAAGAACCATATACCCAATACCCAGACAACACAAGAACCATATACCCAGTACCCAGATAACACAAGGACCATATACCCAATACCCAGATAACACAAGAACCATATACTCAATACCCAGACAACACAAGAACCATATACTCAATACCCAGACAACACAAGAACCATATACCCAATACCCAGATAACACAAGGACCATATACCCAATACCCAGACAACACAAGGACCATATACCCAATACCCAGATAACACAAGGACCATATACCCAATACCCAGATAACACAAGAACCATATACCCAATACCCAGATAACACAAGGACCATATACCCAATACCCAGACAACACAAGAACCATATACCCAATGAGCCAATGGTGTCAAAACAAGGATCTTTACTTGTGGAAATATTTATGTGCAACTGAGAGTAAGCCTAAATGAAGCAAAACACATATACATACATACACACACATACATACACATAGACACATACATACACAAAATAATGAACAAATATCAGTCCAGACAAGAAGCAGAACTTGTCAGCTTCACAGTAACGCAATCAGGAACAGTCAAATGAACTTTTAGGCTAGAAAGCCTTCATCAGCATAAACATCCTCATCATCATTAATCAGTAGGTCCTGTATAGAATGTCGTCGCTCTGGTCACCGCACATCTCCATACTATGCTGAAACAGTATCATCACATGTGTGTAACTGCCAGATAGTTAAATTCAGTCGAGAATTGACATTACAGCACTCGAGGCATTCCCATGCATGCTCCGTCCTCATCTTCAGCAGCCAGCGTAGAGTTCTAATACTGATGGTACCGGTCACAATCTGGTTAAAAGTCCGTCTTGCTTTTCCTCTGAGTGTAGTGAGCCGGCCAGACCATCTGGTTACACCCAGGTGCCTCATTCTCTCCAGGCCATATAATCTTCTTTCTCTACTGATTCCGTTGCTTGTTCCCAAAGGGCCTTGACCACATCTGCCCTGTCATGTATCAATTCACCACCCAGTGGTGCGGATCTAGACAATCTGTCTGCCTGTTCATTACCCACCACGCCGGCATAGCCTGGAGAAAAGATCCAAAGTATGCTCACCACCCGTAACCTTTCCAGTGAAGCTAGCCACTCTGCTCGAAGCATCCCTGTCTTCACCTTTTTTCAGCATGCTTTCAGAGTCTGTTACAATTACGACATGTGTATGCATCTTGTTCTCTAGCCACCGGAGAGCTGCAGGTACCGCCTCCACCTCCATTCTCATGATAGATGTTGTGGTGTCATATGCTAGGCTGTCTTGCACTAAAGATCTTCCACTGGCTTTCGCTATGAACCCCAGGCACTTCTCTTTCCTCTCAACACTGAACCATCTATATAGATAATTAGATAACCTGGACGAGAATTGTCGTGAATCAAATGTTGGACTTCAACCTCCGTAGCCCCTGCTGGCCACTCTGCACACTCAGCCCAATGTGATCATAACCCTACACAGGTCAGACTTTCCCGCTGGTACTCTGACCCACTCCTCTCCTCGCCCAATGTTCTCCAGCATGCATACTTGTCTTTTGTGTCTTCTGCTTGAGACATCCACAATTTTCCCCTTTTCAGCCTCTGAACCTTGCTTGCAGCCAAAGCTTCATACCGTCTGCAGCTACTCTGAGGTATGACTTAGCTTGCAGCACCTTTAACCTATCTGCAATAGTCGGCAATGCAAGGATATATCACATGCACACAATCGGGGTGTCTCTTGTACAACCCAGGATCAGCCGCATAGCTTCATTCTGTATGAGCTCCAGTTTCTCTAGCTGACTCTTCAAGACAGTGATAACCCCAATCCATAATCAATAACTGAGTTGATTAAGTGCTGGTTAAGTGTGAACAGCATTCTCTGCTCCATGTCCATCACTGCCATAATCTTTAGTGCGTTTAGAACTTTTTGAGCCCTTGTCACAACCCCCCTCAATGTGATCCTTGAAAGACAAACTTCTGTCAAAGGTGATTCCCAGGTACCGCAGTCTGCTGTCTCTTTTGATGTCCCTGCCATTTATTTTGAGTCTGGGAACATCAGCTCTAAAAATCCTGTTGTCCAAAGGACGGTTGCCTTTTCTGGGTTGATTACAGCACTCATCTCTGTATACCAGTCAATCACCTTACTGTTACCTGTAACTCTTCAGCTATTTGATTTCGATCTCTACCCTTCCTATATACAAGAACATCATCTGCCAGATAAAGATGCTGGACAGGAATTAACCCACAGAGCACTTGAACAGAACAGACCAAGTCACAGTTTTTCGCTTACGCACTGGACACTGCAGACTCAATAAACACTCACATAAATTAGGTATGAGCCAAACAGCTCTCTGCCAGTGCCTTCGTGCTGAACAGACTCCAGAACATGTCCTGCAAGACTGTCCTCTCCTGGCGGAGCTGCGGAGCGACATATGGCAACACCCAGTAGAACTGACAACTAAGCTTTGGGGAAACCTAAGAGACCTTGAAAAGACATCCCAGAAAAGACAACCCACAGTGGATTATGCGCATGACCAGAGATCGCTGAAGAAGAAGAACCCACAGAGATGGCATTGGCAGGCAGGTGAGAAGTTATAGGAAGGAACATAACCTGCAAATGTCAAAACAAAGACACACTCACTCTGAAGAATTCATATAACGGATCTAACTTTAGCTGCTCAGTATCTGAGTACTTGGCAAGTCCCAGTGATAAAAGACCTGGGAAAGAATAAAAAAGAATGATGAAAATACAATAAACAGTCAAAATAAATCATCAAAATAATTTAAAAGAGGATAAGACACTAAAGTTAAAGCGCTGTCATGCTCCCTGAGAGGCAATTTATCACAAAGAGAAACATATTCATTTAGATTTACCACCAAAGACATCCCGAATTTTATCAGAGTATCAGAGAAAAAGGTCTGCTTAGATCTTCTACCAAAGATCTACGTGTTTATCAAAGAAAAAGATCTATTTAAAACTTTAACAAAGATCACCACCAAGTTTATCAGAGAAATCTATTTAGATCTTCTACCAACAATCTCCCAAAAGGTTTACCAGAGAAACATGTCTATTTAGATCTTCTACCAACAATCTTCCCCAAGTTTATCAGACAAACATGTCTATTTAGATCTTTGTCAAACAATCTCCCCAAAATTTATCAGAGAAACATGTCTATTTAGATCTTCTACCAATGATCTCCCCCAAGTTTATCAGAGAAATGTGTCTATTCAGATATTCAAAGAATGATCTCCCCCAGGTTTATCAGAGAAACATGCATGTTTACATCTTTTGCTAATGATCTAATTTTATCAGGAAAAGAAACATATATATTTCGACTTTCTAACAACAATCATCCCCCAGATTATCACAGAAACATGTTTATTGGGAACTTCAACCAAAGATCTCCCCCAAATTTATCAGTAAAATAAATGTGTCTATTTAAAACTTCCACAAAAGATCTCCCTGTAACTTCTCAATAAAAGAATCACTATTGATAAGGTATCCCACCAGAGATCTTACCAAACTGAGTTCCCCAGTCTCCAATGAAGTTAATTCTCTTCACATCATGCCCGGCTGCCTCATACATGTTGCAGATGATGTTACCGATGATGGTAGATCTCATGTGACCAACATGAAAAGGTTTGGCAATGTTTGGTGAACTAGAAAAGATCAAAATAACAACTTTCAGCTTTTAGAGGGTTAGAGGGTTAGTTTTGGGTCGCCAGCATTATCAATCTTTACAGAACGTCGTCTTTGTCCTGACACACCTGAAAGTCTGTCTCTAGCTTATTCTCCAGCCTTATGTGCTTTCAAAGCCAATGAATCTTCAGTGTCTTGTATCCACATTCGTGGAGGTCTGCCTTTGCCTCATTTTCTAGAAACTGTACCCTCCATCATCGTTCCCACCAGGCCACCATGATGTTTAATATGGCCAAATTACTTCAGCTGTCAGGACAGGATTCTGTTTATAAGCCAATTCTCCTCAATGCTCAGTTTATGTAGGATGTCAATGTTTTTCTTCTTCTTGTCCATGGTATTCTAAGAATTTGTCTGTAGCATTTCAGTTCAAAAGATCTGATTTGTCTGCAGCAATTAAGAGTCCATGGCTCATATCCATTAAGTAGCCAAGGGAAAAATGCATGATCTCAAAACTGCTTTTGGTTTCAGATAACTGCCCTTTGTGGGCAGAATGCCAGCTTTCATTACTAATTGTTTGTTCAAACAATGAGCTGCAGTTCTGGTGTGGCGGATCGTTAGGGCTCAGTTGCCCAATTGAATGGCAGGGTCCTTTACTTATTTTTACTAATTTTTCTACTGAATACCACTGTCCAAACCAATGCAAGACAGATCATCCTCAGCTGGGACTGAACACGAATTCCCAGTGTTACAAAGCGCATTCGCAATGCCTAAGCCACAGATGCCAACAAGTTGACATACATAATAAATGTATACACTTACCTATAATCGACACAGACACGTGTTTTCACATCATCTGGCTCTATGTGTCCATAGCTTGACTTCTCCGACCGGATATCTTCTAGAACTTTCTGCAAAAATGATTACAGCATTCCTCATTATAACTGTTCACTGTCTGTCCTGTACCTTCCTACAGTTTTTAGTTATCTGATTTTGCTTCGACAAACTCTCCTGGATATATCATATCTAGTCGCATCAACATGTACAGTTAAAATGTGTAGAAGCCTATCCTACTAAACAGATCTATCTGACTATTTGTTTATCTGTCTTAATCTCTGTGTAGAAACTTTCTTTCTTTCATTCTATCCATCTATCTATCTACTCATCTGCTTAATATATGAAATAATGATACCACTGCACTCAGGAAATTCCCACACATGCTGTGTCTCCTTTCTCAGTAGCCAACGAAGAGTTCCCATGATAACATGGCCAGTTGCAGCATGATTAAATGTCCACCAATGTTTTCCCCTCAGCACTGAATAATATCCAGAATCATAGCTTACTACACTGCTGAATTAAGTCTCTCAACATATGGATAACATCAGCCTGAATCTAGACAGCTTTCACCATGAAGTAGTTCACCACCAGAGGAATAACAGTGGCTAATCTATCAGTCCGCTCACCCATTACCCCCCCCCCCCCCCCCCACCCCCCCCCGCATCTGAATATCCCGGACAACAACACGTTGGGTTGTGCTGCTCTCAAGCCACTGGACAGCTGCACCAGAAATCTCTGTATAGAAACAGGTATATATCTACCCAAACAAACACATACCCGCCAGCCACCCTGCCTGCCTGCTTACTTGCCCTCTTTTCATCCATTCATCAAACTATATACTAATCTATTCTCCTTCTAACTCATACATCCGTCAACCTATCGGTCGAATCAAATTACTATTTATCTATCGATCCATTAATCATTAGTTTCTTCTTCTTCTTCCGGAAGGAAAAGTGGGTGGGTGAGGGCACAATGCATGAGACAGTCGTTAAAGAGATAGATGCAAATTAATTAATTAATTAGAGTAACTGGAATTTACTTGTGCCACGGATCGACATCTTAGTACACTGTGGTCTCACTCATTCGTGCTCCATCCTCTGATGCAGCAGCCATCTCAGTGTCTCCATGCTCACCAAACTCAGTAGGGTCATGTCCTTCTTAGGGTAGTTCATCTCCTTTGGGCTAGGTCTGGCACTCAGCTCTCTCCTGTGGCTCCCAGCATGCAATAGAGGCCACCCCCCATGTAACAGCTTTGATGGGTTGGCTAAACCAGGAGAGGGTAGCTGACCTGGTTCTAAACCACTCGGTGATGGGGATATGTCTAACCTGCATGCAAAGACTGGATTCGGCAGATTGTGCGGGTGAAACCCCTTATTGTTTCAACAGACAAAAAAGCATTTACCAACAGGCTCTGTGGAGAACTTCGAGCAAGGCAGGGCACTTAAGACGCCTTGGTCATCCACTGCACCTAGGTCCATTTCCAATCGTCTCAACATTTTCATGCCATTGGATCAAGATGGACACATGCGAGAGAGTGAGGCGACGAATTGCGCAACTCTTCCACACTTAAATCCGTCCTTGCGAAAGTCACTTCCAACCAGCTCAGCCACCTTTGTACTAATTATCATTGATCATTACTACTTTGAATGAAAGTGATCTTCATCATTCGTGATGGACGAACTACTACCCAGTAGGAGTTGACTGGCAAATCTTCTTTCTTTTGCCACACAACCAGTTTCTGCATGTTTGGCCTAATTTAATATCCATTTTAAAACACACCATATACAGTATATCTGCCCTGTCCTTACGTCTTCCTCCACTAACCACTGCAGACATGGCCAGTCTGTCGACTCTTTCCTTTCCTTTCACCCTGGCATATCCTGCCAAGAAAGTTTCTTGAGGCAGGACTTTAGGATGCTGTGAGCCCATTCTTGTTGGAGTTTGCCAGTCTGGATCTTCTGAAGCATGCCCACTGAGTCTGTCACTACCAATGCGCAAGCTGCTCTCTGTTCAGCCAGGCGTACAAGTGCCCCTTGAGAGCTGATAACTGGATGTAGAGGGTCAATATTTTGGGGGCATGCTAGGCGAAGTAAACCTGACAACTTTGTGACAAGTGAACAACAAGCAGTAGGAAACAAAGAGATATATACAGGAACTCCCTGGCTACAAGGCTTTGTTAACAAAAGAGAACAGACTGGCAGTGTACCAAAAAGTTTCAATGAGGTTCTGTCAAACCAACATATAGCCTTCTGGCAGTTGAGTTAATGTCAGATTTCCAGTCTAAAATGGAGGACAAGCATGTCAGAATATTAAGCTTTAAAGTTATTTTTGCTTCCAACAGCTCTTTGCTAATGCAGTTTCCCCATTTGGATCATAGTCTACGGTTCCCTGAATCAGCTACTGATTTTAGTGCTTGGTGCAATTCTATAGGCTGTGTTTTTCATGTGGAATGCCTTTCATTTGTGCAGCAGCTGAGTCATGATATTCAATATGGCCAGTAGCCGGTTTACGTGTGGGCTGGTGAAATACCTTATGTAATAATTCTATGTGTGTGTAGCCAACTCATCGTACCCAACTACTTCCATCAATGACAAACTGCATTTCTGGTGGCGACTGTTGCCTTTAGCACCTCTAGCAGCTGCCACTAAGCTAGCGGCACCTCTTTAGACTTGGCCTTAGCCCCTCCCCCCCCCCCATCTCTTCCTTTGTCTGGGATCAAAAATACCACACCAGCCTTTCAGACTACAGCTACATGATCTTACTTTGATGAATTGTCCAGGATCTGTCTTAATGTGGACAGCATCTTGTTCTAACTGCACTGTCATGTCACCCTTAGTTTGGAGCTGGCGACAAAGAAATAACATAAGCACCAACATGTACAGTACATCACATAACAGAAAGCACATACAAGCATTAGATTAAAAGGACTACACACTTATTGGGATGGACAGTTCGGTCCCATATGTCAGTACATCAATCTAGCATACCAAAATAATTAAAATTAGGTGCTGAAGTCTGAGGCAACCAGTCAGAAAATGCCCCACAAAAATCAGAATACCTCTTGCGTTATTTGCCCAATGTGCCTTTAGCATGAAAAGGGTCTTAACTTTTATATCCAAGATCACCAACCAGAGGTAGAACAGGTTCCAGGTATTTATTCCTTCCCTGAGAAACTGATGCAGACAGTCAAGTATCAGTGCCTAAATGTATTCATCTCTCATCTTCATCTTTAGTTAGTTAACCCCTTCACCAAAAGAAGCAACAACAATAACAAAATGAACCTACACTTCTGGCTGGTCCAGAAAGTGTAATTTTTTTTTCGACTTCCCTAATGTGACCTGTTCATAAGTAAGATGTATAATGAATGCAACTGGCTACGTTCATGCCTGCGCAAACATTTAGAAGGAATAAATTACCAAACAATAACATTTAGAGGGGTTTTCTGCTGTGCTAAATTACTTTTTTTTTTCAAGTCAAGATGACATCAGATCTTTTCATAAACTTTAGCGGTAAAAATTACAATATGAGTCACATGATGATGCACATGTTTTTTAGGCTGGGGTGGGGAATTTAACTTAAACCCCCCCCCCCCCTCCCCCTTTTATTTCTCATGTTTATTGATAACTTCCTTCATATTTCTTTATGTATTTCAAAACAAATTTAAAATAATAAATAAAATAAAAATTTTTAGGAATTTATTATTGACCTGGGTAAAAAAAAACTTGTTAGATTTTTTCAAAAATCCTAAAGGGGTGATTTCTTTTTCTTTTTTAGAGTTCTCGGGGCGAAAAGGTTCAACTGTGACCCTAGTTAATCACCTTTTCCATTTGTTCATAAAAATTCTCTAGCTTATTGTTTTTTTCTTCTGCGTTCATCCGAAGATGTAAATGCATTGTGCCTGTTTACAGGGTGGCTGCGATATCTGCACCTTCTGACCAACACATCCGACTTCTGCAGGTATTTGTTAACTGGATTAGCCTTAATGGTTGCTAACTCCCTTAATGTGAATGCTACTGCTCTCCTTGGTAGTCGCCGTGGCCGAGCGGCTAAACGCTCGCCGTGGATCGGAGGGTCGAGGGTTCGCTCCCTGGCGGAGCCTGACTTTTTTCAAAAATGACCTTGGCTCCCAGGTCGACCCAGCCTTGAGTGGGTACCAAACGCAGTCCCGGGAAGTAAAGGTGGCCAGCATTATGCTGACCACATCACTCATCTTATGCCAATTGGTCTATAAAAATATAGGTCTAGCCCTAGATGCCCTAAACGCCTAAAGGCATGGAAAAGGGTCCTATACTTTGCCTACTGCTCTTGTTATCACATAAGATCTGTTCTGCATAAATGAACATATTCTAAGATTCTAAGAAAACACAAAATCCACTATTACCTGGTTAATATCAAATGATTTGCCGTTTAAGTATTCCTTTAGGGCTGATAACTCTATAACCAGCTGGGAATTTCTGTGTAGTAGAATACAGGAGTTGTGGTCATCATTTACTAACACACACACATAAACACACACACTCGTACATACATACAACGTGCGTTCATATATAAGAGGTCAACTTTACTGAAAACAGTCATGTCGTTATTGTCTGAATGTACCACTTTCTTGACTGGTATAGGACAGGGCTGGTTTAAGGCCTGAGGGTTTAAGGCCACATGCCTAATGCATTTGCCTTGAGTTGTGCAGGTTAGGATGTTTTTTTTTTTTCTTGGCAAAACAAAACCTCCATCACTTTACCGAGGATTTGAATCTGAGTATCTCACATGAAAGACCAGTATTCTAACCGTTTGGTCAGCTGCTTCAACTTGATTTTATCATATATAACGCGACCTGTCTCAGCAAAGCAGCTTATCACTCACCAAGAGTGTCACACAAAGCACAACCTCTGTAACTCCAGCAATGTGCTCCAGGATCTCCAAGATAGCTGCCCGCATAAGGTAAACACTGGACTATAGCCATCATTTCAAGGACTGTATTCCTTTTGTGGGTTCCAGGGCGTCAGGGCAAAGAAGAACATTTAATCACTAGTCAGCACTCAGACTATCTTAAAATTCTTCTTCTTCTTCGCTCCTTCCCATTGATGCCTCGATCTGGTGTAGGGCCTGTTCTATGTTAAAGGGGTGCATCCTAGGTTGCACGACTGTATGCAGCGTATAATAGAGGCTGCATATAGTCATGGGACATAGGCTAGGCTGTTGAATGGGGGGGGGGGGGTGTTTTTACCCAGTTGTACATGTTTACATTAAAAGCAGTCACAGTATAAAAGACGCGATATCGCCGGCCGCTGACAACAAGGAGTAAAATACGACTCACTATTCCTGAAACCCCTGTGACATAGTACAGGCGCTACACCAGATCGTGGCATGAATGGGAAGGAAGGTCACTTTCATTGTGGCTCTCTTTATGTACCAGATTTTCATAATATTCAAAGCATGAAGTAAAAGATGAGAAGCAGAAGATAAATAAATATAAATAACATCTTAACAGTACCTTTCATTCGGATCTTTACGCACTGGGGGTACTCGAATGATACGTCTGAGCCGCCTCTCAAGCTGTTGTGTGTCTGCTGCCCGCTGACTGTTGACAAGACCTGATAAAATCTGTAAATGTCCATTAATACTATTTTTATAAATTATGAAGTCACAATTTTAAGTCAAGATATACAAGTTTTTGCGGAATTAAAGTATCTTCTTCACTTTTGCGGTTTCATCAATACTAGGATGTAGCCAATTGTCATGTCTTTCTGTACTGTATTATTTGCTTGCGCTTCCTGATAAAATCTGTAAATGTCAATTAATACTATTTTTATAAATTATGAAGTCACAAACTCTCAATTTCAGTGCGAGTGTAGCACTGGATTAGCACCACTGCCTACTGGCTCAGTGTCATGTGTTCTTCTTCTTCTTCTGCGTACATCCGAAGAATCCGAAGATGTAAATGTGTTATGCCCGTTTGCAATATGGCTGCAATATCTGCACCTTTTGGCCAACATATCCAACTTCTGGAAGCATTTGCTGACTGGGTTAGCCTTCCTGGTAATTTAATGGATCACTGCAGTCTCATCACTGTCAGGTCACCTTTGTTCCCTAGTTCACAGGTGGTGCCCTTCCCCCCTCCCTCCTCCACCAGGCCTTCCAGGGCAGCCACGTAACCCTGGTCAGCCCTCATGTGAAGGCAGAGTCAGAACACAAGATTCTCTGTCATCCAAGGAGGCTTCCATAAATGCAGAGCCAAAAATGGAGCACTGGTACTGTGCTCACCTAAGGAATCCTCTCTTTTGCATATTGGGCCTCTCATTCAGCCCAGACTATGCCTTTAAAAGCCAGTTTCAAATCTTTTCAAGAAGGCGATTTTTCAGCTTGTTTGGGCTTTCAGATCAACACAGCCTACGATGAAACCTGGAAATGTTTTCTGGTGGAAAACCTGGCCATTGTGACACAAGAACAGATGTTGGCCTGGACAGAACACACAATGAACAAATTAACTTTATTTTCACAGGGTCACAAATTAGATAAGCAGGCCCGCCTTTCATTCAGCCTTTCCAAACATCTTTCACACAACAATATACATAATATGAATATGAATATCAAGTAAAATACATGAAAGAAATTATAATATAACTAGAATGTCTTTACACTGGAACCCACATGGTGAAATAAATAAAGGCACACTAAATAACAAGTAGAGATGGGATCTAGAGAGTGAATTTAAAAAGATAAAGTGAACACTCAATGAGCAAAATATAGGATGACTGGGTGAAGGGCCTATAATCCACTGGGGGATAAAAAATCAGAAGAAGAAGAAGAAGAAGAAGACTGTGGTACAAACCGTTGAGCATTGATTTAAAAAAAATTTAATCCCTGTGTGAGTTCTGTGGCCCCATTTTACAAAAACAACATGGAGACGAACTATGGAAAGTGACCTGAGTGCGGCCTTTGACATGGAAAACTGCACTGAAGATTGCACAGGACAGGAAAGCATGGAAAGTCCTCTCTAAAGCCTAATGTGCCACTAGGCATAATGAGAACTGATGATGATATTACAAGAAAAATAACAGACACACTGTCCCCTAAAAAGCATGCCATAGCAGACGACTAACTAAAGGCTAAAGGTGTTTCCTTCAAAGTTGGAGTGCACCAGCCTAAGAAGTGCGGAACCAACAGTCTGCATACAAAAAAGCTACATATGTCAACTGGATGTGCATGTGAAACTTAGTTCTGGAACAAGACCAAAGTCAAAAAGTATAAAAACACACTTTCTGCTGGAGTTTACACTGCTGAACGTACACTAAGAAGAAGAAGGAGAAAGAAATCAACAATTAACAAAGCATAAAACATTAACCCTTTTGTGTGCAATGTAGTGTTTTATCCACAAATTCACTACAGGAAACATCAATCTGAACTTACCTTTTTGGCAATGATACGTTTATAGAAAGACGACATTTTACAATCAGTCCTGGTTCAAGTCGCTTTTCTATCAATTCTGTATGTGACAGAAACAACAACAAAAATATGTCAGCTATGAATCTATATGATCCGAATACTTTGAAACTAGAATTATAGACTTTTAACATTTATATTATCACAAGCAGTTCAATAACCTGTTGCCTGCAAACTAGCGCCACTATTACTATTAGTATTACTACTAGTACTACTACTACTAGTAAAAAATTAGCAGACTGCAAAATCGCAAATTATGATACGAATTACGTAACGTACACTACTACATTTAATAAATTATTCACAGACGTAATTAAATTAAATTACAATTTGTTCTTCTAGTCTGTATTTCTTGTGTGAAAGGGGAAAAAAAAAACTATTAATCTTAAGAGACAAACAAATAAACCGGACAATAACTTCTTGAAAACAAATTCACCTCTGGAGTCTGCTCTCGCCACTTGCTTCGAATGTCAGTTTGCCAGATAAGACATACTTCGTTTAGCATTAACATTACCTTCCATTCAACTTTTAAAAAATGTTAACTTATGATTAACAAAGTTATAAAAAAGCACACAAATTAAACTTATATTAAACTAACGTATCTTTAAACTGGAAACGAAAAGACACAGAAAGTGTAGTTTGTGTTTCTTTTATTACATTTTGACTTAGAGTGTGTGAAAAAATATGGTCAGGTGTGCTTATTGAGGCGAGCGATACTAAGAAGTTCGATTCCAATGCCGGGGTGATTAAGCCTTGGGGGGGGGGGGGTAACCGTTTGCTTGGCGTTCTGAATGTCGCGGTTTCGTTTTACTGTACGTCGTTTAGTTCTCGAGGGGCAATCTTTATGAAGATTAGAGGGACTGCCGCTAGAGCTACTGGCTTCGTGCTTTGTGAGGAAGCTACACTCTCGCCGGATAAAGGATCGTTCTATGGAGAGAAATGGACAATTCTTCTCTGATGTAACATTTGATTCTTTAACTTTTCACTGTACGGTTTATTTAAGATTTCTGCGGTCTATCTGTCCGTCCACCCAACCACCGACCATTAGGTCTATCTATCTATCTATCTATCTATCTATCTATCTATCTATCTATCTATCTATCTATCTATCTATCTATCTATCTATCTATCTATCTATCTATCTATCTATCTATCTATCTATCTATCTATCTATCTATCTATCTATCTATCTATCTATCTATCTATCTATCTATCTATCTATCTATCTATCTATCTATCTATCTATCTATCTATCCATCCATCCATCCATCCATCCATCCATCCATCCATCCATCCATCCATCCATCCATCCATCCATCCATCCATCCATCCATCCATCCATCCATCCATCCATCCACCCACCCACCCACCCACCCACCCACCCACCCACCACCCACCCACCCATCCCATCCACCATCCATCCATCCATCCATCCATCCATCCATCCATCCATCCATCTATCTATCTATCTATCTATCTATCTATCTATCTATCTATCTGCCTGTGTGTCTGTCTGTCACGTGTATCCCCATGCTGACTGTGATCGGTGAGCGCCCGCGCGTGTGTTTTCCTTTACTTGTAATTTAAAATACTATAAACCAAATAATTCTAGAATTTTGTTAAAGGGCAATAGATGAGATAATCTGGCCATCTTTCGAGAATGCCCTGGTACCGGCTTCCACGGAGAGTCCCGCTGGAGAAATACAATCGACAAAGAGCAAGGTAGAACATGAACGATAGTGGCAAGAATAGCCTTATTTTAGTTAAATGAGGACTAATTTATACAACGTATTGGAAAGAACACACACGAGATCTTTATTCCCCCCCCCCCCACCCTACAACCTTTACCGCGGCGTTCGTGGCTTAGTCGTTGCGAGTCCGACTCGTAATTCCAACGTACCGCGATCGAAACCCAATGCTGGCTGTGTTAATTTTTATTATGGTATGGGGCACCAGCATGTATGTCCTGGGAAAGTAAAGACGACCGGCGTAATGCTTACTACATTACCCACCTAGTGCCGACTCATCTGTAAATATATGGGGTGCTCTTCCCATATGCCAGACACGCCTAAGGCGTAAAAAAGGATATTTTTATTTTTTATTTTTTAAACTTTACCCTATACCTTTAATGAAGTCCACCGAGTGCCGATTGGTCTGTAAAAATATGGGTGCTCTTCCCATATGCCCGATGCGCCTAAGGGCGTGTAAAGGGATCTTTACTTTACTTTTTTACTTTAATGAAGTAAGTGGTGGCAGAAGAAGAAAAAGAAGAAGGGAAAAAAACTGTAGAAAAGGTACTCACCGACCGCACCAAGATGGTGACGAATCTTTTCTTGACCTTCACTTCAGTGTGAAATGAAATAACAAAACATCATTCCTTTTTTGGGAATTTGGTATCTGTACAAATATCGATGTGTCAATATCGTTTGTGCTGCTGTTGGACAGTGTAGGAGTGTGTGAACGACATACTGGTCGAATAATACAGCACACATTTGACTGCGTCATCAACAGAAGGTACTGTGTGTAATTAGATGATTGTTAACCACCACTGCCTTGTGGGGAGTTCCCGTAAGAACAAAGGCTAGGGCAACAAAGCCCGACAGAAAATGTGGATAGGCAGAGCTCATAAGCCCTGGACGGCAATCAGCCTATGGGAGGAGGAATCCTGAAAATAAACCTCAACCGTCGAAGTCGGAGGATGTCAGTCTACTTGGCACGGGACTAAAAATTGGACATCTAGGCACTAGCGATATGGTCATGCAAACAACATTATTACGTTATGGTATCATTCCTATGGGGCGTGGACGGGTGGGGATGGCGCCGGGCCCCCTGCCTCGAAGGGGCTCACCCCAAGCTACTAGAGCCACAACCTCTGAATCTTCTGGAGTGACCAGGGAAAAACAGAGTAACAGTACTGTCCTTACCTCTCCCAGCAAAGACTGTGGATCTGGCCCAAGGGAGCCACATTGAAAGAGAAACAATAGGGGACCGGTGGCGACCTTAAACGCACAATCCTATTTGTGACCCAGACGGGACTCAATGTTTAGCATGACTGTTGTCGAACGCAGAAGAAGAAGAATGTAGAAAAGAAAGGGACATGGGAGCAATTAAACCCCCCCCCCCCCCCCCCCAAAAAAAAAATATATATATATATATATATAAAGTAAAAATAAACAGCTGGTCTCTCTCCCTCTCTCTCAGTGAGAAGTTTGGAATACCCAGTATTCGTCATTCGATACCGCCCAGTCTGCTCCCGTCCCGGGAGAAGAGATTTCCAAAGACAACAAGAAACATGTGGCTGCCGGGATTCGCCGTCTCTGAGATTGTCTGATGTTTTGTAACCGCCGATGAACAACTCGCAGTCATTTCTAGACACATTTCTGTGTAATAATGGCGCTTCCTCCAGAGAAGATCGCCGAGTTGAAGCAGATAATTCATTCCCAAGTCTCACAGGTTTGTTGTGGAGTGGTGTTTTTTATTGTATTTATTTTTAACGATTTGAAGACAAGATTGAACTCGTTAGATTTTTTGGTGCCACCATTCATTAGACTAGTGGTATTTTCGTTACAGTTTTCTTCTTTTCCATATAATTACGTCGGAAACAGACTTTGCATGTACAATTGATAAAATAAAATACAACAAGAACATGGTATGAAGGCTAGGGAATACCAAGTAATAAAAGAGATGGATAAGAATTTATAAATAGAATTATAAATAAATAAATGGTGTTGCTGAAACCGAAACCTACAAAATAAAAAAAAAAAACGATGATATGAACAAATCCATCACCCAAGCCACTTAAGAAGCGCAAGCAAATAATACAGTACAGAAATACAAAGACAATTGGCTACATCCTGGTATCTATTGATGAAACCGCAAAAGTGAAGAAGATACTTTAATTCTGCAAAAACTTGTATATCTTGACTTAAAATTGACGGCTCTCCTTTCAATACCGGACGAGGGCTGGATGGCTTAGTTCAGTTTAGTGGGAGTTCTCTCCCTTGGCCGCACTGGAAACAGTGAGCGGAAAAGTCACGAAACAAATGACATACTTACCTATCATCATACGGTTGCGTGTAGGGTTGCGTAGGGTTAGGGTTAGCGGTAGGGTTAGGGGTAGGGTTAGATGTGAAAATTTGGCTCTACTGGCAAATTTGGCCGGTAAGCTGGACTGCTTCGGCCGGCTTAGTGGTGCTTCGTGGGAGTTACGTCCCTTGGCCAAACTCGAAACAACTCAAAACAAGTGGCGGTAAAAGTCACGAAACAAATGACATACTTACCTATCATCATCCGGGTGCGTGTAGGGTTGCCTAGGGTGTCTATCATCGTCCTACGGTTGCGTGTAGGGCTGCTTATTGCGTGTAGGGGGTTAGGGTTAGCGTTTAGGGGTTTAGGTTTAGGGTTAGGGTTTAAGGGTCTGGTTCGATGTGGAAATTTTCACGTAACAGGTCGAAATAGTGGCCGACAATCTGACGTTTGTGGGAGTGGCGCCACTGAAACTCTGT
Organism: Candidula unifasciata; assembly: GCA_905116865.2. Taxonomy (NCBI): domain Eukaryota; kingdom Metazoa; phylum Mollusca; class Gastropoda; order Stylommatophora; family Geomitridae; genus Candidula; species Candidula unifasciata. The sequence continues at coordinate 131,080 of CAJHNH020007035.1, read as the reverse complement.
CAAATATGACGACGCCAATAGCGGGCGGCTGGTGCCCAGTCGCTGGCGAATTGACCGTTTCAACAACATCCACAGACCCTCGATTGTTTGTGTGTGTATGTGACTGTGCGCGACGTCGACGAAGTTGGTCTGGTGGACTACTACCTCGTGCAGATAGATGCCATGCCTTAAGTTTGCGACGTTGCTGTAGCCTCGCCAAGCGTCAGTGACGATGGTCGTTCCCGGCAGTACGTGATCTTTTATAATCCTCTCCAATGTCGCCACATCTCGTTTTCGCACAAGCTCCAAGTAGCAACGGCCAGTCTCACGCTCTACTAGCCCGACGATCCAACGACCGTAACGGATGCGACCGCGCTGATACTTTCGTCGGAAGAAGTAGCTCTCTGTCTAACTGTCATTTTGCTGTTGTGATTTGATTCGTGACGACTTTTTCCGCTGATACTTTCGTCGGAAGAAGTAGCTCTCTGTCTAACTGCCATTTTGCTGTTGTGATTTGATTCGTGACGACTTTTTCCGAGACTTGTTTTTAGTTTGGCGAAGGGACGCGAAGGGACATAACTCCCACGAAGCCCCACTAAGCCGGCCGAAGCAGTCTAGCTTACCGGCCAAATTTGCCAGTAGAGCCGAAAATTTTGACGTAGGAGTTCCAAATACTGGCCGACAATCTGATGCTTGTGGGAGTGGCGCCAATGAAATTCTGCCAAATATGACGGCAATAGCGTGCGGCTGGTGCCTAATCGGATTGTCCGTAGCACCCACAGTCCGTCGACTGTTTGGGTGTGTATGTGACTGTGCGCGATTATAGGGAACTCCTGTGTCACAATTGTCACATCTAACGCTAAACCTAACCCTACCCCTAACCCTACCCCTAACCGTAACCCTAACGTTTACCCTAATCCTACCCCTAACCATGCAAATTTATCGGTCATTAAAGCATACACATTGGCAAAATTAAAAAAAAAAAAAACCAGATTTCCCCGCAGCATCAAAAAACAAACCCCAGATCTGGGGGACACAACCAAGCATTGGCAGCCCTGATGTCGACCTCACTGTCTTCTTTGATTCGTCACTTTTCCGCTCACTGTTTCCAGTGCGGCCAAGAGAGAGAACTCCCACTAAACTGAACTAAGCCATCCAGCCCGCGTCCAGACCTCGTCCTGTATTGAAAGGAGAGCCAAATTGACATACTAATACTACATACAGGCATAGATATGAGCTACTGTTGGAAAGAGACCTGTAGTATGTACCCAGCAGTGATGGTTTTATCCCTGTATGACTAAAATGATATTGCAAAATTCACTTCACTAAAGTCCATTGATGATAGGTGGCCAGGTGGTTACAGCATTGGTCTGAGTGACTATCAGCTGTTAAATGGAAGATCCATGTTTGATCTTCAGTAAGTAAAGAATGGAGAATTTTTCCCAGTGACAAAAAAAAAAATCGTAACCTGCTCATTTCATGGCGACTGCACTAGCCATTCTTTCTGAAATACTTTAACCCAAGACCCCCTTCCTCCCATCCCACACTGCACTAAAACTAAAAGTGATAAAGTAGTAAAGACATTTACTAGCAAGTATTAAATATCAGTGAGATCTCTGGTCACTTCTCACTGCACCATTATCTCTGGACCATGTAGATCTGTATTACTCCACTCCTCAAATTTCCAGCTTATAATAAATGTTTTAGAATTTGCCTGCTTAGAATCTTCTTCTTCTTCTTCGCGTTCACCAGCTGTAAACTCTGGCGAAAGGTTCTGGTTGCTCGTCCACTACTGAACTGCAGTCCTGCTCCAGAACCTGAGTGTTGCGTGCATCAGTTTTATAAATCTCATCCTCTTGAATACAGACTGTTGGTTCCTTGCCTCTCCGGCAGATGCACTCCGACTTCAAAGGAAGCTCCCCAATTAGTCGACTCTTACGACATGCTTTTTGGGAGGCAGTGGGTCTATTCTTGTTTTCCCCACAATGGGGCCCTGGAACCCACAGGGGGGGCCTGCTTAGAATGAATCCAACAGTGCCAACAGCGAGAGTGTAAAGCATAAAAATGGAAAAACCTAGAGTCATAGGGAGAGCTAAAAGTTGGATCCAGGGAGTCACTGACAGCCTGAGACTTTGCATCACAACATACCAAACAATGAACACGCCATGGCTCGGCTGCCTATCATTTGTTAACTCTTTCACCTCACAAGTTTGTAAACACCCAGGAATTTCTAGAAAAATCCTAACCAAAAAAGAAAAAAAATGGTACACATGTTGCCAAAAAATTTTAAAACATTTATCTACTTAAAATTTTTTTTTTTTAAATGTGTGTGTGTGTGATGGGATAATCATTAAAAACGAACAGAGTAAAGCAATGGAATACATTACCTGGGGAAAAAAACAAAATGTATTGCATCTCATGCTACGACATCTATCACTGAGGTTTACGGGAAAAGTTCACATGGCTGTCATCTCCAAATGCTGTTGATAGTTACTATATTTCTAATCTGGCCTATTAAACACTGCACAGGGGTGCATAAGACCACTGGAATTTAAGTATGCTTTTTGAGAAAAGGTCACTGTAGACATGGCCATTTATTGGCATTTAAATGTTGCAACTGGAAGTGGCTAGATTTGGTCTTCTCAGAGCAACAGGGTTACACTATTAATTAAGCTTAGTGGTACAGAACAGATATTGACAAAAGAACAATAAAAACGCATTTTAATTTCATTTTGTTTGTCTCAGATGGATATACATCATCAGATACGCAATGTTGTATCCAACATAGTGAGCAGCAGCAATGGACACGCAGGCACACTAAACGAGGCTGATATTATGAATCAGCTTCGGCAGAGAGGTGTTGTGGATGAAGTCATGAGGCATATACAGGTGGACGGAGTACACAATGGGAAACCTGCAACACATTTTGCTGATACAACAAGTCACGTTAGTCATCCTCTGTCAAAGAAAGGTATGTTGACCTGGGACCGTCATGTTGTGAGGGAGGGGTGTAGTTACTTTGAGGTTTTCTCTTGGTCTCTTTCTGTCCCTGAAGATCATAGCCGATGACTGGTCATGACAGTAACGACAACAAAATTATCAGTGTACTACACCCACAGGGGCAAAATGTACAGCACAGTGTAGGAAACAGATGTGTTTCCTCAACTAAACTTGAGATACAGAAACATACACAAGATGTTTTCAGATTGACTGTAATATTCAGTCACACATTGTGCTTTAAGAGTTAGTGGAAGTCTTGAGTTCAGACTGGGTTTTTTTTAATCCAAATAAAGTAACGGGAATTTATGGTATGCCTCTAATCCACTGTAGTGAATTAGGTGTCCAATTTTCTTGAACTAGAGTGAACAATAAGTTCCTATGTGCACTTTGCAGAAAATAAAAATATATTCTCATCCACCACCTCATCCTTTTTTTTTCCACTTCTGCTGCTTCTCTAAATCTTCCAGTATTTTTTGTTGTTGCTGTTGACCACCCTGAAATAAGCTACATTGATTGCACTGTTTCTTCATACCTGTGGCTACATCTGATTTTAAAAAGCATTCTTATGCTGCTGCTGCTTCATTATTTGTAGAGGAATCTTTGTGTATCAGTATCCCCCGTGTGGGTTCTGGGGCTCCATTGTGGTGAAATCAAGAAGAGACCCATTACCTCCCCAACAAGCATGTCGTAGGAGTCGACTAATTGGAGACTTCCTTTGAAGTCGGAGTGCGTCTGCCTGAGCAGCAAGGAGCAACCAGCTGCACACAAATAAGCCAGTAAAGCGGATGTAAACGCAAATCTCAAACCCTGGCACAAAGCAAAAGCCCAAGTGGATGAACAACCAAACTTTCTCTCGAAGCTTAAAGCCAGTGAACAAAGAAGAAGAAGAAGGAGTGAACCACTAGCCCCAAGAGCTAGCCTGACAGTAGCAAAGCTGCTGGTTTTCTGTGTCAGATAGGTCAGCAAGGAATTAGGGCTAGACAAAGAGAGAGAAATATGTTCCTTGTAGATGGGAAGTAAAAGGCTACAGAAAGTAAATTTAAAAGATGCTTTTTGAACACATTTTAGCAAATCCCTAGCTGCCTTTAATAGCATTCTTGTTAAGGATCAATGGGTTTGTTATTTTTCCCCAAAAAGTGGGCCCTCAGAATGAAAACAGGGAATTTGTGAGTTTATATTTTTTGTAAGGCCCCTGAATAATCTTTATAAATATCCATATGTTATAAATATTCAAAGGATGTTATAAATATTCATGTGGCCCTCCGTAGAAAAGAAGGTTCTCCACTCCTGGCCTATATAAAGAATGTATGCCTGGCATGTAAATGGACTTGTCAATCATTTGCTTGTTTCTATTTACAGCCAACATTGACCCATCACGTCGTCACCTGTACTTGCTGGTGCAGGGAGGTAAAGCATTCTTGGAGCATCTGGAAGACCCAGACTCCATGCCGGGGCAGAAAGTGGCTGCCTATTTCACCTTACATGTGTACTTCCGGAACCAGCGGTACAAGTCGCGACCGGTTCCATGTGCCGTAGAGCCTCAGTTTGATGAAGGTTTTCTCTTGGAGCTGCATAAAGAAAGCAGTGGTATGTTGTGTTTGATGTACTTATTTATATTTCTAACATGTAAATGTGGGTTCAATGTTGAAAAACACGGGAATGTAAATTGGTTTTGAGTTACTTTAGTTATTGTGTTGTTTTCTTGAGCTGCTATGTTCCTAAAAATGATCACAAGAACTGTTGAAACAGCACCCATCATCAAATGTATTGAGAAACAAAGAGTGAAATGGTTTGGCCATCTAATGAGAATGAAACCACCGATGCCAGCAGAAAGAGCATACAACCTGAAAATCAAAACACCAAGAGGCATGGGGAAGATCACGAAGAAAATGGGTTGGATGAGTCACTGACACTTTGAGTCCACATAACATCACGGCATATCGAGCAACCGAGCACGCTCTGGCTCGGCTGCTGATCTTCTGATGAACTGCGACACCTAGCGACATAAGCAGGTATTGACAAAAGAAGAAAGAAGTTCCCAAAAATATAGGCCCTCAGAATTCAAACAGGGAATTTGTAAGTTCCTTGGTTCCTTGCCTCTCAGGCAGATGCACATTGACTCCAAAGGAAGCACCCAGATAGTCGACTCCTACAACATGCTTGTTGGGGGGGGGGGGGGGGCAGTTGGCCTATTCTTGTGGGGTGCCGGAACCCACATGGAAAGTTGGAATTATCCAGTTAATGATGCTCTTTCCTGGCAGGTGAAGCTGGTAAAATGGCCGACATTGTGTCCATGCTGTCGATGTGTGACCCAATCCACTTGGTACTGATCAAGACAGATGCCGTGGGCGACACATCCCTTCTGTCCTCGCAGTATTTTGAATGGCGTCCCCTGCTGACCTCCAAGCAAGGGGTCATGAAGACTTCAGTGGAGATGATGGGCACAGGTGGGTTGGCTTGACTTGTTTTCATAGTGGCTGCGTGTTAGGGTATATTGTATAAGTCTTTGTATATCTTTCTTGTCCACATGTTTTCGTTATATGATACACTTGTGTGTCTTTATGTAAATAGCAAACATACTGCAGTCAAGCGGATGATGATAATGGCTAAGTACGACATAAAATGTTGCTAGAAAGCTGAGTGTGAGAAGGAAAAGTTGTGCACAAATACAAACCAAAGTTTCGACCAAAGTGAAATGTTCTGCTAAGTAAACAGAAAAAAGCTGCAGTCGAAATGTTTGGTTGTATTTGTGCGCGTCTTTTCCACTTCTGTTCACCCCAAAGTGTTTTGTTTTTTTTAAAGTCTCATTTAATACATTTGAATAGTATTAAGCTTTATGTAGTCTACTTGTTTATCTTTGTGTAGTCTACTTCTTTATGCAGTCTGCTTGTTTATCTTATGTAGTCTGCTTGTTTATCTTTATGTAGTCTGTTGTTTATCTTTATGTAGTCTACTTGTATATCTTTTTGTAGTCTACTTTTGTATCTTTCTGTAGTCTACTTGTATATCTTTGTGTAGTCTACTTGTATATCTTTGTGTAGTCTACTTGTATATCTTTGTGTAGTCTACTTGTATATCTTTGTGTAGTCTACTTGTATATCTTTGTGTAGTCTACTTGTATATCTTTGTGTAGTCTACTTGTATATCTTTGTGTAGTCTACTTGTATATCTTTGTGTAGTCTACTTGTATATCTTTGTGTAGTCTACTTGCATATCTTTGTCTAGTCTACTTGCATATCTTTGTGTAGTCTACTTGCATATCTTTGTGTAGTCTGCTTATATATCTTTATGTAGTCTGCTTGTATATCTTTATGTAGTCTGCTTGTTTATCTTTATGTAGTCTACTTTTATATCTTTCTGTAGTCTACTTGTATATCTTTGTGTAGTCTACTTGTATATCTTTGTGTAGTCTACTTGTATATCTTTGTGTAGTCTACTTGTAAATCTTTGTGTAGTCTACTTGTATATCTTTGTGTAGTCTACTTGTATATCTTTGTGTAGTCTACTTGTATATCTTTGTGTAGTCTACTTGTATATCTTTGTGTAGTCTACTTGTATATCTTTGTGTAGTCTACTTGTATATCTTTCTGTAGTCTACTTGTATATCTTTGTGTAGTCTACTTGTATATCTTTGTGTAGTCTACTTGTATATCTTTGTGTAGTCTACTTGTATATCTTTGTGTAGTCTACTTGCATATCTTTGTGTAGTCTACTTGCATATCTTTATGTAGTCTGCTTGTTTATCTTTATGTAGTCTGTTGATGTTTATGTTTATGTAGTCTACTTGCATATCTTTGTGTAGTCTACTTGCATATCTTTGTGTAGTCTGCTTGTATATCTTTGTGTAGTCTGTTGTTTATGTTTATGTAGTCTACTTGCATATCTTTGTGTAGTCTACTTATATATCTTTATGTAGTCTGCTTGTATATCTTTCTGTAGTCTACTTGCATATCTTTGTTTAGTCTACTTGCATATATTTGTGTAGTCTACTTGCATGTATTTGTTTAGTCTACTTGTAAATAATTAAGTGTATCTCTTTCTAGCCTACTATATTTCTATAGTCTTCTTGTCTATAGTTGTATATCTCTCTGTAGGTGACTTATGTATATATTTCTAGTTTCATTGTATATCTATCTAGTACACCTAGATAGCTTTCTATAATCTGCTTGTAGAGCCTATAACTTTGGTATTTTATTTGCTGCGTGTATCTTTAATTCACACTTCATGATGCCATTATATATATCTGGTCATATCTCAGCTTGTATTCTGTTTATGTGGGGACCACCCTGGTGTAGAGGTTCACCTGCAGATCTGAAGGTCGTGGGTTTGAATCCAAACGGAACTGGTTTTCAAACAAAATGACCTTGGCTCCCAGGTGGATCCAGCCTTGAGTGGGCACAGGGTATAGATCTGGGTAGTAAAGGCAGCCAGCGTGATGTTGACTTCATCACCCACCGCGTATAGATTGGTCTATAAACTATAGTTCTAGCTCTATATGCCCTGTGAGGCTAAATGCGTGCAAAAGGGTCCTTTACTTGTTGCATTGTGTGATGATCTTTTCCTTTAATGCAGTGTCCCAATCAGTCAGGTGTCATCTCCACAATCAGGTGCCGTCTCCACAATCAGGTGCCATCTCCACAATCAGGTGTTATCTCCACAATCAGGATTGGCTGTAATGTATCTGCAACACAGTGTGTCTCTTGTCATACTCAGACTGCTGTATATCTGTCTCTTGATGTTGTCCTCCCCCTTGTATCATTGTGTGTCTCTTGCTGTCGGCTATCGACTTATCGTACAAGTACGATTTTTAAAATGTTATGTCGTTTAGCATAGCTGGAATATTTCAATTCTTTTTTTTTTTTTTTCAGCAGCTATCTTTACATTTAAAGTCTGTTCAGAATCCATTGATATTTTATTCATGTATTCAAGACTAAAATTCATTTGCTTAATTTAAAAGCGAGAATTATGTTCTCACATATTATAGATGCCTGACAATGTCATCAACAGGAAGTGAAGCTCACGTCCCGGTTGGACTGCTGGAATTGCAGCTGGAACTGTTCCCTAAACCACCACAAAGCCTGGAGGAGAATGTGGTCCGGGCACAAATAGAGCTAGAGAAGAGCCGCCAGGCCGAGAGAGAAAGAATGTTCCTGGTCTATGCCAAACAATGGTGGAAGGAATACCTGCAGGTTCGGGAATCCCACAGTGAGAGGCTGGTGAAGATGTTTGCTCAGGTATTGTTGGTGTTTTTTTTTTTTGGCAGCTGGGGTTAGCAGACCATCTGCTTCAGGGTGAATAATGGGTTGATAGAGATGTTAAATAGGATTAGATTCTGCAGTAGGAAGTCTAGTTCCGGGTGGATGGCTTGTAGGTTTTAAATAGTTTAGGAGTCTGTTTCAAACATCCTAGAGTGGACATCTCACGAACCAACTAGGGTGAATGATTATATCAGGAGGAGAGTCAGCACAGAACCAGTACTGAACGTTATTGGTCGACAGCAGATCAAATGGTTTGGCCATGTTTCAAGATTGGCAACAGCAGTGTTATACAGATACAGGGGTCAACCGCACAAAATATGGACTGCAGAAATATCAGAGCCACTGAATAGTATTTTATACAAAGCGACACAGAAAATATGGCACGCATTGAATGGATCAGTACAGATATCGAAATGCTGCACCAAGAAGATTCCAAGTTCACGATCATTCTGCTCACAGCAAAGTGGATATCATGCCAGACATATGAGGGAACACAAACAACACACTTTACAGACATATTCGAATCACATCATCTGCAACTCTAGTCAGATTAAATAGTTCGGTGGCTGCAAGCGATGGTGGTGTTGCTGCTGTTATGGAATCCTCTGGCTACATACCACCGGTTCCACCCCTGCCAGATTTGTCAAACTCACTGTCTGAGATGGCAGGAGCACTGAACGCCCTAGGGGAACCAACACTTCAGTCAGTGGGTCTAGGCACCCTCTGGCCTGCTAGCTTGGTTCAGAAAGGTCTTGAGTTGCTGCATGCAGGTCTAGGTTTGCCTTGGTGGGGCACCATTGTTCCTCTTGTAGTCAAATCGCAAAAAATGTCCATCAATTTAATGAACCATATGCCAACTGTACAGAGGTTGCAACAGAAGTTCAGTGATGCAAGACAGAGAGGCAACATGATGGAGGTTGTCCGGTACAGTAGTGAGTTAGCTGATTACATGAAATGGAATAATGTCAAGCCTTTCAATCAGTTATTAATGCTGAAATGCCAGATACCAATATCCTTGTCTGTATTTGTTGGCCTGAGAGGGATGGCCAATCTTCCAGTGGAAAGTATGAAGACAGGTGGGACGCTGTGGTTCCCGGATCTCACCATCGCCGAGCCATTTTATGGGCTACCAATGTTGACAGCATTCACATTTTGGTTGATAGTTGAGATTGGTGTAGATGGAATCAGTGCTCAGACACAGGCACATATAATGAAATGGGTCCTCAGAACGATGCCTCTTATTATGTGGCCATTCATTTCTAATTTTCCGGCAGCAGTGTTGGTATACTGGTTCAAATCCAACACTTTTTCACTGCTGCAAGTGTCATTCTTGAAGATCCCAAGTGTGCGTCCGTTCTTTAAGATCCCATAGAAGGTCATTCATCAGATCCAGCCAACAGAAAAGAAAGACTTTTTTGAGGGCTTCAAAGATTTCTACAGCAAAATGAAAGCATCTCAGCAGGTCATGGAGAGGCAAAGATTAGATGAGAAGAACTTTCGCAAAGCTGTTATTGGCCCTGTGGTAAAAACTTACCAGTACAACCCAAAGGCAGTTACAGATCCACAGAAGATTGTGGCTAAAAGTACAGAACGGGGACAGCAGTCTAGTTCATAGTTGTGTTTAATGTGAATTGTTTTGTGCTTTCAGTCACCTGTCTATAATTTATATGAAAATCAAGTTGTAGCAGTACTGTAATTTTGCATAAGCCAACAGGACACATATATCATTCTAGCTGAGTGCAGGAAACAAATGCTGGCAGCAATATGGCATTTTGAAAAAGACAAATAATATAACAAATTTACTAGACAAACTAACAAACAAACAAAAGCAAACTTAATAAAAGCTTATTTAAAAAAAAAAAAAAAACACCCTTTGTGCCAGAATGTGAGATGTGTTGATTATACTCATAAGTCCTTCCTTGCAAGATACACTCCTTAATCTTCATAAATCTATAAATGGTATGCAGTAAACACTAATGTGAAGTTGTGGGAGAAATCTAAACAAATTCCAGTGGATTAAGATGGGGAATCCCCGTGTGGGTTCCGGCCCCATTATGGGGAAAACAAGAATAGACCCACTGCCTCCCCAAAACCATGTCGTAAGAGTCGACTAATTGGGGAACTTCCTTTGAAGTCGGAGTGCATCTGCCGGAGAGGCAAGGAACCAACAGTTTGTATTCAAGAGAATGAGATCTGTAAAACTGATGCACACGCAACACTCAGGTTCTGGAGCAGCAGGACTGCAGTTCAGTAGTGGACGAGCAACCAGAACTTTCCTCCAGAGTGTACAGCTGGTGAACGCGATAAAGACAAAGCGAAAAGAAAGGCCCATTCCAGAGATCTCCAATGTGTGGTTTTTTTTTTTTGTTACATAAGTTTGCTAGTCTTCTATGTTATGCAACTGAGTCACCAATCTGAAATTATGTTCTGTCCCATGGTGAATTGTAATTACTTAAATCGTCTCAATTCCCTTTAGATGTAGCATAGTTTTTGTTTCATTCAAAAATTTATGTTTCCTCTGTTATGAAAAATGTAGGATGAAAATGGCTTCAAGCGGCCCGTGTCGTCATTTGTGAAGCCTCTCAGGGCTGGGCGGTTGTTAGACACCCCCCGGCAGGCAGCACGGTTTGTGGCCCTGATGCATCATGAGAAACTCCAGGCTTTGGGAGGTGGGGACAAGGTGGAGCAGTGGACAAGTACTCATGCATTTCTTTGTCGCAACCGAGGGGTGAGTGAGAAACCTCTTGTTTTCATTTGGTCCTTCTTGTCTTTTTCTTGTGATCATTGTCTGATTTACAATTACATGAGTTCTTGTGGTGTTGTTATTGTCAGTCCAGCGGCGCATGAGCTTTTGCCCTTTGGCCTAATGCCATGTCGTGGAATTTACATATTTTCACAAGCCTGTTCTTTTCCTCCATACAAAATGTTCCACTTGTCTGGTCTCTGAGGGAGTAGCATTCTTCTAGTATCGCTGAGTTTTGAACACTCAAAGAGATGATGGTCAGCAGTTTCGTAGGGGTAGTTACATAGCTGGCACTCTGGGGAGTGTTGCGCCTTTATTCTGTTTAGATGTCCATTGAGTTGTATATGTTTTGTTCTGAGTCTGAAGATGTGGCCTGATCCCTTCTTGTTAGATGTTCTTATGATAAAATTGACTGTTTTAAGGAGTTCCCTTTTAGTTCCCTACAACTCTGAATATGGCGTCAGCTCATTAGACCAGTATTCCCTTGGTAACGGGCCGTAGAAGGAAAGTCTAGCAGGACATGTTCTGCAGTTTGTACACACACCGGCATACAGGTCAGGAAGGAGCGGTCTGACTTTGAGAACAAGGACATCAAGCCAGCTGGTGCACATACCAGAACCTTAGCCACGATGGTGATGCAAGTAAACCAGACCACAAATATAACCGGAGACAGTTGGCAGCTTCGGCTAGCTAACAGCAGGTTGAACATGATTAAAAAAACATGGACACACTTAGACGCTTTCATTTGGGGAACAAGTAGGACTTCAGACTTTGTACATGATATAACAGACTGAAATATCCTTCTCCAATAAACTGAACATTGGGGAAATTGATCAATACATGTGTTGAACTGGTTAAATCATGGCAAAACATTTGCTACAAGTGAGCAATGTATGTAGAATAGAGAAAACCATTCTGAATGTTTAATTAAGAATCAACATCATAGCACTCGGGACACTGCCATAAGCGCTCTGTCCTCCATTACGAAGGCACCAGTAACTGATTGTACATCCGTCTCACCTTTCCCTTGAGCGTTGAGCATTCGCCAAATTCCCAGCGCCATTCTCCTCAGACCGTAATGATCTTTCTGTGCCTCCGCATTGTTCATTCGCTCACAAAGGGAGCGAATCACCAGTATTGTTAGGGGTAAACTCTTAAGGAGGTGTCAACAAGATCACACTGATTTTGTAAAAATATATAAAATGTTGATGTGTGAAGACATAGAAAGAAGAAGTTTCTACACTGCCGTCCACCATGCTTGTCTACATCTAAGTCTGTGTTTCCTTTTTAACCCGCATGTCTTGTATGTCTGCCTGTTAGAGAACTAAATAAATTCCAGTGACTCAAAAGCTGAGGTAAAAATGCTGAATTTGAATAAGATGTATTCAGCAGATCTGTTTATTCTCTGTGGATAGAACAATCAGTCAGCAGATCTGTTTATTTTCTGCGGATATAACAGTAAGTCAGCAGACCTGTTTATTCTCTGCGGATAGAACAATCAGTCAGCAGATCTATTTATTCTCTGTGGATAGAACAATCAGCCAGCAGATCTGTTTATTCTTTGCGGATAGAACAATCAGTGAGCAGATCTATTTATTCTCTGTGGATAGAACAAGGAGAGGAAGAACTCTTTATTCTTTGCAGACAGAACAACTTTTATTTATAAATTTTTTGTTTGTGGTCGTACTGGTGCCATCTGAATTTGAACTCTTTGTTTGCTGCTGAAGATGGTGATGGGGCGCCTTTGGGTGTGTCCCGAGTGCTATGATGTCAATTCTTAATTCAGCATTCAACAACGTTCAACCTTTGTGGTCGTAAGTCCAGAAAAAGGTGAATTTGTAGTTTTGGATAGTATAAAACAAGAACATGATACTCAGATTTGTTTCTCAAGAGTTAACCCAACTTGTGATATTGTACCTCTGTTGGACAGGATTGCGAGGATCATGCTGTGCTGTTGTGCAGCCTCCTGTTGGGCTTTGGGCTGGATGCTTACGTTTGTGTGGGGACCAAAGTCAAGGGCTCTGTCCATACGTGGGTGATGACTGTCAGCGCAGATGGGCTGATTACCTTCTGGGAAAGTCTCAATGGTCACAGGTAAGTCTTGATCTCCCTGTTTGGGTTCTAAGGCCCCATTTTGCAGGGAAAAAGAATAGAGCCATTGCCTCCCCAACAAGCCCACTGTAAAAGTCAACTAATTAGGGGTTTTTCCTTCGAAGTCGGAGTGCAAAACAACAAATGATCGATAGCTTCTTTACCCCTAGTTTATGTGATCAGTGCCAAACATGAACAATGAATAGGGCACTATAACTGAAGATAACTATATATGAAATGGGCTGTCTCCGCAAGGTCACTAACAACACAAGAAGAGACAGGGTTATGAATACTAGCATTAGAGAGAAAGTCGGAATAAGACCATGTCTGGGTTATATTACCAGACAAGGAATGAAATGGTTTAGCCATCTAGTGAGAATGCAGCCAGACCAAACTGCACATGAGTCTTTTTATAGCAGAACATCTGGGAGGAAGGCAAGAGGAAGACCAGGAAAGACATGGGTAAATGGTGTGGCAGAAACCTGCAAAAAGATGAACAAATCCATCACCCAAGAAGTAAAGACAAAACAGAAAACCAAAACACTGGGCAACAATCTGGTATCAGTGAGATGACAAAAAGAAGTCGTCGGAGTGCATCTGCCTGAGAGGCTAGGAAACAACTAACTTGCTTACAGATAGCAAGATCTGTAAAATGGATGTGCACATAAAAATTCAAGTTTAAAACTAAAGTTCAGAAGTAGACAAACAAGCCGAACTTTTCGTTGGAGTTTACATCCAGTGAACATAAAGAAGAAGAAGAATTGATCCTTACCTGATTTGTACTGCTATCAGTTTTTTTTTAAATTTCTTATTGTGGTAGTTTTATCCTAATTCTAACATTGGTACATTTCTCATTTGTTATTTGGATGTATTGCATTTGATGATGATGTTGTTTTTTAAGGTAATTTTATGCTCTTTTTTTTTTTTTAATCCTTTTTTTTTAATTATTGATAGTTTTATCTTTTTATTTGTTGATAGTTTAATATTTTTGTTTGTTGATAGTTTAATATTTTTGTTTGTTGATTTTTTTTCTGTGGTGTCTTTATCCTAATTTCTTCTGTTGATAGTGTTATACCAATTTTTATGGTGATAATTTCATTTATTATTTTGGTAGTTTTATCCTGCCAGTTTTGTCGAAATAAATGTTTTCTATATATAGTTTTTTTTAAAAATATGTATCTTATGGCGGGTAGTTGTAATATTGTCTGTGGATTATTGTTTTAATGTCTATCTTCCTTCAGTAGTTTTATATTTATGTCTTCCTTCATTATTTTACCTTAAGGTCTTCCTTGATTAGTTTTACATTAGTGTCTTCCTTCATTAGTTTAACCTTAATGTCTTCCTTCAGTAGTCTTACGTTGTCTTTCTTCTGTAGTTTTACCTTAATGTCTTCCTTCAGTAGTCTTACATTGTCTTTCTTCTGTAGTTTTACCTTAATGTATTCCTTCAGTAGTCTTACGTTGTCTTTCTTCTGTAGTTTTACCTTAATGTATTCCTTCAGTAGTCTTACGCTGTCTTTCTTCTGTAGTTTTACCTTAATGTATTCCTTCAGTAGTCTTACGTTGTCTTTCTTCTGTAGTTTTACCTTAATGTATTCCTTCAGTAGTCTTACGTTGTCTTTCTTCTGTAGTTTTACCTTAATGTATTCCTTCAGTAGTCTTACGCTGTCTTTCTTCTGTAGTTTTACCTTAATGTATTCCTTCAGTAGTCTTACGCTGTCTTTCTTCTGTAGTTTTACCTTAATGTATTCCTTCAGTAGTCTTACGTTGTCTTTCTTCTGTAGTTTTACCTTAATGTATTCCTTCAGTAGTCTTACATTGTCTTTCTTCTGTAGTTTTACCTTAATGTATTCCTTCAGTAGTCTTACATTGTCTTTCTTCTGTAGTTTTACCTTAATGTATTCCTTCAGTAGTCTTACGTTGTCTTTCTTCTGTAGTTTTACCTTAATGTATTCCTTCAGTAGTCTTACGTTGTCTTTCTTCTGTAGTTTTACCTTAATGTATTCCTTCAGTAGTCTTACATTGTCTTTCTTCTGTAGTTTTACCTTAATGTATTCCTTCAGTAGTCTTACGTTGTCTTTCTTCTGTAGTTTTACCTTAATGTATTCCTTCAGTAGTCTTACATTGTCTTTCTTCTGTAGTTTTACCTTAATGTATTCCTTCAGTAGTCTTACATTGTCTTTCTTCTGTAGTTTTACCTTAATGTATTCCTTCAGTAGTCTTACGTTGTCTTTCTTCTGTAGTTTTACCTTAATGTATTCCTTCAGTAGTCTTACGTTGTCTTTCTTCTGTAGTTTTACCTTAATGTATTCCTTCAGTAGTCTTACATTGTCTTTCTTCTGTAGTTTTACCTTAATGTCTTACGTTGTCTTTCTTCTGTAGTTTTACATTAATATCCTCCTTCAGTAGTTTTACATTAATATTTTCCTTTAGTTGTTTGTTTATGTCCTCCTTCAGTAGTTATACATTGTCTTCCTAGTTTGGTTTTGTCATGTCTTCGGTGGGTGCTTATGGCCTATTATTGTCTGTGGAAATGAAACTAACTAAAAACCACTTTTGTGAGTATATAGTGCTTTACTTGTTTCTGTTTGGTGTGGTCTGATGTGCGGGCTGCCTTTACTTTCCATAATATTTTCCGGTACCTGTTTCATGCTAGGAGTCAGTTACTAGAACAAATTTGATGTCTTGAGAGGGGTTCAGACACAGTACCTCAGAATTGTCAGACAAACATGCTATGCTACAGCTTCAGTTGATAGTTTGTCTACATTTATTCTAGTTGAAGTTTTTATTTATTGCATTTGTTGATAGTTTGTCTACATTTATTCTAGTTGAAGTTTTTTTTTATTGCATTTGTTGATAGTTTGTCTACATTTATTCTAGTTGAAGTTTTTATTTATTGCATTTGTTGATAGTTTGTCTACATTTATTCTAGTTGTAGTTTTTATTTATTGCATTTGTTGATAGTTTGTCTACATTTATTCTAGTTGAAGTTTTTTTTTATTGCATTTGTTGATAGTTTGTCTACATTTATTCTAGTTGAAGTTTTTATTTATTGCATTTGTTGATAGTTTGTCTACATTTATTCTAGTTGTAGTTTTTATTCATTGCATTTGTTGATAGTTTGTCTACATTTATTCTAGTTGAAGTTTTTATTCATTGTATTTACCTGTCAATGAAACTACTTTACATATTATGATTTATATTCTGTACCATGTTTCAAACTTGGAGTTGCTCGCCTGCAGATTGGAAGGTCAGGGGTTCACTCCCTGGTGGAGCCGGACTTTTTTTTTTAAATTGACCTTGACTCCCAGGTTGACCCAACCTTTTGTGGGCACCTTGTGCAGTCGAGGGAGGTAAAGGCGGCCGGCATGATGCTGACCACATCACCCGTCTTGTGCCGATTGGCCTATAAATATATAGGTTTAGCCCTATATGCCTAAAGGCGTGGAAAAGGTACCTTTACTTTTTTTTTTTTTTTATGTTCCAAACTGTTGTTTTCTGTGTGTTTGTTTGTTTGTTCATAAATGACGTTTTCTTCTAATGCAGACTGGTATTTTCAACCAAAGTATTTTATGCTTTGGTTCTCTTGCCGTCTGCTAATACAAATCTGGCATATCTCGTTGCTGCATGTACACATGCTCTTGTGGCTTCATATATGTCATACATAAAAATGTTTTCATGTTTAGCCATTCTCAGGACAAACTCTACTAGGATCAGAAAGGGGAGCAAGAAATATCTTCAAAATTCTGTACTTGATCTTTTAGTGTTTTTGTCAGATCACATCATCATCATCAGGTGCCTGGCCGACTGGCGTGGGCGATCATGCCTCTCCATAATCCACGATCTCCTGCAGCATGTATAAGTTCATGTGCCGACACACCTCCATGCCATGCAACAAGTCTGTCAAGAATCTTCTCTCGTTGTCTTCCTCTATCCCTCCTTCCATAGATCTTTCCAGTGGTCACAACATGTTCTATTTTCCCTCTTCTCATAACATGGCCGAAAACTGATGACTGTCTCCTTCTGATGTCTGTGATAAGTTGTCTTCGGGCTCCCTCCTCTTTTAAAACCTCTTGGTTGCTCTTTTTGGCTGTCCAAGGTATTCTAAGCATTCTTCTACATATAATGTACATGCCACCTGCAGCAGCACTTGGGTTGTTAGTTTCCATGTTGCATTTATTGGCATGTCCTCTGCTAATCTGGGTTGTTAAATTCCATGTTGCATTTATTGGTGTGCCCTCTGCTATGAATTAATCTTACTTGACCAGGTATGTGCATGAGCCAATAAACCCTGATGCACCGCCCATGTCCAAGCTGGAGCGACCCAGGTACCCCTACAAGACTGTGGGCTGTGTGTTTAACCACCAGTCTTTCTTTGCCAACAGCCAGGTGAGTTAACTGCTCTGTTGTATTTCTTCAGCCTTCTTTGTAGTTAGCATCATTTGGATATTTTCTCCAGTGCATGCCGGTGTGTTGGAAAATGAACAGGCTGATAGACTAGCTGGTTCTTAAACCACTTGGTGGTGAATTGATGATGACAAGCTAGATGTTGTAAGGACCCTATAGTAGTAAATAAACAGTGCAGAAAAAAAGATTATCACCATCTTAAAAGAATGTTGCGGCGAAGAGTGACCAGGGGATCTGGCTGACACTTAACACACTAAAGAAAAAGGTGCGGCGGATGTATATAATCAGACTGTTACTGGTACCATCAGTATAGGAACTAGTATGCTGACCTGCAGATCAAAGGGTCATGATTTTTTTTTTAATACATAACCTTGGCATTCAGGTAGACCCAACCTTGAATGGGTACTAGGTAAAGTCCTGGAATGTAAAGGCAGCCTGCGTGATGTTGACCACATCATCCATTGAGGCCCGATTGGTCCATAAAAAAGATAAGTCTTCCCTTTGACGTGTAAAGGGACCTTTACTTTATCACTGACTTGTAAAGGGACCTTTACTTTATTCCTGGCATGTAAAGGGACCTTTACTTTATCACTGGCGTGTAAAGGGACCTTTACTTTATCACTGGCATGTAAAGGGACCTTTACTTTATCACTGGCGTGTAAAGGGACCTTTACTTTATCACTGGCATGTAAAGGGACCTTTACTTTATCACTGACATGTAAAGGGACCTTTACTTTATCCCTGGCGTGTAAAGGGACCTTCACTTTATCACTGGCGTGTAAAGGGACCTTTACTTTATCACTGGCATGTAAAGGGACCTTTACTTTATCACTGACATGTAAAGGGACCTTCACTTTATCCCTGGCGTGTAAAGGGACCTTCACTTTATCACTGGCATGTAAAGGGACCTTCACTTTATCACTGGCATGTAAAGGAACCTTTACTTTATCACTGACATGTAAAGGGACCTTTACTTTATCACTGGCATGTAAAGGGACCTTTACTTTATCACTGGCGTGTAAAGGGACCTTTACTTTATCACTGGCATGTAAAGGGACCTTTACTTTATCACTGACATGTAAAGGGACCTTTACTTTATCACTGGCGTGTAAAGGGACCTGTACTTTATCCCTGGCGTGTAAAGGGACCTTTACTTTATCCCTGGCGTGTAGAGGGAGCTTTGCTTTATCACTGACGTATAAAGGGACCTTTACTTTATCACTGGCGTGTAAAGGGACCTTTACTTTATCCCTGGCGTGTAAAGGGACCTTTACTTTATCACTGACGTATAAAGGGACCTTTACTTTATCACTGGCGTGTAAAGGGACCTTTACTTTATCCCTGGCGTGTAAAGGGACCTTTACTTTATCACTGGTGTGTAAAGAGACCTTTACTTTATCACTGGCATGTAAAGGGACCTTTACTTTATCACTGGCATGTAAAGGGACCTTTACTTTATCACTGGCATGTAAAGGGACCTTTACTTTATCACTGGCATGTAAAGGGACCTTTACTTTATCATTGACATGTAAAAGGACCTTTACTTTATCACTGGCGTGTAAAGGGACCTTTACTTTATCACTGGCATGTAAAGGGACCTTCACTTTATCACTGGCAGGTAAAGGGACCTTCACTTTATCACTGGCATATAAAGAGACCTTTACTTTATCACTGGCGTGTAAAGGGACCTTTACTTTATCACTGGCGTGTAAAGGGACCTTAACTTTATCACTGGCATGTCAAGGAACCTTTACTTCATCTTTCTAGTAATATGGAAAATGTATGTCCTCAGGCCACTGACAGTGTGGAAGTCTGCCACTTTGATCTCCAGAATGAAGCTCATTGGAAATCGATGTCCAGGGATGCTGTCCTCTCAGTGTGTGGTTCAGGGGTGTGTCCGCTGTGGCCTGTACCACCTCCGCTGTGTCCGTCCACCCTTGATGCAGCCCTGGTCAGCAGTGACTTGGAACAGCATCTGAAGGTGCTAGTGATGGAGCACCGGAGGGTAAGGGGTTTTAGTTCCCATCTCTGAATAGTCCCAGCAAGTTTGGTGTATTGTTGTGAAGGCATAGCTGCTGTTGTATGCCATGATTGTGTGTGTGTTTTAGTGATCATGTTGTATGCCACAAGTGTGGGCATGCACAAGGCTTGCAGGTAAATCTACTGCAGAGGTTGGATCAGTCATGGACCAGGTTGATATTATGAATGATATCTGAGAAGTAAGACTTTTGGGACAACCAAGTGATTACTAAATCTGGTACCATGATCAGACTGCAAGAACAACATGTTAAAAGAGGTGTGGCCAAACAAGAGCATTATGCATGCAGCCAAAGAAGAATAAGAAACCAGCACAGAACGGGTATTGCCAGCCGTTACACTCTGCTGGATTTACTGAGATGGAGATCCAAGCACTTAAGGACTGAATGGTTTGATGTGCAGTGAGAATAATCTGTTGTTGTAAGCCACAATAATGCGTGTGCTCAGAATGTTTTGATTGTGTGTATGTGCCATGCTTGTCTTGTGTATGTGAGTGTTATTGTTTCTTCTCTTTCTTCTTCTTCTGCGTTTGACCTTAAAGGTTATTTGACACATTTGTGTTTTACATCTTTTCTGTGATATAGGGTGTTGCAGAACCAACTCTAGTTGCTTATTCTTTACAGTTGCAGAACCAACTCTAGTTGCTTATTCTTTACAGTTGCAGAACCAACTCTAGTTGCTTATTCTTTACAGTTGCAGAACCAACTCTAGTTGCTTATTCTTTACAGTTGCAGAACCAACTCTAGTTGCTTATTCTTTACAGTTGCAGAACCAACTCTAGTTGCTTATTCTTTACAGTTGGAGAACCAACTCTAGTTGCTTACTCTTTACAGGGTGTTGCAGAACCAACTCTAGTTGCTTACTCTTTACAGGGTGTTGCAGAACCAACTCTAGTTGCTTATTCTTTACAGGGTGTTGCAGAACCAACTCTAGTTGCTTATTCTTCACAGGGTGTTGCAGAACCAACTCTTGTTGCTTATTCTTTACAGGGTGTTGCAGAACCAACTCTAGTTGCTTACTCTTTAAAGGGTGTTGCAGAACCAACTGTAGTTGCTTACTCTTTACAGGCTGTTGCAGAACCAACTCTAGTTGCTTATTCTTTACAGGGTGTTGCAGAAACAACTCTAGTTGCTTATTCTTCACAGCGTGTTGCAGAAACAACTCTTGTTGCTTATTCTTTACAGGGTGTTGCAGAACCAACTCTAGTTGCTTATTCTTTACAGGGTGTTGCAGAACCAACTCTAGTTGCATATCCTTTATCAGATCTTGCAGAACCAACTCTAGTTGCTTACTCTTTACAGGGTGTTGCAGAACCAACTCTAGTTGCTTATTCTTTACATTTGGAGAACCAACTCTAGTTGCAAATCTTTTATCAGACCTTGAAGAACCAACTCTAGTTGCTTACTCTTTACAGGGTGTTGCAGAACCAACTCTAGTTACATATCCTTTATCAGACCTTTAAGAACCAACTCTAATTGCATATCCTTTATCAGACCTTGAAGAACCAACTCTAGTTGCTTACTCTTTACAGGGTGTTGCAGAACGAACTCTAGTTGCTTATTCTTTACAGGGTGTTGCAGAACCAACTCTAGTTGCTTATTCTTTACAGGGTGTTGCAGAACCAACTCTAGTTGCTTACTCATTACAGGGTGTTGCAGAAACAACTCTAGTTGCTTACTCATTACAGGGTGTTGCAGAACCAACTCTAGTTGCTTATTCTTTACAGTTGGAGAACCAACTCTAGTTGCATATCCTTTATCAGATCTTGCAGAACCAACTCTAGTTCCTTACTCTTTACAGGGTGTTGCAGAACCAACTCTAGTTGCTTATTGTTTACAGGGTGTTGCAGAACCAACTCTAGTTGCTTACTCTTTACAGGGTGTTGCAGAACCAACTCTAGTTGCTTATTCTTTACAGGGAGTTGCAGAACCAACTCTAGTTGCTTATTCTTTACAGGGTGTTGCAGAACCAACTCTAGTTGCTTATTCTTTACAGGGAGTTGCAGAACAAACTCTAGTTTCTTACTCTTTACAGGGTGTTGCAGAACCAACTCTAGTTGCATATCCTTTATCAGATCTTGCAGAACCAACTCTAGTTGCTTACTCTTTACAGGGTGTTGCAGAACCAACTCTAGTTACATATCCTTTATCAGACCTTGAAGAACCAACTCTAGTTGCTTACTCTTTACAGGGTGTTGCAGAACCAACTCTAGTTGCATATCCTTTATCAGACCTTGAAGAACCAACTCTAGTTGCTTACTCTTTACAGGGTGTTGCAGAACCAACTCTAGTTGCTTACTCTTTACAGGGTGTTGCAGAACCAACTCTAGTTGCTTATTCTTTACAAGGGTGTTGCAGAACCAACTTTAGTTGCTTACTCTTTACAGGGTGTTGCAGAACCAACTCTAGTTGCTTACTTTTTACAGGGTGTTGCAGAACCAACTCTAGTTGCTTATTCTTTACAGGGTGTTGCAGAACCAACCCCAGCTGTTTGTGATTACACTAGGCAGTGTTTATATTTAGTAGTTTGCCTTCGCTTTCCTTATGGCCATAGCACAAAGCCTGGGCTGTTTTGTAGAGACTATATGTGTATGTGCTCCCCGTGTGGGTTCCGGGGCCCTATTATAGGGAAAACAAGAATAGACCCACTGCCTACCCAAAAGAATGTCTTAAGAGTCAACTAATTGGGAGCTTCTTTCAAAGTCGGAGTGCATCTGCCTGAGAGGCAAAGAACCAGCAGTTTGCATACAAATGAGTCAGATCTGTAAAATAGATGCACACGCAACACTCACGTTCTAGAACAGGACTACAGTCCAGAAGTGGATGAACAACCAGAACTTTCCGCCAGAGTTTATAGAAGAAAAAGAAGATATGTATGTTCATTGTTTTTATGTTGTTGTCATCGTTCTTATTTGGTGTTATAATTTTGTTTTCAACTGTCAGGATCAAGGTCTGACCACGAGCTGGGATGATCATTTGAGTTATGTCCTGACTCCAGCATTGGCAGCATATGAAACTGAGAGGATAACAGGTAATCTGATCTTTTCCAAGTTTGAAATTTACTTTTGCAATATTGAAACATATACTGTACAAACTAGAAAGTGCAAACATATACTGTACAAACTAGAAAGTGCAAACATATACTGTACAAACTAGAAAGTGCAGACATATGGTGTACAAACTAGAAAGTGCAGACATATGCTGTACAAACTAGAAAGTGCAAACATACTGTACAAACTAGAAAGTGCAAACATATACTGTACAAACTAGAAAGTGCAAACATATACTGTACAAACTAGAAAGTGCAAACATATACTGTACAAACTAGAAAGTGCAAACAAAGAGAATTTCCTTGAATGTCAAAAAAAAAGAGAAACAATGGTTATATCAATGAAGAAGAAAGCTCCAAAATGTGATATAGCAATAGAAGGGAAAGAGCTTAACTAAGTCAATAAATTCAAGTATTTGGGAACATTCATAACAACAGGTTTGATGATGTGTGACAGAAATTAAGAGCAGAAATGGCCAGGCAAGGACAGCATTTCAAAAGATGAAATGTTTCCTACGTAATAAATCACTCTCATCAGAAAATGAGTACTGATATGTTATATTGAGCCTGTACTGTTGTCTGGCAGTGAATCTTGGAATGTGAGCAGACAAATTAGGAAGAGTTTTGAGGCAGCTGAAATGTGGTTATTGATAAGAATGTTGCAAATACCTTGGACTGCCAGAAAAACTAACAATGATTGCCTGGAAATAGCTAATGAAAGTAGAAGAATATATACAACAGTGAGAAGGAGACAAAGTTCTTTGGTCATGTGATGAGAAAAGGAGCACTTAAAAATATAGTGATGACTGGAAATATTACTAGTGGAAGATGTAGAGGCAGACCAAGAGAAATGATGGTGGATGGCTTAAGACAAGTGGCATGGAGGAATATCATCAGTGGAATTGATCCAGAACACCAAAGACCGAGATCTGTGGAGATGGATGAGCACTTATGCCAGCTGGCAAGGCACTTGATAATGATGATGATAGTGTAGAAAAGTTACTTCCATTTGCCATTTTTGGGTAAGTAGAGAAATTGCTTCAATGCTTCCCAAGTGGGCAATCATTCCTTTATTGGAGCACCTGGAACCAGCCCGTCTTCTTCTTTTTTCCCTTGTCTGATGACTCACCGGCCACAATGGAGGAGCAAATATTTCCTTTTAAAAAATGGTCAAATATTTGAGTTACTGTATTGGTGAATAATTTAAATTTAAATATTAGAAGTAATAGAAGACTTTTCAGACTTATGTACTTGACATTGCTGTTGTTGATTGCAGCTTAGTTGTCTGTCTTTATCAGCCCATTGCAGCTTTTTCTTATCTGTTTTTTTCTGGGGTTTGGACAGCATTAATTCTGAGCTGAATTTTTTTACTGCAACATGACAAAGCTAAAACCTTCCTGAAGAAAAAGTATTGGCTGTACGGAGACATATAATAAATCAAATTAAAGAGAAATTAGTGCAGAATAAATCTAAACTATTTAAATGACAGTATTACAACAAAATGTTATTAAAATCACACAACATTCAAGAATGTTAGACACACGAAGATTATTTACACACAAAAATGTGGTGCCTAACTTACTTTTTATTTGTTCATCAACACTGCTATCCATTTCTAAGAGTTCACATGCCTCCTGTGTTCAGTTATGTATCAGCTAGTCTTTATTTGAAACAATAATTTTAAATACTTTGGGTGTTGAGACTATTTTTGTATGGCATGTCAGATTTTACAACAACCGAAATCGGGAAAACAGCTGATCGAAACAGATATGATCTGATTGAAATATTTTGTTCAACTTTTTCCTAACCTGAATTATCGGCAGTACGTTTGGTACATGCATTACCAATCTTAATATCAAGACTGTTGTCACTATCAGAGATTTATCAACGACAGAGTAGTATGAACAGTTCTAGACCTTTTTCCTGATTATTTGGTCTGGAAAAATCACATAAAAATCGTATCACATCTAATTAATTAAAATAAATCATAAAGAGACCCAAACACCATACTGAATTTTGTAGAGAAAGGACTTTGTTTTTCTAATTTTAGTTTTTCAAAACATATTCATACACATTCATTTTCCCAGCAAACAAAACAATATTAGTCTCGGCGAAGAGCCACTACAGTGGCGAATGGTTCATAAAGGGTTCAGTTATTAGGCATCGGTGATAAATCCTGATTTCCCAGGTCTAGCTGAGTATGTTATGTTGTTTTATCACAGTCGATGTCGCTGCATATGTCCAGTATGATGCTTCATGTGTGCACAATAATTGTTGATCTGCACTGTAATGTGTTATAATATTCCTGTATGCAGGTATCACTGCAGGAAATGAGGAATTCCAAGATGCAGTACGTCTGGCCATACCAGAAGGGCAAACATTTAAAGGTTATCCGATCCAGTTCACCCATCGCAATGCCAGGAAGGCTTTTACAACGTGCCTTAGGTATTACCTTTTTTTTCCTGGCAAATTTTAATCGTTATGTTTTAAAAGAAAGTTACTTTAATACATGTTTGGGTCTGCACAAAATGCTGATCACTGCCTGCACATGTTTTAAATGCATAAGGCTGCTGCCAGAGTCACTGATATAACTTACTAGAATTGCAGGTCATTACTGATGGCAGTCATGACAAACCAGAAGATGTACATGCATTGCTGCATAAGGCATACCCTCAGTTCTATGGCAGCTAGCCAGTTACCATTTTCTGGATATGCAGTTCACAACTCAGATTACTGGCAGCGCAAACAAAAAAAAAGCCGCCCCCCCCCTCCCATGACATTCACAGCTCACAGTAGTATCGCACCCTGCACTCAGAAGCTGGCGGGGGCAACAGTTTATTATTCCGTGCAGTTTCCTGCTAGAGATTGAAGCCCCATCATTGCACTGGGTTCCTGGTTTGAGCAGGGTCCACCGTGTGAAGGTGAGGTAGTAGACTTGAGCAAGAGAGGCTGTCAGATAGCCTTGTATTGGGCCTTCCCTGTGTGGGGGTCCAGGGCCCCATTTTGGAAGGAGAAAGAATAGACAACCCCCCCCCCCCCCCCCAAAAAAAAAAAACAAGCATGTCGTAAAAGACCTTTTTTCTCGTCCTCAGATATATTGGGCATATTAGGCTAGACCTGTATTTTGTAGACCAATCGGCACTTGGTGGGTGATGTGATGTAGTCAGCATCGTGCCGGCCATCTTTACCTCCCATGACTCGACCTGATACCCATTTAAGACTGGGTCAACATGGGAACCAATGTCATTTTTAAAAAATAAAGGTATGGCTACTTCAGTATCCAAGCCCACGACCATCCGATCTGCAGGAAAGGGTCTAGCCACTACACCACGGTGGCTTCCCATATAATAAAATATGAGTAATAAGTGGTGTTTTGTTTGAAGATGGAGTGCATCTGCCTGAGATGGGAACCAATAACCTGCATACCAAAAAAAAAAAGCATGATCTATAAAATGGATGTGGATGTAAACTCAAGTTCTGGAACAGAATCAGTCCTGAAGTGGGCAAACAACCAGAACTTTCGGCCAGAGTTTATAGCTGGTAAACACTGTGAGAGAGAGAGAGTATTATGCCTATAGCTCCATTAGGGACCTTTACTAACTGAATCTCTTTATCCTGTTTCAGATCCCCAGTCTGTGATGAGATCATAAACTGTCGAGGTGATCAGGTCAAGCTGGCAGTCCGTGTACGTGTCTACCCGTACCCTGAATCAGCTTGTGCTACGTGGCTTATGTTTGCCTGCAAATATAAATCCATCGTTTGACCTCACCCTGTATATGTGTACATATGAGACCTTCCAGCAGTAAAGAATACCTTCGGTGGATCTGGACTGTGTCATTCCTGCTGTTTACAAATTCTGTGATGATTACGAAGCTTTATTTTGGAGATATAATCAAATCTAGTTGCATAAGGCCTGTGCCTGTATTATGTATGTATATGTAGATATGAGCAGTGAAGAGGTACTATATGTTGCTGTGTTTATTGTTGTAAAACTGTCAGTTTGAGTTGTTTATTGTTACAAGGCTTAAAGAATGGATTTAGGATCGATTGTTTCCCTCCAAGCTGGCAGCATCATAAGTTCAATCCATGAGTGGCATATTTTGAGAAAAAAAACTAGTAGTACCTAGTTTTATGGCAAGGGAAAAGTTTAAAAAAAAAAAAGAAAGCCAGAGGAAGACCAAGAGATGTTGGAAAGTTACATTTGCATCCTGTGAACGTGCTAAGGAAAAAAAGGTTATGACTGATTATTAATAGATTTAACATGTTTATTTACCATATTGAATATTTATTTTGAAGTATGTAAAGGCAATAATCAATACAAACAGAGTGAAGGGCCTGACAGTATGTTTCAGGTGACTCCTAGCATGACCTCAATCACTGAGGCTATGGGGAAAACATGCTTTTGACAAATTCATATGATTCACACAAAAGAATTTATAGTAAATATTCATATCCTGCCCTCCTAAATGCTATGCAGGGACAAACAGAACCAGTGGTTTTAACTTCTTCTTCTTCTTCAGCTTTCCGAGCCCTTGAGGTTCATTGCTGCAGATATCACCCGCCTCCGTTCATCTGTTTGGTTGGCCTTCTCTTTCCAGTTGGTGACACCAAGTGTTTGCAGGTCTGTCTGGGCATTATCTCTCCATCTTCTTTTTGGTCTGCCTCGTGGTCTAAGACCATTTTTCTCCATTGTGTATACAGTTTTTACTTCTCTGTCATCTGACATTCTCTCAGTATGCCCCAACCACTTCAGTCTATTAGCTCTCATGATGCCAGTGATCAGTGGTGATTAAAACAGATTATGAATTTCGATTTTGCTTCTCACTCTCCATTCCCTGCTGTTTGCATCTTTGATGGGTCCAAAGATTCGTCGTAAGACTCTGTTTTAACTAGGCATCTCAAAAAACGTGTTTTAACTAGGCATCTCAAAAAACGTGTCACTATAGAAAAGTTAGTTGAGCAGCATTTACGGGAATTAGACCCAGCTAGAATTGCCAGGTTTGTGGCTTTCCGGGAGAAAGGGGCAACATCCTGGCATGGAGGAGGAACATCGGTATTAAAAAATGACTGACCGTCCATGTGACAGAAGGCTGGGGCCAGACATGACTACCTGCATCTAGTGCCGTGGACTATAGCAAAACAGTTTATGATTAACCTGGCTTCCTTTTCCAAGCACAGTTTATTTTTGAGTGTGCTTGTTTTTTTTTTTTTCACAACACATTTTTTTTTTTGAATAATTGAAGCTGTTCTTTCAAAGCACAGTTTATGATTAATTGAGGCTGTTCTTTCAAAGCACAGTTAATGAATTATTGAGGCTGTTCTTTCAAAGCACAGTTTATGATTAATTGAGGCTGTTCTTTCAAAGCACAGTTTATGATTAATTGAAGCTGTTTTTTCAAAGCACAGTTTATGATTAATTGAGGCTGTTCTTTCAAAGCACAGTTTATGATTAATGGAGGCTGTTTTCTTTTAAAGTAAAGCTCACTGTTTGATTCAGTGCATCTGTTATTTCAGAGCACAATGTATGTTTCAGTGCATCTTTTATTTCAGAGCACAGTTTATGATTCAGTGCATCTTTTATTTCAGAGCACAATTTATGTATGGTTCAGTGCATCTGTTATTTCAGAGCACAGTTTATGCTTCAGTGCACCTGTTATTTCAGAGCACAGTTTATGACTCAGTGCATCTGTTATTTGAAAGCACAGCTGATTTCCTTATTCAGTCGCACACCTTGTTCATGGGTCAGCAAAACTCATGCCAATGAATCTAAGATGCCTGCAGCAAGAACCTGCAACGTAAAAATGGAAACACCAAGAGGCAGAAGAGACCCAGAAGAAGAGGAATGGAAGAAGTCGCTGACAACCTAAGACATCACACCCTGGCTTGGCTACTTGTCATCTGTGAAACTGCAACACAAAGCAGATCTTGACAAAAGGAAACAGCGCTTTAACTGGCAAAAAGAAAAGCAGGCTTTAATAAAACCTGAAGAAACAGTTTACACAGCTCACTCTGGTGTACTCCTACATTGTCCTTATTGCCAGATTGGGTTTTTGCCCATTTTTTGTGAAATACGCGTTGAACAAATTGTTAGTTTATGATGATGTTTTTTGTTCTTGAATCACTTGTATACACATTTTCTTATGATCAGTAATTCTTCAGTATAACTTGTTGTTGTACTGAATTTCTGTTACTTTTTTCATACTTTTCACATTTTCTAATGATCAGTAATTGCTCAGTATGACTGTTATTGTACTGAGCTTTTCAGTTTTTATCAACAAATGTTGAATTTAAATACTACACAGGTATTCAGTTAATTTTCTGTGTTAGATTTTATATTTTTTGGTCAGATTTATCTTTTTTGTTTACATATCATTTATTTTGTTTCCTATTAAGAACATAATACTTGAAACTTGTCCAGTTCATGTTTGTCCATTAGTTTCCTATGATGGACAAATACCATAATATACTCTTTTATTGTCTTTTGTGGAGACTGAGCACCTGTGATGTTGTCTGGAGTGATGTTGACCTCAGCTCTAAATAAACTTACTTCAGTTTGCCTCTGATTGGGTTCCAAAGTATGCCGTCTTGTAATTTCTGCTGTTTTATTATATTTATAGAATTTTAAAAAACGTAACAAGTCGAGAGATTCAGTTTCATTGCACTAGGTTTTATCCCATACAATCTCTTTATACAGATCAGCTAGCGACCTTGCGAGAGCGTGGCACAAAGCACGAACGCCATAGCCTTTCCGAGATTCTTCTTCTGCCTTTCTATTACCAGTGGAGCATAGGCCCTCAACCTACTCACGCCAAGTCGTTCAATCATTCGCCATTACATGAAGCTCTCCCCATGTCCTTCACATCTTTCTAACTTCATTCTCCAGCTCTCTTCTCCATGTGTTTTTTGGCCTTCCTTTATGCCTATGCCCCTGTGGGTTTCAATGCAAAGACATTCTAGTTATGCTGTTCTCCTGTTTTCTCAGTGTGTGTCCTATCCAACGCCAGCGTCTTTCCTTACCTCTTGGTCCACTGGAGACTGTTTAGTTCTCTCCCAAAGTTCTACATTAGTTATTCCTTTCCGAGATTATCTCTGTAAAAATGTTTCTATTGAAAGAAACCAATAAAGAATAATTGCTCCAAAAAGTTTGAGCTTGCTGCCCAGACCACACAAACCATAGTGGTTTGTTTTTCCTTGCCATTCTTCTTCCTCAGGTTCACCAGCTGTAAACTTTGGCCCAAAGTTCTGGTTGTGCATCCGTTTTACAAATCTGACTTATTTGTATGCAGACTGCTGGTTCCTTGCCCCTCAGGCAGATACAGATACACTCCGACTTTGAAAGAAGCTCCCAGTAAATAGACTCTTACGACATGCTTTTGGGTAGACAGTGGATCTATTCTTGTTTTACCTATAATAGGGTCCCAGAACCCACACATGGATTCCTTGCCATTTTATGAATGGCTAAGAATTAATGTCACTACACTCAGAACATTCCCATATGTGATCTGTCCCCTTTGTCAGCAGCTATTGAAGAGTTCCCTTGCTGGCTGTGCTAATGACAGCCTGATTGAAGGCGTCCTAATCTTGTCTCCTGTACATCTGAGCATTTTCCCAGAATCTCACCCTTGTCAGGCAAACTAGTTTTCGTGGCACACCTACTCTTACAGTGGTTTAAATACTTAGGAAAAGAAGACAAACAGTGCAGTTGTCTTTAATGCAATGAATGAAACTGTATTGATGAATTTTTGTTTTCCGGTGATGAATTTTAATAATGAGGACACAAACAATACATTGCACAATTTATTGCCAGGCATATTTCGCTGTATCTCATCAGGTGCCTAACTACAGAGTTACATCAACATAAAATGAATCACAAAACTGATTAAATCCAAATGTGAATAGTTTCTTCCGACACATGAATTTTTAATTATTTCCTTTTTGTATATGGGGAGTTGCAGTTAATTTTACCCTAAAATCACTGGACCCAGAAAGTTTGATCCTGTATCTGTTTTTTATATAAGCGTACGTTGAGAATGCACTGCAGCCTGGCAGATAGCATTGTCTTCTCAATACTTTTGCATCCAGACCTCTTTTTGGCTTCCTTCACGTTGTTTCTGTTTTAAAACTGCTGTATTCGCTGATCTTTTTTGAAAAATTCCTGATCATTGCCACAGCACTCCTGGAATAGGCTCGCGGCACCCAGTTTGAGAACCGCTTTGCTAAGGAGGTCAAGAAGTGACTCTGTGGTGACTTTTTGGTAGAATCTATAAAGTAAAAAAAAAATGTAGTTGCATATTTTTTACAGGATGGGGCAAAACGAAGCCTGGAATTATTTGGTCTTTTGTGGTTTTACCAGGTAACTTTACGTTCATCCTTTTGCCATTTTCCTGCCAGATCGTCTGCAACTTTAATTGAATCAGGCTTCTCTGAATTATGAAGCAGGCTCGCAACTCCTAAGCCTGACGCCCACGTGATCTGTGAGTGAATAGTTGAACAAAACCACAGTAGAGGTTTACTGCAATGTGTCGAATTCCGACTGGCAATGTTGCTCAGTGAGGCCCTTATCCTGTTCACAGTGCAACTCCCATACCAGTGTCTGAATACCATGTGAATGGTCTGTTTCTAATCTTTCCTCTTGATCCTAGGGCAGAGGGCATAGCTCCCCATGTCTGGCAGTTCACTGCCACCTGTTTTAGGTCTTGGATGTTTATTAGACCCATTCCCTGATGATGGTTCTACAGAGGGTCTCTCTTGGTCTTCCCCATTTTCTTTACCCTTCTGTTGTCTATATGAGGGCTTGATGGGAAAGTCTTGTCTTGTCTTATCCATTCTGAGTGCATGGCCGATATAGTTCCAGCTGCGCTTTTTTAAAAATAAAATTGGATACATGATCTTGCTTGGTCTCTTGTTTTATTTGCGTATTGGATCTGGAATCTGTCCAGCGGAGATTTAACATTCTTCTAAGACATCAGTTGTCAAAATTGTCTATTTGTGTGTGTGTGTTTATGGCTACCGTTGCTATCCAACTCTTGCATCCATAAGTTTTGGTTATAAGAGAAGATAAAAGTTCCTGTGTGCAAAGCGGTGTATAGTGTGAAAGTGATCTTCCTTCTTATGAGAGGACCCTTTTTTACGCCTAAAGTGAATATAGGACTAGACTCATATTTTCAAACTAATTGGCACTCAGTGAATGATGGGGTCGACATCACATGGGCCACCTTTACTTCCCAGGACATTTACTTAGTACCCATTTCAGGCTGGGTCGACCTGGAAGCCAAGATTATTTTGCGAGAAAAAAGTCCAGCACTTTCCAGATTTAAACCCATGACCTTCTGATCTGCTAGCGAGCATCTAGCCACTACACCACGGAGGTCTTCCGTCCTGACTAAACCACGACAATATGGGAGGGAGGGGGCGTGTTTATTATGCATCAGCGTTTAACTAAAACGCCCACTCTGAGAAGGATGAGAATTTCTGTAAACACCGGAGTTTCTGTTAACGAGAGAGGAAGGGACACAGATGTCAAACAGAACGTGAAATAAACTTTCACGGTAGAAAATGAAGACATCAAAGTCAGGCGCTATTGGCAACTGTCAGCATGCCCACATAAAATAGTTGGCAGCCGACAGTTTGTCCGCAGAAAATCAATACAGCAGCTGTAAACAGGGGACGTTAAAACAGGGCTCGCTTTCTACCCAGTCGCCCATGCCAGTTATTGGCGATCAGCTTTTGTGTAATGTGCACAACATGACCTTTCAAAAATGTCAAATTTATTTTTCAAATTTGTCTGTGTTTATGTGTGTATCTCTGTTTCTCTCAAAGTCTGTCGCTGTCTATGTTGAGATTCTTTTCTCCCGCCCTCTCCATCGCTGTCCGTTTATCTTGCTTTTGTCTCCTCCCCCCTCTCTCTCTCTCTCCATCACTGCCTGTGTGCCTCTCTTGTCTTTCCATCGCCGCCGCCTGTGTATCAGTCTCTTTATTGCTGTTTTTGTATGTCTTGTTTTTCCCTTCATTGCTGTTTGTGTATTTTTCTTTTGTCTGTCTGTCTGTCTAACTTTTGCTGCTTGTTTAGCTGTTTTGTCTCTTTCCCGCCCAATCGCCGCCTTTGTATCGCTCTAGATAATCTCTTTCGTCTCTCTCCATTTGTGTCTGTGTATCTCTTATTATTATCACTGTCTGTCTGTTGCTATCTGTATAATCTTTAACCAGTCCCCATCTTATCTGGCTCCATTCATCGTTTTCTGCAGTCTCTCCATTGTTATCTAGATAATCTATCTCATCTGTTCGTCTTCTCTTCTTTCCGTCTTTTACTCACTTCACCACGTGAATTTCTTTGGGCAATCTCTCTCTTGATTGATACAGCGGGGAGTGACGAGAGGTTCTGGCAGATGCTCGAGGCTCAGAGGAAAGGCAAGACGGACGTTAAATCAGAATGCTACTGGCACCATTAGAACTCTTCGCTGGCTGCTGAAGATGGGGACGGAGCGCTTATGGGAATGCCCCGAGTGCTGTGATTTCGGTTCTTGAATCAAATCAAAATCTCTCTCTCTCTCCCCCCCCCCTCTCTCCCTCTCTCTCTCTCTCTCTCTCTCTCTCTCTCTCTCTCTCTCTCTCTCTCTCTCTCTCTCTCTCTCTCTCATCTTAAGCTGAGAATTTCCAACATTTGAACAGCTGCACTGAGATACGACGGCAAGATAATGCAGTCTGACAAGCAATGGATTTTCCGGTCGGTCCCCACATCATCTGTCGTCATTTGTAATCGAGTACTGTAATTACGTTATCACTTGTCGCGTATTTCCGGAACGAAAGACTTTTTTTTTTTTTGCGTTCACCAGTTGTAAACTCTGGCGGAAAGTTCTAGTTGTTCGTCCACTTCTGAACTGCAGTCCTGTTTCAGAACTTGAGTGTTGCGTGTGCATCCTTTTGACTTATTTGTATGCAAACTGTTGATTCCTTGCTTTTCAGGCACTCTGACTTTAAAGGAAGCTCCCAATTAGTCAACTCTTACGACATGCTTTTGGGTAAATAGTGGGTCTATTCTTGTTTTTCCTATAACAGGGCCTCGGAACCCACACGGGAAGAAAGACTGTTCACAAACTGGAGATTATGAGGTCACCTACTCCATAAAGTATACAGCAGGCATGTCAAACTGAGGGACCATATAGGTTATTTTTGTGTCGCCATAAAGGCCACATACGACAAGTAACAAGTCATTTGATAAACATTTTTGCAGACAATTTCCTTTGTGTGGGCTGCAGGTTTGCTTGCATAGGACCGCTTTCGACCTGTTAGTCGACAGTTTGACATCCCCAATGTGCAGTATCCTTCTTCTTCTTCTTCTTCTTGTTCTTCTTCTTCTTCCTAGTCTTTTTCTTATTCTTCTTCAGCGATCCATGTTTGCTATGCGTATATACCAGCTTGGGTCACAACAGGGCGGTGAACGGTCTCTGTGTTTGTTATACATCTTGTTTTCTTTTCTGAAGAGGTATACCACAAATTCTGCGCTGACTCCACAATGAAGGATTGGCTTCTTCTTTGCGTTCACCGGTCGTAAATTTCGGCGGAACGTTCTGGGCGTTCGTCCACCTCTAGACTTTAGTCTTTGTTCCAGAAAGTGATTGTTGCGAACACATCCTTTTAACAGATTTGACTTATTTGTATGTAGACTGTTGTTTCCTTGCCTATCAGGCAGATGCACTTCTACTTCGAAGAAAGCCTCCCCCCCCCTTTTTTTTTTAAAATTTCCTTTAGTCGACATTTACGACATGCTTGTTGGGGAGGCAGTGGGTCTGTTCTTATTTTGCTCACAATAGGGCCCGGTGATCCGGGGGTGGGGGGATTAGTTACAGTGCACCCACTACTGATGCACCCACTTCTTCTTCTTCTTTTTCTTCTTCTCCTTCTTCTTCTTTTTCTTCTTCTTCTTCTTCTTCTTTAGTTCGTTTGAAATAGATTACCTATATCGCAGTGTTGTCTCTAGTATGAACTTCACTGTCTTTTGTAATTCACTCAGCGACCCGTAAAGTTTGACTTGCACCGATGTTTGTCTTAGCCAACAGTTTTGCCGTGACACAGCCCACTACTATCTTTTTTTTGTGGGGTGGGGGGGGGGGGGGGGAATATTATACAGTGAATGTTCATATCTCTTGCATTCTGCGACTTTCCCACCAGTGTCCGAAAACCATGAGAACTTTTTATTTAAGGTAAAATTTTAAAATGGTCCGCTGCGTGAAACGAACCGGAGGACGCGGAGATTCACAGCATTGTTGACTGATGACTGACTTTCTACCCCACCAGGACATCACACAAGCGATAAACACCCGATGACATAATGTGCCACCATGTGGGTAAGGATCACCGTGGAGATGTCCCAGAAACCGCGTTCAGCCTTTAGGCCATATTTATGGCAAGACTATATTGCGGCCCCTGGCAAAGCCAGAGTAGGGCTTCAAATAACGAAAAATGTCATCCTAAAAAGGACGTAAAGTGTTAGCAACACACAGCATTGTTAAACGCATTCACTTTATATAAAATAGAGTCCGCAACGACACGTGCAGGATTGATTGAATCTTGCAGCCAACAAAATCATTCATAATTGAAATCAAGCCTCACTCTAGCATTCTTTAATCGCCTCGTACGACACGCTTGCCAGCATGAATTCACACTGGTCTTTTTTCCATTTTAGAAATCCAGAGCCCACAATTGTATTTTTTTTAGTGCTCTGTTCAGCTTATCTAGCATGGATTATCATATTGAGATTTGAATCGCCAAATCCAACATGGCCATTGATTAGTTGGCTAGTTTACCGAGCATGAATCATGCCTTGACAGTTGGGGCTTTGCAGTTCAGATCGTGACACTGACTGTTTGCAGTAGCAAAGGCACAGTTTTGCAGCACTTGCTTGGCGACTGCAGCCATTGGATCTGCTTTACAACGCCAACATCCTACGGCCAGGGCTGCTTAGCAACCAGTGGCATGTTTGACAGCTAGTGTTCCACAGAATAACTTCTTTTTTTTTTCTCTACTCCTGGAATGCCTCGCAGCGTCAGGGCAGGAAGATATCTCTGGAACGGCATTTCTATTCGCTTCGCATATAGTACTTTTTAGTATCTCTGATATTTCTGCAGTCCATGTTCTGCGTGGTCGACCTCTGGATCTGTTACCGTTGCATCTGTATAAATTGCTCTTGGTGGTGCCCTGTTTGCTGCCAATCTATTTATATAGCCAAACCGCGTTAGCGCAGTCGATAAGAGGCTCGCTTTCAAATCCAGCTGCGTCTCGCTGCAGCCTACGGTCGGTGTTCGAAACCGGGCGGTTCCCGGCGTTCACCCAGCCTCTAGGAAATGGGTACCAGTGTTGACACTCTGGGGTAAATGGAGAAACATCGCTGTAGCTGCAGAGTTACGTGCGGACAGCACTCGAGACGAGTAGTCATGGGTTCGAATCCCAATTGAAGTAGATTTGGAAGAGACTCCCATACTTGCAGTGTACCCCCCCCCCCCCCCCCGCCCCACCAGGACTGCAGTTCGTAGGATTAAGACCTCTCAGATGTGGCGCACCAATCCCAGTAACCCCCGTTGAACCGCAAGTAAGTAAGATGACCATAAGCCTGTCGTTAGAGGCGAATAAGTAGGTACATCTGCCTGAGAGGCAAGGAGCCAACAGTCATACAAATAAACCAAATATGTAAAACAGACGTGCATGCAAATATCCCCTCTATGGCCATTTTTGTTTGTGTGATGTATTATTTATCTTGAAAGCTTTGAACATCAAGGAAGACTGGCTAATAAACAGTATCCTGTCTCAGAAGCTGAAATATTTTGGTCATATCAAGCGCCACGACGGATTGTAAAAAAAATATAGCAGAGGTCATGGTACCAGGAAGGAGGGGCAGGGTCGACCGACACGAAGATGGACAGGGGCCGACCGACACGAAGATGGGCACAGGTTATAAGTGACTCCTTGAGGATGAAAGTACATGAGGCTGGAGAGCTGGCGAGAGACCAAGTTTCTTTCAGGCAGACCTTGACGAGAGCGACGTTCTGCAAAGGACCTGCTACAAGATGATGGTGTATAATTTAATCTGTATTTGCAGTTAGCCAGCAAAAACAGAAGATGACAGATAACAATGAAACGGGAGGGGGGGGGGACTGCATACACAACCAAGTTGACTAGAGGTAGAGTGAACCTCGATGCAGACTAAGCAGAAGGTGGGGAAATAAAATAAAGCAGATCTACAAACACTTAGAATCATCATTGGGAAATGAGAAACCAATCAGAAGATAAATGAAAACCGGCGATATCTGCAACAGTGAACATCATGGACTCGGGATTCTGAAGAAGAAGAAGAAGAAGAAGAAGAAGAAGAAGAAGAAGAAGAAGAAGAAGAAGAAGAAGAAGAAGAAGAAGAAGAAGAAGAAGAAGAAGAAGAAGAAGAAGAAGAAGAAGAAGAAGAAGAAGAAGAAGAAGAAGAAGAAGAAGAAGAAGAAGAAGAAGAAGAAGAAGAAGAAGAAGAAGAAGAAGAAGAAGAAGAAGAAGAAGAAGAAGAAGAAGAAGAAGAAGAAGATAAAGAAGAAAAAGAAGAAGAAAAGAAGAAGAAGAAGAAGAAGAAGAAGAAGAATATCCCCAACGCTATCTATCTTTATCGTGTTTTCTAAGTCAGACTTCTTGTATTGGTTATAGATTCTTCTTCTTCCGAGTTCGACCTTAAAATGACGCTACGCAGGTTGTCTTGGTTGTTGTTTATAGCTAGTCTGTGATAGATGCAACTTTTGCCCCATACATATGATTTAAGAAATCCTTAACTATGCGCCTTTTACGACATAATTGTTAAGGGACAGTTGGTCTATCTACCCCACCCCTTCCTCCACATGGGACACCGGAACCCACACACGGTCATAGATACAATAACTAGTGTCATTTGTAGTTAATTTGTCTAGCACCCTAGTGATTCTTTTACTGAATAGACTGCATATACCGTGTATACAAATTGGAGCGGCGAGACATGAAAACCATGCGCGAGCCACCCGTCGGTACATCAGCCAGAACTGAATGGGAGTTTGTAGCCTTCGAGACATATTCCGGAGGAGATCGGAGTACTTATTGTGGTGTCGGGTATGCGATGAAATTGATCTCTAAAGTGAACAATGCTCTGTAGTAAGTAATCTTCACCATTACTACGCTTCTAATCTTCAAATACCAGCATAGCTCTTGAAGCTGATTGACCTAGACACTTGATAACTTTGGAGCAACAGCCAGCGTCTGTAAGAGGAGAGCAGAAAAGTAAAATCAATACGGCTCTGATCTCTGCCAGACGGTACTTAGAGTCAGGGCGTCGCAGCCTTGAAGCCTCAGGTAATATTTTGTTTTCCTCAGGGGGGCGCAAAGGTAACAGTACCGGTACTTGTTTGGGCACCAACCCCCCCCCCCGCCCCTTTCCCCCTCACACCCCCCCTCCCCATCTCTGTTTAAAAAAACATTTGGCGGTGTTTTGTTGTTAATGATAGTTTTTCACCTCCAGTATTGCATTCTGTAGAAAAAAGATCTCAAGGATGAAAATGAAAGAGGTACAAATGCCGGAAACCTCCTTTAACCATACAACCGTACAGCACAGTTATACTGGGGTACTACGAAACTGTTACGAAGCAATCTGTATTCCAATGTAGGTAAGGTGAGTACCGGCACCTTTTAAAGACAATTTATGGTGAGTACCGGTATTTGGGGGGGGGGGGGGGGTTATCCTGGGCTTAGACAACTTTGACTCACTCTCCGTCGGTTAAGAAAATAAGTATCGTTGTTTAGCTGTCTCTCTAGCATAAGTACCCTTACCTGGCATATGCACGTCTTTGCCGTCTTCGGGGCCGAGAAAGGAGACGATATAACCAGCTTCTCATGGGGACAATTAGTAGAAGTACTTTGGAGTGGCTGCTGCTTCGGAGAACTGAGTACGCATGGGTATGCCCAATGTGCAGTGACATCAAGTGTGATAACAAAACATAAAATAACATCTTGTAGGGAGTCGGCAGTCCGAAACCCAAGTTCAAGGTGTCTCCTTCGTGCCAAAGAACTGCATGGCTGTTAGGTGAACAGTCGTTAACGAAGGCAGGCAGGTCGTTGTAGGGGCGACGCCTGCTGGTGGATGTAATGTCCTAAGTCCCTTCCCCAGCTAATAATGAGGGTACTGCTGAGGTGACCGTTTATTAACCCTCATATAATGCTTCAGGTCAAAATGTACGCTAGGCACAGCCACTTTTTTTTTCAGACGGTGGCCGTTGCATTTTTGCTCCATTTGTAGACTGGAAGGATATAGTTTCGTCGCCCAGCTTCTGAGTTAAGTGCATGGCGTGACACTGTGAGCTGTTTTTCATTGGCACAGGAGCGGAGCAACTATGGGGTGACCCGTTTCCTATGAAGCTGAAACTAGGATTACCAGATTACCAGGTATAGATGTTCTCTTGTTAAATGTTTGTCCGTTTCATATTGTTTCAAATATATTATTATATTCAACTGCCATTCGTCTTCTTCTTATACTCCAAGGCGTTTGTAGTCGTGTCTATCCACAGCCTTCTGTCTCCAGTACTTTCAGTCTGTTTTCACACAGATTATCTTGCACGCCATGATGTTAAACTGTCCGACATCTTCTCTCTCGGTCTCCCTCTGACTTTTTTCCCCCTCCAGATTTCCTACCGTCAAAAGTACTCCTGTTGTCTCTTTCTCGTGACATGACCAGCGGCTTCCTTTCATGTACTAGTTATAATTTAAATAATGTAATCCTGTACAACCAATCTAGGTTATGATTAGCATATATGAAGTCTTTTCTTCATACATTATTACTTCTATTATTGTTATTACTATTATTATTATAATTATTATCCGCTTAAACAATTCTTATGCTTCTTTTTTATGATAAGGATATAAAGTCTTTTTTTTTTCACACATTATTATTATTGCTATTTTTGTTATTACGACTATTATTATTATAATTATTATCCACTTAAACAATTCATATGCCCCTTCTTCTCATTCTTTATGATTAGGATATAAAGTCTTTTTTCACACATTGTTAATACTGCTATTATTGTTATTACTACTACCGCTTAAACAATTCATGGCCCCTTCTTATCCTTCTTTTTCGCCTTCTTCTTCTTGTTCTCTTCCTCTTGTGTCGCTTTGGGTTTTGAGGAAGATGCACGGTTCTGCTTTTCACCTTTCTGACCGCTACGATCAAGACACTTTGTGCTGTTGTAAATTTTCTTTTATAATATCTTTCCATATTGTTTTTGGTTTTCCTTAATCTCTGCCTCCTTCGCTTCTTTTGGTGAGTGCCTTTTATGGTAGGGCGTCACAAGGCATTCTTACTAAGTGGGTAAACAATTTGATTTGCTGTGTGGGTATGTAATATAAAAGAACTGGTTTTGTGTCGACTTTATCTCTTAAGACGTTGTTCCTGATTTGATAGCTTCTGGTGTCTTTTGAAGTCGGGGTGATTCTCTCTGAGATATGAGGAACCAACAGACTGCATACAAGCTAGACCTGCAAAAGGGATGAACGCGCAAAACTCAAATTATGAAGCAAGTCCAGAAGTTGAAGACAAACCATCGATTTCCGCCAAGTTTACAGACTCTGAACGCGAAGGAGATCTTTTTTGGTTACTCTTGCAGTCATTCTCAGATACCCCATGTCCTTGGTTACTAGGTTACTGTTGATCTTTTCTAATTTGTTGTGAGTGACCATGTCTGGCAATTGTGACTGAATGACGTTTAACCCAACCAGGACCGCACAACAAGCGATTAACACCTGTTGACACACAGTGTCACAATTCGCATGAGAACTCCCTAGGCGCAAGTCCCAAAATCCCAGTTCAACCATAAGGCTATATTAGGGCCTCCGGCGACAGTTACGAAGTAACGTGAAGTCCAGCCAGGCTGGGACTTGAATATATATTAAAAAACTGTCCCACTGTCGGACAGTTATGGCACTGGTAACATATCATGAGAATGAATATGCTTTATATGAGAGGTTTCTTTGTACTGATCGGAATTATCTTATACTATAAAAGACCCCATAGTTCTAGAAAATATGTAGCTGGTTAAACCCCCGCCCCCTCGCACCAGCACCTCTTCTACAATGTTTTCTTTGTGTTGGCGCCTCTGCCTGCAGTACCCAGCTGACGGGGGGCGGGTCGAATCCTCCTCTCCTGGAGCTGCAGCCTCTATTCCTAGCTATGTTGATTAAACGTCACCGTGATCACGTGACACACAACCAGGGCCGGAAATATCCGTTATGTAAAAATGGAGGACTGCACAGACGGTTATGTTATCGCTTCAGTTTGTGGGCGGGACGGAGCCTTTCTTATCACTCCATCCTTTGGATTATTGCAATAAATCAGATCTTAGAAATGTTATTGTTAACTCTACATGTTTGCTTTTATGTGCGTAACACTGTAATTCCATGATTTTTCTGAGATATGTTCACCGACTTATTGATTTGTTTACGACGAGCAGTCCGTGGTTGTTCACTGTTCATTTCGTGCATCGACTGCTAGAGATCACCGTTTCTTTCTAGATCGTTTGGCTGCAGCAAGGAACTTATCTGGATTAGAAAGTTTTCACTTTATTTCGATTTGCGGGATTGTGTAGGTTGTTTATTTCTTTATGCTGATTAACAAGAAGTTTATTATAATTTATTGGTGCTTCAGTTCTCAATGTGACAAGGATGTGATTTATGTTCGGTTGAGGGAGTCGGAAAATCGTTTAATAGCTTAATTTCACTTCACGTAGTTCTTTCTTAATGGCATAGCTTGTGATTGTATTGGGTAAGTTATAATTGTGCTTGTTTACAGTTGTAGGAGGTAGGTAGCTTTCAAACTATGTAGATGTAGGCGGTGGGTTAGCGCAAAAAGGTAAAACCACATCTTATAGAGAATTGTAGCGGCAGATTGCGACAGCAGAGTCTACAGATGGCTTGGTTCTTTGGTTGAAACCCTGAGAACATAACTAGAATATCCCCACACTGGAAGCCACAGGGGCATATAAATGAAGGCAGTAAAAAGTATGGAGGATAAGATGTGAGCTGCATTCAGTAGCAAAGGACAGGATGATTAGGTGTGAGTTGGTTGTGGGCCTATGCTCCACTGGGAGGGCAGAAAAGACCATGCAGATATAATTTAGCTCATTCTCCTCTTCTTGTTCTTCTTCAACATTCTGAACCCTTGAGGTTCATTCTGTAGATATACTCGCCTCCACTTATCTCTGATTGGCCTTCTCTTTCCACTTGGTGACTCCAGGTGTTTATAGGTCTGTCTGTATATTATCTCTCCACCATCTTCTTGGTCTTTCTCATGGTCTGCTGCTCCTTTATGCATTCAGTGTTGTCTCTCGGTCATCTGCCCTTATATGCCTCAGCCATTGCAGTCTGTTAGCCCAGCTGAGGCCAGTGGTCATTCTCTTCCAGAAAGTACAAGCTTAGATCAGAATGACTTAAAATAGTTCTTTGGTAGAGACATAAAGTAAAAATTGAAACAGTGCTGATTAGTGTTACCACTTCCATGTGGCAGTGGTTGTTGTTTAGTTCTTAGAACATATGACAAATGAGTTACTTAGTACTCAGTGAGTTTGAGATGGAAAACGGAAGAGTATATATAGTAAGAATAATTGTATAAAAGTAATACATGCGAGGGGGGGGGGGAGGGGGTTAAACAGATTGTAAATGATTTAATTCATTAACTAAAAGCAGTAATAATAATACTGGCATCCCTCAGTCCCTAGGGACTATGGCGATGTGACGCTGGCTTTGGGAACAGCATCTGCTGTTTCTGCAAAGTCTGATGTGGGAGTGGCAGTCTCTGTCACATAGGATACACACAACAAGTAGATACTCCCTTGCTGTGTGGCTGATCTTCTCTCCGGCGTCTCCTCTCTATAGCTCGCTGCTTTTGGTTTCTTTCAAAATGTGACGATCCGTCTTTCACTTTTTGTCGCCATAGTAGTCGATCTGCAGCTGATTTTTCCCAAGTCTCTGTGTCTGTGTTGATATTTATCAGGTCACGTTTGCATTTGTCTTTAAAACGTAGCTTTGGCCTTCCTGTAGGTCTATTCCCAGTCTCCAGTTCACCATACAGGAGATCCTTTGGAATACGACCATCCTCCATGCAGGAGACATGTCCCAGCCAGCGCAGACATCTTTGCTCCAATAGACAGTACAAAGATGGTAATCTGGAAGCAGTGGATACATGGATCGACCATAAATACCAGCATCTATGTAGCACATACCAAGGCTTGCACCTGATGCCTTTTCAATACTTGATGCTGAAAGGCGGAGGACTAAAGGAGAAGTCATTGGGATGTGATTACTGTCTGACATCAACAGTTGTAGACCCAGAAGATTTTCCTGAATTGGATGCATCCTGCAGACAGGCACTGAAAGGAGAAACAATGGATTGAGGCATTGACCTCCAAGGGAAACTCTATAATCGTACGTTGAGACAGGCCAGAGGTGCTGTATGAATTCCGTTCACGATATTGAAAGGATTCCACATAATAGAATGGAATAGAGGAATAGACTAGAAGATCTATATGACATAAAGGCACAGTAGGATAATGAGATACTGTTTTAAAATAGGCTTGCTAATTATATTCTGCCCCCCACCCTCCCCCTAAAAAAAACTGCCAGTTACTGCCTTTATTTTACCACTTTTGCGGTGTAGGTGGGGGGCGGGGGGTTGAGCCTGAGAATTTACGGCCGTATTGCTAGTGCTATCACCACGACTGTACAATTGAGGATTTTATTTTGGTCCCGACAGAGAAAATCCCCAGCCTTACCAGTAATTCGAACCTGGATCTCCCGCTTGAGATCCCAGAATTTTAACCGTTCGGCCAGCCGCTCCTCACCGATTGTTCAATTATATTCAAACTTCGATTAAATTCAAAGTTAAAATGATTTGTCTAGGCACCATTAATTTTTTTCATACTGTTCTGTAGAAGTATCGTGTTTAAATTTTCTGATTGGATTACTAGCAGACATTTACTATGACCACAATTCAGAATTCTACAATGAATGCAGCAACATTTGACGCCAGCTTCAAACCGGCTTCAGTAGTCAGTGTTCAAATTCCTGCAGTCTGTAAAGTTCCTGTTCCAACAGGACCTAGGCATAAACTGATCACTGAGGCAGATGTGCAGGTATGCCGCCTCAACCACACACGAACAATAGTTAGCAAGATAATGAACTCACGCTACCTGAGGCGTTGGGAAAGTCACAGAATCATCCTAGATCATAATGAAATCCGGTCTTCAACTGTAAGTATGTGTGTTGTTTTTATAGGCATTGTAAAAATAGAATATCTTGTTGGCACTGTGCGGTTGTCACCAAAATGCTATCCCTGTTGGGGTTCCGGGGCCCCCATGGTGGGGAAAACAAAAATAGTGCATCGGCCTGAGGGGCATAGAATCAACAGTCTGCATACAGATAAGTCAGATCTGTAAAGTGGATGTGCATACAGCATGCAGGTTCTGGAACAAGACCAAGTAGTGATGGACGACCAACCAGAACAATCAGCTGGTGAACATGAAAAGAGAAGACAATGCTAAATCTTTGTTTTGAGCAAACTGTTTGCACATTCATTGGCAAATTAAAGTCATGTAGTTTTTGCCTGAAAAGTAAAACATTTCTGGGCTGGTCCTGTGTCGTCTCATAATCTGATTGTTTGCGCAAGCCCAAATCCAGTATCATAGGTGCATTATTTATTGTTTTCAAACTGCGGCCAGTGCATTAACTCAACACACACACACACACATACACACACACACACAGACTGGAGTGGTTTCCTGTGTTTTATTGTTTTGTTACCAGTCAGTTCAAGTTAGGGTACTGAATTTTGTTGCTGTTGCTGCTGTCTTGTAAATATGTTATTATTAAAAAGGTTAAATTTGGGGTAGATTTGGTAGAGTTTTCAAGTTGCATCACTATCATGTGCTGTCAAGTGGCTATAGCTATGGCGATTCTACACAGATATTTATTAAACCAACCCACTCTGTGTTCTTGATAGGTTCAGTCACTCTGTTCTTGATGATC
Organism: Candidula unifasciata; assembly: GCA_905116865.2. NCBI lineage: Eukaryota > Metazoa > Mollusca > Gastropoda > Stylommatophora > Geomitridae > Candidula > Candidula unifasciata. The sequence goes on along the minus strand of CAJHNH020007035.1, from coordinate 86,450 downwards.
TTAGCCATTCTCTTGTCTTGATAAGCTCAGCCACTCCATGTTCTTAATAGGCTCAGCCACTCTTGATATTGATAAGCTCAGCCACTCATTGACATTCTCATCCACTCATGTGTAATTGACATGCTCATCCACTCATGAGTAATTGACATGCTCATCCACTCATGTGTAATTGACATGCTCATCCACTCATGTGTTATTGATAAGCTCAGCCACTCATGCGTTATTGACAGGCTCAGGCACTCATGTGTTATTGACAAGCTCAGGCACTCATGTGTTATTGACAAGCTCAGCCACTCATGTGTTATTGACAAGCTCATCCACTCATGTGTTATTGACAAGCTCAGGCACTCAGGTGTTATTGACAAGCTCAACCACTCATGTGTTATTGACAAGCTAAGCCACTCATGTGTTATTGACAAGCTCAGCCACTCATGTGTTATTGACAAGCTCATCCACTTATGTGTTATTGACAAGCTCATCCACTTATGTGTTATTGACAAGCTCAGCCACTCATGAGTTATTGACAAGCTCATCCACTCATGTGTTATTGATAAGCTCATCCACTCATATGTTATTGATAAGCTTAGCCACTCATGTGTTATTGACAAGCTCATCCACTTATGTGTTATTGATACATCCACTCATGTGTTTTGGCATGCTCATCCACTCACGTGTTATTGATAAGCTCAGCCACTCATGTGTTATTGATAAACTCAGCCACTCATGTGTTATTGACAAGCTCATCCACTCATGTGTTATTGACGAGCTCATTCACTCGTGTGTTATTGATACGTTCAGCCACTCATGTGTTATTGACAATCTCAGCCACTCATGTGTTATTGACAAGCTCAGGCACTCATGTGTTATTGATAAGCTCATCAACTCATGTGTTATTGATAAGCTCAGCCACTCATGCGTTATTGACAAGCTCGTCCTCTCATGTGTTATTGACAAGCTCATCCACTCATGTGTTATTGATAAGCTCAGACACTCATGAGTTATTGATAAGCTCAGCCACTCATGTGTTATTGATAAGCTCATCCACTCATGTGTTATTGACAAGCTCAGCCACTCAAGTGTTATTGACAAGCTTAGCCACTCATGTGTTATTGACAAGCTCATCCACTCATGTGTTATTGACAAGCTCATCCACTCATGTGTTTATTGACAAGCTCATCCACTCATGTGTTATTGACAAGCTCAGCCACTCATGTGTTATTGACAAGCTCAGCCACTTATGTGTTATTGACAAGCTCAGCCACTCATGAGTTATTGACAAGCTCATCCACTCATGTGTTATTGATTAGCTCAGCCACTCATGTGTTATTGATAAGCTCATCCACTCATGTGTTATTGATAAGCTCATCCACTCATGTGTTATTGACAAGCTCATCCACTCATGTGTTATTGATAAGCTCAGCCACTCATGTGTTATTAATAAGCTCATCCACTCATGTGTTAATGATAAGCTCATCCACTCATGTGTTTTTGACAAGCTCATCCACTCATGTGTTATTGATAAGCTCAGCCACTCATGTGTTATTGACATGCTCATCCACTCATGTGTTATTGAAAAGCTCAGCCACTCATGTGTTATTGACAAGCTCATCTACTTATGTGTTATTGATACATCCACTCATGTGTTTTTGGCATGCTCATCCACTCATGTGTTATTGATAAGCTCAGCCACTCATGTGTTATTGACAAGCTCATCCACTTATGTGTTATTGACAAGCTCAGGCACTCATGTGTTATTGACAAGCTCAGGCACTCATGTGTTATTGATAAGCTCATCCACTCATGTGTTATTGATAAGCTCAGCCACTCATGCATTATTGACAAGCTCATCCTCCCATGTGTTTTTTGCAAGCTCATCCACTCATGTGTTATTGACAAGTTCATCCACTTATGTGTTATTGATAAGCTCATCCACTCATGTGTTTTTGGCATGCTCATCCACTCATGTGTTATTCACAAGTTCATTCACTCATGTGTTATTGACAAGCTCAGCCACTCATGTGTTATTGACAAGCTCATCCACTCATGTGTTATTGACAAGCTCATTCACTTATGTGTTATTGATAAGCTCAGGCACTCATGTGTTAATGACAAGCTCATCCACTCATGTGTTATCGATAAGCTCATCCACTCATGTGTTATTGACAAGCTCATCCACTCATGTGTTATTGACAAACTCAGCCACTTATGTGTAATTGATATGCTCAGGCACTCATGTGTTATTGATTAGCTTACCAGTATGTTTCCATCACTGTGTGGTAACCCCGGTTTGTTGTGCCATTTTTTCAATTCTGCCATCATTTTCTATGTTGACCCCAATGTTAAGTAATAACCTTGCTAGTTGTCACAACTTTATTCACATCCCCTTGTCTCATATAACATGGTCAGAAAACCATGTTTGTCCTCATGAGGGAACTCAGTTTTTTGGTGAATTGACCTCCGTGGGGGTCCTAGGCCCCATTTTGTGTGTGTGTGGGGGGGGGGGGATAATAGACCAAACACCAATGTGTGTGTATAGGGGGATAATAGACCAAACATCCCCCCCCCACACACACACACACACTCACAAGCATATGAATGTAATAAAAGTTTACTAATTATGGGTGTTTCGTTTGAAGTTGAAGTTACAGACATCGGCAAAAAAGGCATGGAACCAACAGTCTGCATACCAGATCCGAAAAAATGAATGTGCAAGCAAAACACAAGTACTGGTTTTTATAGAGGCTGAAAACAAAGAAGAAGGTATCTTTGCCTTTTATGTTTGAGTACTGGGTTTCTTTTTTTTCTCTGCCTCCTCTTCTTGGTCTGCCATTAAGAGTGGTCCTGTTTTGTTGTTATTGTCATCTCCCTGTAAGTCCTCCACATATCACAAATCACGTCTCTGTCTTCGTCATTTGTTTGTTTTTAAATCTCCCTCTATTCCTTTTTCCTCTGTGGTTTCCAGATACTCTTAGAAACCTTACAATAAATCAAGCTAATCGTAACTCTGTCTTGGTAAAACTTTCACCACAAGGAGTGGAATCTCACCCATTTACCAGCAACGGAAACAGAAATGAGGTATGGATGCTCATGTTATGCCAAAATTACACAAACGCAAGAAAGCATTCATAGCAAAAAGGTGTATTGTTCCACCTTGTAAGATTCGAAGAGTCATAATCGCCAATGTCTGCCTGCCGTAGACCAGAAACCCGAAGAAACTTACACTTTAATCCATTATTCACTAATAACATGTTTCAGTTTTCACCTAACCCTTAGAGGACCTCCCTGTCTTGACGATCTCTAGCCTGATTTTCATGGAGCCATTGTTGGCACTGTCCGCAATGTACACATAGAGAGATTGGAATTTGTTGAGGTTCTGCCAGGGTTGGCGCCATGACGCATGCCAGCCAACCCTATTATCTCCCCCTTTGTTTTAAGCGTGTTAGCGATAACAGATTTACGTCACCGGGCATTACTCGCTGATTAGCACAGATGGCTGGGGAAGATGGTTTCCTTGTTGAGAAATTGCGTTTTCCTTCCTTCCTCAGATTACACAGTAATGTTAGTTTTTATGGGAATCTTCGTCATTACCATCCTGAGCCCTTAGTGTATACGTCATACGGGGGCTTACATTGATTTGTTGTATTCCGTTGTACCCTGTGGAATATGTTCGTTCCCCTGGACATGTCGTGGGTTCGCTTCACGGCTGCCTCGTTCGGTTCACGAGTGCCCATGGGGATCGTCGCCCGAGCTATGGTGGGCTCATGGTTTGCGCGACGCTTTCTACCGGACGGACAGCCGGTTTGCGGGGAAAAGGGGGAGGGGGGTCATTTGTGATAAAACCCGGGGCAAAGAAGTCAATCCTCTCAATTTTAAGCTTTGTTCTCTTATGAGTTTTTGTCTTGGGTTTTATTCTCGGTCGTCCCTTATTTCCCCACTCCATTTATTTTTTATCTGTAGTACCCCCGTTTGGTGATTCTGTGTCCGCTTCTACCTTTTGATATGCCTAGTATATCGCGATCTTTTTTTTTTTCGTGGGTTACACAGATTTTTGTTCAAGAATCGACATCACAGCACTCGGGACATTTCCACAAGCGTCCCATTCCGATCTTCTGCAGCAAGCGCAATGTACCAATTCCGATGATACCAGTAACAGTCTGATTAATATCCGAAATGTACCTGCAGCTAGTTGGCACCGAGATAGGTTGTTTTATGCACTTGAGTAAGGAACGAACGAACATTTATTTTCAAAAGGTCACAAATTGGGCACGCAGGCCCGTCTTACATTCAGCCTGGGCTAGATGCTTGCTTAAAGGATTTGGATTCGAATTCACAGCAAGGTGGATTCGAATTCACAGGAAGGTTGATTTTTACGAATTACTTAGGCTTTCTGGTCAACCCAGCCTAAAATTAGGTACCAGAAATAGTCCTGGGAAGTAAAAGTGTCCTGTGGGATGTTTGACCACATCTGCCATTGTTTTGCGAGGGATCTATACAGAAATGAGTCTAGAACCATGTACCTGACGCTGCAAGAATGTGACATTTACACTTGTTACTTTTACCTAGGATAGTTGCGTGTCCTTTACAGGACGTTGCAGAACTAACCCCAACAGCCCCTGGCTGTTGTGTGGTTTTTCTAGGCAAATTTACGTCCAGTAGTTTGCCATTGCTTTCTGGAGGGTCGGCTTTCTTGATACCACTGTCAAAACCAACGCAAGGCGCATAACCCGCAGCTAGGATCGAACCCGGCATCCCGGCATTACGAAGTGTTCGCATCGACTTAGCCACAGAGCCGACTTACTTTTATCTACTGCATAATTATTGGGATTGTTTTCATTATTGTTATAAATCAAGCAAGCCAGAACCCGAGTTCCCATGGAGAACCCAACTTTAAGAGCTGCAATAAGCAACATATATTTTTTTAAAATATATGAACGTTTATTGAGTAAGTAGCATGGTTTACAATATTTTGATTCAAATTAACAAAAGCAAAAATAATAATATGGTAAAAAAGAACAGGTGATGATTGGTACCTGCATTCCAACATTTGGAAGAGAATAGAAGCAAAGGGGGAGGCAGAAAAGGGCTGGTATGAGGAAAGGAGGGACCATTTATACTTTCAGATGATTCTCTATGCCATCACATGACCAAAGAATAAAGATCGTCTGTTTTTAATGTGGGCATTGAGTTCTCTTCAGTTTCTTTCAAGACATCCTCTTTACTCTTTTTCTCTCCAGGCGAATTCTCATCATTCGTCAATAAAACTTCTCCGCAGCTTCCAAATACGTTTTCACTGGTTTACCAACTGTCCATGATTCACTTCCATATATTAAGATATGATTTCCATAGCTTTTAAAAATTTTCATTCTCGTCTCGATTGTGAAAGAAAGATTTCATAAAATATTCTTCATTTTGTAAAATTATTCTCAGGTGATACATCTGTATATTATTATTTTTAGGTTGGGTGCATTTCTGCTTTTTGGCCAACTTGATTCGCACAAATCGGTGGGCGTCTCGCCATTTTACAACTTCCTACTGCAGTCATTGCCTTGCTGGACTGACAGGCATGCGTCTCCAGACTTGCCCTTCATTTGTTTAACCCCTGCACTGATTCAAACAAGGAAACGATAACACAACCCTGCTTCTCTGTGGTGTATGTCACACGTGGGGCGGCCATCTTTAACCTGTCATGGCGTCACCTTGTTAATCAGCACTGTAATGTCCTAGACTTAACACTCGTGACATCCTTAAAAATAATATTGAGGTAGCAGTGTTCAACAAAGATGAGAGAACAGATATGAAAATAACATATAAACCAGGTGTGGTTTTATGTGGCTGTGAAAATAACAGTCGGTAAAGGAGACTATCTTGCACTGAAAACATTTCATATTTATCAGAGGTTTGCATGTTTATCAGTTCCCCACTAGATAAATCTCCCACTCACGTGACAAATTTTGCTGTGGTTGTCTTTCGTGGTGAGGGGTGTGACTTTTGATGGCGCATAATGGACATCACCGGAAATCTAATTAGTTAGTTAGTCTTTCCTCTTGTGTCGAGTGCGGCACATAGGGCAGAGGTCATGACTCTCCATGCATGGCGGTTCGTTGCAATCTGTTGTAGGTCTTGAATGTTTGAGTGGCCCATGAGTGAGCCTTCCCTGATGATAGTTCTACGTAGGGTTTCCCTTGGTCTTCCACGAGATCTTTTCCCCTGTGGTGTCCAAATGAGGGCTTGGTAAGGAAGTCTTGATTTATCCATTATAAGGGCGTGGCCGACATAGTTCCAGCGGCGTTTTCGTAAAAAATTAGACACATACTCTTGCCTGGATTCTTGCCTTATTTGTGTATTGGTTCGGAAATCTGACCATTTGAAATTTAGTATTCTTCTAAGGCATTTATTTTCAAGACTGTCTAAATTTGTGTCTAGAGTTTTCGTTGATTTCCAGCTCTCGCATCCATAGGTTAGTACTGGAATCACACAAGAATTTAAGATCTTGAGTTTTGTGTGTTTGCTAAGTGTCTTTGATTTCCAGATGTTGGACAGTTTATTGAAGGCACTAGATGCCAGTGCTATTCTAAATGGTATTTCTGGTGCGGCATCTCCTGTAGATGACATCTTGCTCCCTAGATAAGTGAAACTGTTGACTTTGTCAAGGCTGTTGTTGTTCAGCGTGATATCAACTGAACTGTTGGTAAGGTCTAGAATTTTTGTTTTTGCGGTGTTAATTTGGAGTCCAATTTGTTCTGAGAAATTCTGGAGTCGGTTGATTTTTTCTTGGGCGTCTGTGTGTTCTGAAACTCAGGAGTGCTATGTCGTCGGCGAAGTTTAGGTCTTCCAGAATTTTGTCAACCCATGTAATGCCTAAATCTAATACAGCTAATAATTCCTCTTCTTAAATTACTTAAATAAATGTTGACAATCCAGGCTGCAGTCGTGTCGTTAGTGTCTTATTTAATACAGAGTTACATTTTAAACGGACGTTGCAAATAATATACATGTGTGTGTTGATGGTGATCTTACCTTGGGAAATATTGATGTTGACACTGAAAAACCCTTATCAAACCCGTGCGCGCGCGCGCGCACACACACACACACAGAGAGAGAGAGAGAGAGAGAGAGAGAGAGAGAGACAGACAGAGAGAGAGTTGTCATAGCGTAAACGATGATGCGTTTAGCAGTTTAGTTTTCCTTTCACTTGAGAGACTTTTAACCGAGAGTTGTCATTTAGTGGTACATCCGGCAAGCGGACTTTGCTCATGTTCCAAATGAGTTTTGATAGACGTTTTCACCCACGCATTGGTGGAAAGGGGGGGGGGGGGTGGGCTCATGAGAGTCATACTGGACCCTACATCCCTGGGGGCCACCAGCTCCGAGATCCCCTGCCAGCTCTGCTAATGCTCTTTTGAGACATTATCCATGGCGCATCACGGAGACGTGCAGCAGGAGTCTTGCATGAGGTTCCGTAAAACCAGCACAGAGAAGGCTGGCGCCCTAGGTGAGGCACGGAGTATCTCCAAATACACATCCCATGGCACTTAACCTTCCCTCACGCCTGTGACTAGAATCACCGCGCCACGACCCACAGGTTGAGAATCGCTGATCTAGCGTGTCATACTAGGGGTCTCCATAACGAAATGGTCAAGCCGTTTGCCTCGCGCTCTTAAGGTCGTGAGTTCGTTTCACGGCGGCACCTTTCAGTTCACGTGTGCAATTTTTACGGAGATTTTTGGGGATCGTCGCCGGAGCTACGGACGTCGTGCTCTCGACGCTTTCGGCAGCTAGCTAACTGTTCTGAGGAAAGAGACTGAGCCGTACGGGATCAAGCCCGGTGCAATGAAGTCGATCTACCTTTAGCTTGTCATACATCAGTTCACCACCAAGTGGTGTAGAACCGGCTGGTAAATCTGCCTGCACACAACTAAGTCATTTAATAAAACTGATTGTAGAATTTGTTTATTGCGGGCCGCAAGTAAGCTTGCAAAGGGCTGCATGTTTGACACGCCTGTACTAGATAGAAGACGGCTGCTTACTTCTGACGCGCATTCCTAGACAACGTCTTACTGGAACAATCCGCGCGCCTGCTACACACAGAATCACGCACCAATCAAACACCGGCTGACGTTTTCAATCACTGACGTCATCATAAATCCATTAAAGCCACCGGCTGGCCTCTGCGTGTGTTGCTTAATGAATCTTATATCCGCAGAAATTCTACAGGAAGAGCCATGTAACTGTTTTATTGATCGCTCGTTTTGAACTTACACAGAGAGATTGTTAATGTTTGTTGCCAGCCGCCTTAAATATCATCATTATTAAGTGTTACTGGCGTGGGCGATCATGCGGCTTCACATCTTGCGATCCGCGATAGCCTGTGTCAGGTCGTCGTGTGCTGACATTCTTATGGGTCATCACAAAAGGATGTCAAGAATTTTCTCTCACGTACTTAATTTCAGGTAACCCCCACACCCCCACCGCCCCTCCCTAAATAACTATAAGGTAGCTAAGGCACATCCCTGTCCTAACCATTTATAGAAATGTTAATTAGTGTGAACTTAACACCGAACCAGACTGGACTACAAGATCACGTTGTAACCGTGTTGTGGTGCCCTCGAAGGGCAGAATGTTAGACGGGCCTGCGTGCCCAATTCTTAACCCTTTAAAAATAAAGTTTGTTTGTTCGTTCGTTCCTTCATCTTCTCTTCCCCCTTATACCTTATCGAAGTGGAAAAAAAAAAGGGGGGGGGGGAGATGTAATGTTCGTTGATGAGCTCTGTCAAGAGCACATTTAAGACTGATGTTAATTTCTGTAAGGCTGTTCTTAATGCCATCACTCCATATTTTCCGAGGTCTTCCACTCGCTCTATACCCGTTGTAACGTTTTAGTGTGGCTCGCTGTGGCGGATAGTACCAGGGTATTCTTGTTAGGTGTCCAAACCACTTCATTTGTTGTTCTTTGATGACCTGTAAGACTTGTTTTATTTCTAGCATTCGTCAGATTTCGTGATTTCATATTCTGTCTTTCCTTGAAACTCCTGCAGCTCTTCTAAGACATTTCATGTCTGTTGTCACAATTTTACGTTCATTGGAGGATGTAAGTGTCCACGTTTGGCACTGATGGCACAGTGTTGGCCAAAAAGTGTTATTAATAGATTCACTTTAGTACTCTGGGGTATCTGCTTGTGTGTCAACAGGGGAGATAGTTGTCCCATTACTTAATGACCCCTAGTATTACTGTGCTATATTGCTGTAGATTGAACGGGGTTTGCGAGATTTGTACCTGAAACAAGCTTAGCGTACTACGCAGCTCGGTTGTGGAATCATCTTCCACGGGAAATCAAAAATACAACTAACCTCTATACCTACAGTCGGAAACTGAATAAGATCTCTCTACAGACTGTATGCCCCCTTGACAGATTATAGTGTGTTAAACAAATAATGTATTTCCGTCGGATGACTTATTTAAAAGAATTATTTTTTTTCAAAACTGAAAGTTCTTAATAAAAAGAAATGGAGGTGCCAGTCGAATGTATTCCAGTGTTTGTAACTAATATTTAATTTTGTCGATGATGTTTTTATTATGCACTTTATTGGAATTACATAACATTTTTGGATTAGGTTTATTACTATACTCTTTAAAACGTTCAGTAATGTAAGTGAAATTAGAGCATGTCTCAGCGATTGTAATTAAAACATTGTTTTAAAATTATTAAATATGAAGTGATGTGTGAATGAATAAATGGAGTGGACCGACAGAATGTTAGACGGGCCTGCGTGCCAAATTCCTAACCCTTTGGGGAAAAAAAAGTTCGTTCGTTCTCTGGTTCATCCTTGAGATGGTAATCACACAGACTGCACATTTGGAAGGAGAAAGACTTTTAAAAAAAAACAGTAGTTTGAACATTTGATCATTTAAAATATATTTGTCACTTTACACGTTCAGAGTTGAACATATCTTCAGTCCCGTGATGCCCTCGCCTAGAAAATGTGAAGTTCTTTGTATTGTTTCTGTCACACGCAGACTACAGACTAAAGCCAGTCTGTTTATAAACAAATAACCACTCGTATATTGTGGTCTTTACTTTATCGCCCGCCTTTGCTTCCTATAGTGTTTCATAGTACCAATTTAAGGTTAGGCCGACTTTTATTAAGACAAATAATTAGCTTCTGTCGCAGGGGTTCTCACTCTATAGGTCGCCATCCCCTTTTTTTGTTCAAACGACTCTTTCACATGGGTCGCTAAAGACCATCGCAAAACAAATATTCATTGAAGTTATGATCGCGACGAAAATAATTGTATGGTTGGGGGTCGCCACAACATAAGGAACTGTATTAAAGGTTCGCCAGCACATGAGGAACTATAAAAGGGTCGCCACAACATGACGAACTGTTTAAAGGGTCGCCACAACATGAGGAACTGTATTAAAGGTTCGCCAGCACATGAGGAACTATAAAAGGGTCGCCACAACATGACGAACTGTTTAAAGGGTCGCCACAACATGAGGAACTATTAAAGGGTCGCCACAACATGACGAACTGTTTAAAGGGTCGCCACAACATGAGGAACTATTAAAGGGTCGCCACAAAATGAGGAACTATATTAAGGGGTCTTGACATTAGGAAGGTTGAGAACCACTGCTCTATAAGGATCTCAACCTCTGACCTCAGTATCTTCAGGCAAGCTTACTAACCAATGAGCTACCATGATTACTGTTTACTTCCACCACCATCACTACTACTACCCTTACTATAAGCATCACTACTACAACTAATACAGTAGCATCTACCAACACCACTACTACAACTACCGCCTCCACCATCACCATACCTCTGCTGCAGCTACCATTCCTGTACTGGCATCCCTTTCCCTGCTAGCACCATCATGATCGTCCGCTGACATACCATAAACGAGATCCCATGTCGATTTGACCGATTACCATTACCGAAATTTATCTCCCTGACTGTTTCGCAGTACCAGCCCGGCCTCCCCCCCCCTCCCCTCCCTACTCATCCCACAGCAATCACTGTTTTACATGTCAGCCGAGGGTGGATGTCAGACACAGCCAGCTGTCGCTGAAATCCGTCATGCCTGAAGCAGTTACGCCCCCCCCCCCATAATATTTGAAGTATACCATAACAACAGACAGACAACGCTAAATAAATGTCACCCAACAGCAGTTCCCAGACTGGGCTCTTACAAAACCCACCCACACTAAACAACAGGTTACTTGCTAACCGTTTTGTGGTGCCCCAGTATAGCGGTGCTCTATGGCTATACGGTTGGACGGGTTTTCAGATTTTCTGCCTGTTTGTGATTTTCATTATTGACATTCTTATCCTACAGAAACAAATCCTGGAGGGGAAAACTGGGGGTGGGGGGTGCGGGAGGTGTGTGTGTGTGTGTGTGTGTGTGAGAGAGAGAGAGAGAGAGAGAGAGAGAGAGAGAGAGAGAGAGAGAGAGAGAGAGAGAGAGAGAGAGAGAATGAATGTGCCACGTGGGATTTGTGACCGCAGCAAGGACATATATATTTGAAATAAAGGGGAAAAAAATAGAGATTTAAAAAAAAAGTACAATCAAATAAGAACACTAGAAATTACATTGTAAACTTGGCGCCTCCTCTAGCAAACGTGAACTTGGCGCCTCCTCTTGCAGACGTGAACTTGGCGCCTCCTCTTGCAGACGTGAACTTGGCGCCTCCTCTAGCAGACGTGAACTTGGCGCCTCCTGTAGCAGACGACGCTTGGTAATTCGACTGCCACTGGCTCCAAAATTAAGGCAGCGCTTCCCAGCCTTTTTCGAGTGACGACCCCGTTTTTTAGAGTCACAATGACCCGCCACCCATACCTTAAAAATAGGGTTTCTTAATATCGATTTTTCAGGACGATGTAATTCAAAGTAATGTTAACTTAGTCAGTTGTTGCTTATTAATAACAGGCTTATAGATTTGCGATTGCGTTTCAACATGTAATTGTTGTTTTCTCATGTTAAAATGTTCATAGCTTACCGCTGCCGGGCAACCCCACAAAAACAACCCTTTACGGGCGCGCTTATGGGATGGGAACCCGTGCCTCAGAGCAAGGCCTTCAGCTAAGTTTGTTTAGGGCGCCAACATTCAACTAAGTTGACTCGCTACAAATTTAGGGGGGGGGGCGGGGGTGGGGGTTTTTGAACCCCAAAGATAATTACTGCAATATCATTGGCAGTAATCTATCAGTCGTTTAATAAATCTTTGCGGGCCGCATTCGACAGTTAAAAAGCCTTGTTTTAGGGGCTGTGATGTAGAAATAGATTGTAAACAGGGCTTCGCAAGTCAAAAAGTTTGAGAACCCTTGGTCTGAAACGCCCACCATGCTGTGTTGTAACTGACACGTTTATTGGATAAACTCAGCCAGCTGGCATCATATTGCTCATCCTTGTTGAAAAAAAAATGAAATTCTTATTCTCTGTTCTCTCTCTCCCCCCCCCACCCCCCCACCCCCCCCCTTCTCCCCCCCCCCCCCCCCACGTTTTACAAAATCCTTACAAATTTCAGAATGAAGCCATAGTTGAAACAACAAACAAAAAAAGACCTTTTTCGCGCTTGTAGCGCACCGAGCATATAGTGCAGGTCTGTCTGTCTGTATATATATATATATATATATATATATATATATATATATATATATATATATATATATATATATATATATATATATGTATATATATATATATATATATATATATATATATATATATATATATATATATATATATATATATATATATATAATCGGCATCTCGCCTTTACTTCCCAGTACATTACCTGGTACCAATTGTAAAAAAATCAAATCTGCCTTGATCTAGATTGAAACCAAACCTTCAAGGTGAGAGAATGAACGTCGTCGTCATCATCATCATAAACCGTTTCTGCCGTGAAGTGATGTGGAGAGAAAGGTTCTTTTCTGTTAATTCACCACGTCACGACTGCTTCGAGATTTGGTAGAGAAGTCCCCAGGCCGTCGCATAGGGTTAGGGCTAGCGTTGAATCAGTAGCGAGTTCTACTAAGCCTAACCCTAACCCCCTATACTGTGGACTGTCTGGAACCACATCTCGAAGCCGAAGTGATGTTGTGAAATAACAGAAAACAACCGGGCGGAATCATGTGCGATCCAGTGCCGGCTGGCTGCCACCGTGCCATGAAGGTATTGAATGTCTTTAATGTTATCGATCAATTATTTCGCGGCCGTCCTCTTGCTCTTGTAGCTGATCTTCTCAGATGTAATGCTTGGGACGTTATTTGATCTTGCTGCAATGAACGAGCAGAAGATTATTTTCAAAGGATCACAAATTGGGCACGCAGGCCTGTCTTACATTCAGCCTTTCTAGACACTCATTGTTGCTTGGTTTTAAATACCACCATGGAAAAACATTGGGAAATAGCGCTGTCTGTGTCAGCTTGACGGAACCCATACAGCAAACAAAGGGTATTACAGTTGTAGGGTTACGTCCTTCAGATTACGACAGAGTTTGCCTTAATAATATGCTAATTAAAAAACATGTCTGGTTCAGCGACATATAAATTGGGTACTGTTAACATTTATCTTATCTCGCAATGAAGTGTGTTTTTTAAATACTCTGCTGTGTGCATTTTACTTTTCCCGACTCAGGATGCGAGTGACTTCCCTTGCCATTCATAATTCAGTGGGTCGCAGGGGATGGCATATTTTCCATACTGCCAACGCTTTAACCGTTCACTCTTCTCTCGTCTTCCCAGCGCTTGCTTCCGTGATTATTCTCACGTTGTGCTACCTGCGCGACGGTTCGAGACTTTGGCAACAGCGATATTTTTATATTCCTATGTTCCTTGTAAGTACTTGCTACATTTGTTTTGTTTGTATGGTTGATTAGATGTCAGATGGGTCACGAAACAGTTTACCCATGTTATGGTGGGCCACGGCTGTAAGAAAGGATTGAGAAACACTGTGCTGGAGTCGACGGTGAGAAGGGTTGCGTGGGCAGGGACACTGATTGAAAAGAATTTATCAATGGATGTTTGTTTAAATACCACATTCGTTAGTTGCCATTGATAAACTCCTACACAATTAAATGTTGTAAATCGTCACGTCTCCGCGAAGACAGCCCCAGCTAGATTTTTTGTTGATTTCCTATTGAGTGCCATGTTTTATGGACACGTTGCCGCGACATCTGGCGTTTGGTATATTACCGTCATTCGTAGACAAGTCGTGGGTTTTTATAGAGGTGATTAAACATCTGGTCGTGTCCACCATTGCTGGCTGGATTTGATGGTGTCCACCCATCTGTCTCTTCTTTCGTTCCGCGATCAGCCCTTTTCTCCTCCATCACCCATCTACTCAGCCGGGACTGTGAAGAACGTCAGCCTCACGGTTATGACGACACGAGAACGGTATTTGGGACAGTCCTCTCGCGGAGGACTCGATAGATATCTACCTTCTGCCTAATCCCAGCCACTCAGTTTGTACTTGTACTGCCTCTGTTTGTCACTTTTAGGCCTGTGTATGACCCGGGTTGTGAACCTGAGCATTTAAGACCGCATGGCTTTTCTAGTAGCCACTTACTATAGGGATTAGGGTTTTATTCCCCTAATCATGTTAAAAAAAAAAAAAAAACCTTAACGGGGATCGAAACCGAGTTTTCCGCAGAAGAGCCCAGCGGGCTAACCATTCGGCCAGCTGTAGGGATAAACCTGTTGTCATTCATCATAATGTGGTTTTGTTTAAGCGATGTTTTAGACAGGTTATCCAGAACTGGCTTATTTCCTGCGTATGGCACTTTGGCTCATTCAGGAGACGAGTGTCTGAACCGGCCTCTCTTCCATTTAGATGCCTGTAGCTCAGTGGTTAGACGACCTGAATGTCGGAATCTAAGAGTTTACATTCGCGAGCTGGATTCGCGCCAAAATAATTTAGCGGAGCGGGCACATGATCTTACAGAGAACTCGGGGATATAATATTGTGGGTTCGCCCCAAACAAAGGAAATCTCGGAGTTTTCCTGGAAAGTTCAATATTTTAGGTGTATAGGGATATAGGGCTAGACCTATATTTTTATAGACCAATCGGCACAAGATGAGTGATGTGATCAGTATCACGCCGGCCGCCTTCACTTTCCCGGGACTGCACCCGGTACCCACTCAAGGCTGGGTCAACCTGGGAGCCAAGGTCATTTTTGAAAAAGGTCCGGCTCCGCCAGGGAGCGAACCCACGACCTTCCGATCCGCGGCGAGCGTCTAGCCCTTGCTTAGCCTGTGCTGTATATTTACTCCATGTAACCGCGTCTTAAGGTCTGGCGCAATTGTTTTGTTTGTTTAAAAGCCCTACCCCAGTTGTTGCCGCGTGCCCTAATATAACCTTAGGTTTAAACGGGGTTCGGGTAACCTCTCCCGAGGTGATCCTCATCCGCATGGTGGCATGCGGATGAGGGTTACCAATTAGAAACCCCGTTCAATTGTTAGGTTATTTTAGGGCTCCTGGTAACAGTCAGTGAACAGTGAGCAGTGAACTATTATTATGAATATGAGCTGTATTTGTCTGGTAGGAATTTATACTGCTTTTGATGCTGTAGCTGAGGTGTTGTTGGTTGTTGATCTGACGTTGGCGACATTCATATCAGTGATCATCTTCCGAGAAGAGTTCCAGTTCTGACGGTGGTCGTAGCAGTTTCATTAGATGTCCTTTCCTGTGAGTGTACAGTGTTGACCAGATCTGCTGATCACTGCCAGCGGTACGTTTCTCTTGAGACCATTGTGATCTGTCCGTGCCTCAGCATTGTTATTTTGCTCCCATGGGACTCACGTCTAGCTTGTCGTGCATCAGTTCACGATATATATATATATATATATATATATATATATATATATATATATATATATATATATATATATATATATATATATATATATATATTATATAGCACCTTAATTTGCAGACGCCATAGATGGAGCCTTATCCCAGAAAGAAGACACAGACAATTTATTGCAGATACTAGACAAAAATAGGATATTAATGATTTGGTACCGACTATGAGATACCGACTTGATGTTTCAAGTGGAAAGCAACAGAAAAATAGTAAGTAAAAAGCATTTAGAACAGCGTTTTGTCATGGTGACTCCACAGGAACTGATACGTGCCGCTGGAGTGTTGGAGCCTGTACACGAAACAGAGAACATATATTCACAGAGCCATCAAGGAGAACCTTAGTTGCAAGTTGACAAGGCGTAATATGGAGCTAGATTGAATTTCTGTAAAATTATCAGGGGTTTGCATGTTTATCAATCCCCCGCTAGATAAAGTGAACCACCGAAGTGGAAGCACACAATTTTAATGATTATTAATTTCGCTATTTATTAAGTCAGCGTGTCTGACTGACTGACTGACTTTCTACCCCACCAGGATATCACACAAGCGATAAACACCCGATGACACAAAGTACCACCATGTGGATGAGGATCACCGTGGAGAGGTCCCAGAAACCGCGTTCAGACAATTGGCCATATTTATGGCCTGCCTATATTGCGGCCACTGGCAAAGCCAGGGTAGGGCTTCAAATAACAAAAAATTTCGTCCTAAAAAGGACGAAACAGCTGTGTAACTATGGTGAGCGTGTTTTTCATTGTATCATTTAAATTTGACATTGGGAAAACATCGTCTCTTATGAAACTGTACATTAATATAAATCTAAAGGCAGCTAATAACGTTTTTCTTGAACTAGCTGAAAATATTTGTCTTCACCAGGCTACAATCTGGTGGTTAATGACATATCTCTGGCAGAGACACACTGGGAACTAGAATAGCAAACTGTAGACAATATTTGTGTATGACGACGGATATCGTGGATTTATTTCCCTATTTTTCCTTTTTTGAAGCCCTACTCTGGCTCTTGCCAGGGGCCTCAATATAGCCTGGACATAAATATGGCTTAAAGGCTGAACACGGTTTCTGGGGCCTCTCCACGGTGATCCTCACCCGCATGGTGGCACATTGTGTCATCAGGTGTTTCCATCTTTCCTATATGCTATTCTCTCCCCTCCGCTTCCCCCAATATATTGACTATTTAAACTGCTGCAGGTGCCCCGAAGGTGGTGGCAATTAAGCAATTAATTCGAAATATTGCTCGCTCAAAGAATGTGATGATTTATACAGACGGTTCAGTGTCAAGAGGCAGAAGAAGTGCTTAGGGTTTCTTAACAAAAGTAGGTGGTCGGCATTTTGCACAGGAGAGCCTAGCCTATAATACCACAACATCCAGCTTAGGAATGGAGGTGGAGGTGGTCACTGCAGCTTTCCGCTGGTTAGAGAACATGACACACACACACACACTGACATCAGAAAGCATGCTGAGGAAGGTCAGGACAGGCATGCTTCGTGCAAAGTGACATGCTTCGCTGCGGAGTTCACGGGTGAGGCGTATTGTCTGAATCTTTTCTCCGGGACATGTCGGTCTGGTGAGATTGATGCAGCGGGGAGTGACGAGGGGTTCTGGCCGATGCTCGACACTTAAAGGGAAGGCGAGACGAACTTTTAATCAGAATGCTACTGGCACCATTAGTATTGGAACTCTGCGAGGGTTGCTGAAGATAGGGACGGAACGGTTATGACAATGCTCCCAGTGCTGTGATGTCGATTCTTGAATCAACTCAACTGTCTGTCTGTCTGTCTGTCTGTCTGTCTGTCTGTCTGTCTGTCTGTCTGTCTGTCTGTCTGTCTGTCTGTCTGTCTGTCTGTCTGTCTGTCTGTCTGTCTGTCTGTCTGTCTGTCTGTCTGTCTGTCTGTCTGTCTGTCTGTCTGTCTGTCTGTCTGTCTGTCTGTCTGTCTGTCTGTCTGTCTGTCTGTCTGTCTGTCTGTCTGTCTGTCTGTCTGTCTGTCTGTCTGTCTGTCTGTCTGTCTGTCTGTCTGTCTGTCTGTCTGTCTGTCTGTGTCTCTGTCTCTGTCTGTCTGTCTCTCTCTCTCTCTCGCCTTCCTACACTGTTTAAAACAACCATATTTTAACTGGAGTTACTGTTTCCTACAAATTGCGATTAGACATTGTAAAGTTGTCCAGAGACCGTACTAGCAGCCCATGGTGTCACGTTACAGGTGAACTGATAAACTTGCTTCCAGTCCAGGTCTGCCTGTGATATTCTTTTACCAGTGCCTGACACCTCAGGGAAAGGCCACATGATGTTGAATATCGACACTGGAAGGAAGAGCTCAAGAATGCAAGGTCCGGACACTGGACACACATTCCCTTGGTTTGAACATGGGTCCTTTATGGCTTTACTGTGTCTCGATTTACAAAGATTTAACAATCGTCCTTATCACCAGAATTTTGAAACGGGTGAATGATGTTTAACCCCTCTCAGAACAAAGAAGACACAGACAATAGACTGCACCATTTTTTTTTCGTGTTTGTGTCTTCTTTGTTTAAATTCACAACGTTGAAACACTGCTTTGACCCTTTCAGACCCTCAGTACCAGAAAGAGGTGATCTGATCTTAATTATTTGGCCGCATCGTGAGATAAGGACTCGATGTGTGCAAATGGAAAGCGAGATAAAGACAATACGTTTGTGTGTGTGTGTGTGTGTGTGTGTGTGTGTGTGTGTGTGTGTGTGTGTGTGTGTGTGTGTGTGTGTGCGTGCGTGTGCGTGTGTGTGTGTGTGTGTGTGTGTGGGGTGTGGGTGTGTGTGTGTGTGTGGCACAGAAAGGTGAAACCACAGGCTTTTGGAAACGAACAACATATATTTAAAGATCCAGCATGTTTTCTTGCATACTGCAAGATTTTGAGATGCTTAGTTGTAAGTTAGCAACCCACGGGTAAAACTCACAGCCAAAATATCTAATTTATCACGGGTTTGCATGTTTATCAGTCCCTGGCTAGACTCACTGACATCTGGTCGCAAAACCTCGACCTCCGCTGAAAGCGAACCTCTTCATGCATCAGTGTTCATACTGTGTGAAAATCCTCCAGCCTTATTTGAATGAAGTGGAGATGTGACTTCTTTAGAGATGTGTGTAACTGAAGGGTAGGTTTTCAATGAGTGGCGCGATTTTACCAAATCTAATTTCACCCCCTTACTTTTCCGAAACAGATTAATCTATTTAAAAAAACAAATTGAATACATGTTTGTTGCGCAGTTCTGGCTGGCTCTGGTCTTGCCAACATCACTGCTTTTTAAACACTTGTCTTGATCTGGTAATCTTAGTTTCAGCTTCATAGCAAACGGGTCACCCCATAGTTGCTCCGCTCCTGTGCCAGCGAAAAACACAGATTGTTGATGATCCCCGTATGATTTCCTGGACCATGTGCGCGTGGGCGTGTGTGTGTGTGTGTGTGTGTGTGTGTGTGTGTGTGTGTGAGAGAGAGAGAGAGAGAGAGAGAGAGAGAGAGAGAGAGAGAAATCCACTGCTCTAAACGAGGATGTCGTTAAAGTCGCCTATTTAAGGTTTTGTCGAAATGTAATTGGTTTGCCTGAAAGTGCACAGATCCCAGCCTAGCTGTAAACCACAACAAAATGTGGCTATTACCTTTTTAAGGGTGCACGCATAAGAAGAGTGATCTTATAGAGCAGTAGCTCTCAACAATCCTAATGCCGCGACCCTTTAATGCAGTTCCCTCGTGGTGTGGCCACTCCCAAGCAGTTATTTCCCTTCATAACTTTAGTGAATATGTGTGTTCCTATGGTCTTAGGACACCCTTGTGAAAGGGTCGCGGCCGGCTGGTCGAGAACCGCTGTAATAGTGGTTAGACGACCTGAATGTCGGAATCTAAGAGTTTACATTCGCGAGCTGTTATGGGATTCACGCCAAAAAAATATTCAATGCGGAGCTGGCACATGATCTTACAGAGAATTTACGGGTACATTATTTTTAATTTACCCCAGGCAAAGGAAATGCTCGGCGTTTACAGGAAAGTCCAATATTCTATAGGTGTTATTGGTTGGGGTTAGGATCTTTGTCAGCCCCGATCACCTCAGAGACACCACCTATCCTTACCCTAATTCTAGCCTATCCCACAACTCAACTGAAATATAGGACTTTCCGGGGCACTCCAGGATTGACTTTGTTTAGGTGAAATAAAATTTAAGTACAGTGTGACGATAAAAAGAGTCATTTATACAACGAACGTGTGTTTAATTTATTAAGGGTTTGCATGTTTATCAAACCCTCACTAGATAAAGTGAACCACTGATGTGGTATATAAGTTCAGACAGGGAATGTTTTTAACCTTACTTCTTGATATAAATTATGACGGTTGTGTATCGCTGCGCCCTAATTGTATCATGTGATAGACCGTCGTCTCATGAAATGTACAGTACTCTTAATCTAACGCAGCTAATTAAACCTGTCCTTTAATTGCGTGAACTATTTGTCCATACTCCGGCAACACCCTTTGTCGTTATGTTTGATGTGATAGCTAACGTACATTTAAAACGAGAGTATCCGATGGTGTAAATATTTTTGTCTGTGTGATGATTATCAAAGATTTATTTCCCTTGAAAATCATTTTTTTTTTAGATATTGGTCACTTATGGGAAATTAAGGGAGGGAAGCAGAGACCAAGGGACACTAGTCTTAAGTGACTGACTGACTTTCTACCCCACCAGGACATCACACAAGCGATAAACACCCGATGACACAAAGTGCCACCATGTGGATGAGGATCGCCGTAGAGAGGTCCTAAAAACCGCGTTCAGACAATTGGCCATATTTATGGCCTGCATATATTGCGGCCCCTGGCAAAAGCCAGGGTGGGGCTTCAAAAAATAATAAAAATTTCATTCTAAAAAGGACGTGAGTTAACGATTAACTAGTCTTAAGTTAATCAATGTGGCAGAAAAGTGCTTCGCCAGTAGTTTCCATTGGTGGTTGCATTTTATAAACCCTGCATCTATTGGAGAGAGGTTGGTTGGTACGGACGTTTGTTCAGGTGTCTACCGGACTGCGATCTTTGACGATCTGAAAGCCATTGTTAAGAACAACACACCTCTAAGTATTTCAGGATCCTCTCCGCTGCAGCGGAGTTCGTGCACTGCGCTGAAATTCTTTAGACTCAGACTTGAGTTACAAGTAGAAAGGCACACTTATGGGTTACGCCCGTGTGCCGTGATATTGATTCGTTAAATAAACATAAGATATAAACGTAGAAACCTCTATAACCAACGCAAACTCAGTTAAAATCGTTCCCGTTCCAAGAGAGTTTTTCCCCATTGGAAATAATGGAAACTTTTTTATTCGTTTGCAGTATCCAACAGACTCATGTGTTAAGATGTGTTTTCCTCAACACAGTACATTGTCAATATAGCAACATACGATGATCATATTTGAATACAGACATAAGTAAATTGAGAATTTTTTATAGCAAATATACATTTTAATCTGTGAGTAGCGATCGGTGTGAATATATTTAAGTAGGATGACTAAAGTGCATTTATTGTCCTTGTTCCCCGTGTGGGTTCTGGGGCCCCTTTGTGGGGGGGGGGGGGAAACGAGAATGGACCCAATGCCTGCCCAAAAGCATGTCATTAGAGTCGACTAATTAGGAGCTTCCTTTGAAGAGTGAGTACATCTGCCTGAGAGGCAAGGAACCAACTATCTGCATAGAATTAAGTCAGATCTGTAAACAGATGTGCACGCCACACTCAGGTTCTGGAACAAGTCTAAAGTCCAGAGGTGGATGTACAACCAGAACCTTTCACGGGAGTTTACAGCCGGTGAACGCGAACAAGAAGATATAAGGTATACTGTACAGTACTAGCAAACGAGGAGATAATAGGACATAGTGTTTTTCCTTATTACCTTTGAAATGCTGCACCGCGAAAATACAACATATTGAACATGAATCCAAAGAGAATCATACGAAGAACTTGCTGAATCTGTTCCAAGGAAACAACAATTATAAGTGAATCTAAAGTGAATTTAAAATCAATTATTAATGTTATTCAATGACCCCCCCCCCCCCCCCCGGCTCTCCCCCCTAAAAAATTGACAGCCATTTTGCGTCTGCCGTTGGTGGGTCGAGGAAAAATATGACACCTTGTTCGCCTACTGTGCACAGCTGTTCGGGAGTGTTCCATTGCCCAGGAGCTGGTGCCTTGGTTGAAGCATGCACACGAAACAAAGAATACATATTCACAGAGCCATCAAGTTAAACGTCTGTCATGTTTTCTTGGAGACTGCAAAAGGTGGAGCAACTGAGTTACAGTTTGAAAAGGCGTATTAACGAGCTAAATTGAATTTCTGTTTAATTTATTAGGGGTTTGCATGTTTATCAATCCCCCGCTAGATAAAGTTCACAACTCATGTAGTTGTTGTACAGCGGTCTTTTTAATTCTACATTAGACGTATCTCATTCCTGTCCCTTGGATTTTCAGGCGTGATGGCCGATTGCCTCAAGAAGTGAAAATAACAATAAATTGATTTCAGCCAGTATAACATTTTCATAAATTTATAAATAAAGGTTATTCATTTCGAGGTACAGTCTTGTCGTAATGAGTTGATTTTATGTTAGGTATACATCTAAACTAGAGTAGCGCACGCCGCAAATATTTCTGTGTGGTGATGATGATTATCGTAGATTTATCTCCCTTGAGAAAGGTCATTCTGACACTTAAGACCTTTTTTGATAGCCCATTGCATAGCAAATAAACATTACTGTGAGTCTAATGCAATCATTGCACCAGCTTCTTGAAGTGTATAAATAATCCAGCTAGCGTCCTATTATAATCTTGTCATCACTGGGTTGTTTTCTTGAAAAGGTATCATTTTGATCTAGAGTAGAAAATAGTATACACGTTTGTGTGTGTGTGTGTGTGTGTGTGTGTGTGTGTGTGTGTGTGTGTGTGTGTGTGTGTGTGTGTGTGTGTGTAGTCACGATTATCATGGACCTATTTCCCTTGAGAATCTCCCCCCCCCCCCCCCGGACATTTAAGAGTTCTCGAAACACGGGGTTGAAATAAAAGACGCTCAAAGGTTCACACTCAGGGAATTAATACGGAAGCGATAGATGATAGGAGGGTATTATTTTAAATCGACCAGTCTTCAATTGAAAATAGCATGCGGTAATGGGCACGCCCATCTTTAGGCTTTTTATAGCCTAAAGATGGCTTTGGTAATGGGAAACTGTCCTATCTTACTACCCAGAGACCAGGGGAAATTACTGGAAGTCAACGTGAAAAAAAAACCCCAACCTTCACCGGGAACTTCCGCTTGAACCCGGGAACTTCAGCACTCGAGTGGGACGCCTTGCCTCGGGAACAGGTAGCCCCCCCCCCCCTCATGAGTACAGAGGTCATCATCATCATCTTGTGGCAGGTAGTTTGCCAAACGTGGCTGTCATCACTGCACGCTGGAAATCCACTGGGGTGGCGGTATTGTCCCCGGAAGTGCGCAATTGACACGTGATTGAGGCCCTATTATATATATATTTTCGGCCTCGATAATTTGGGACCGTTATTCGGAGGATAGCCATAAACTGTTAACCGAAAGAGCTTGAAGTCATAGTAACTGCCTTACCCACTCAAAGTAGCATCAGTTGTAGTAGTTGTGGTTGGGCGGTTACACCGTAGTGCTGTCATGCCGGAGACCGCCTGTAAGGTGATCGTTTTTTTTTTTTGTTTTTTTGTGTAGGGTGCGAAATTACACATCCTAACGGTCCGGAACGATAGCACTTTGCCTAGCCATGCGGCGCCAAACCCTCTGGCTCACGACTCCCTGTCTACTCCGAGGGTGAAACATATAGCAGTAACATATTTTAGTTATTGTGGTGGTGGTGATGGTAGTAGTTGTACTGGTATTTGAAGGATGGTGTGATAAATATTACATATATCGAAGACTATCTCTGTATCTGCGCGGACAATGATTGCGACAGTAACCATATTAGACTTTTTTCCATTTAACCAAACTATGCCACAGCAACGCCTGGCCGGTTACAGCTAGTAATAAATAAACGCTTTTACAACCAAACGTATGTTTAAAATAATCAGGGTTTTGAATGTTTATCAATCCCTACTAGATAAAGTGACTTTTTTTTACGTTCATTAGTTGAAAACATGGTTTACAATATTTCATATACATTAACAAAAGCAAAATAAATAAAATGGTAAAAAATTATGACGTGGTACCTATATTCCACCAACATTTGGAAGAGAGTAGAACAAAGCAGGAGACAGAAAATGACAGGGGGTAAGGAAAGAAGGGACCATTCATAATTATTTGGTGGTGGTGGTAGTCGGTTATGATGGTGGTGATGATGATAGGGTTGCATCATACTTTTTTACAGAATTTATAAAAACAAATTAAGGGTGGTGATGATAATGATGCATATTCAAACTGGCCTCACATCTCACCAGCATTTGACAGAGAAGGAGACAGGGAGGAAGAAAAGGACTGGGGAGGGCAGGAGGAAAGGTGGGGGGGGGGGGGGCAGTCATTTTTGATGCAGGTGATCTGTGTGGTTTTTTTTCCCTCTCCAATGTTGAAATTATAATCGTTGCAGTTTCCGAGCTTCAATTTTTCAATTACATCATTTTTTTTTTTAAATTTGCATGTGGCCTTTAATAAAAGGTCAAACACCAGTACCCCCCCCCCCCCCACCCAAAAAAAAAAGCTTTTATATTGATACTCAGTCACCCCCTTGTGGGTTCCGGGGCCCCATCGTGGGGAAAACAAGAATAGACCCACTGCCTCCCCAAAGTCGACTAATTGGGGAGCTTCCTTTGAAGTCGGAGTGCAATTGCCGGGGAGGCAAGGAACCAACAGTCTGCAGGACTGCAGTTCAGTAGTGGACGAGCAACCAGAACTTTCCACCAGAGTGTACAGCTGGTGAACGCGAAGAAGAAGAATAAGATACTCAATCAATTTACATATTCTTAAGTTACATGATGAATGATAAACAAAATACTTATATTTACAGAACATACATGTATGCAGAGCATACATTTCTCCTTTCTCCTTCCCACTCCCTTTTTTAACCATTGCATTTCACACGCTCCGTCTCTCTCTCTCTCTCTCTCTCTCTCTCTCTCTCTCTCTCTCTCTCTCTCTCTCTCTCTCTCTCTCTCTCTGTGCCACCTTTTAAAAGTACAATTTTTCCATACCCTGCCCTTAGGCCGTGTCACAGTGAAAGGTCACCCAAGGGTCGTGTAAATATAATAAAACTATTGGCTGTATGTTTTGCTTCTGACAGCCGATATGGTGCTTATTTTTCCATGAGCTGGTACATTTGATGTTAGGAAATTAGTGTATATATATATATATATAATATCCCTCTCTCCCATTTTCCCTCTGTCTTTCACTCGCTACCGCTACCAGTGGCATCTCTAATACCTTCCCTTCTCGCAGATTTCTCTCTCTCTCTCTCTCTCTCTCTCTCTCTCTCTCTCTCTCTCTCTCTCTCTCTCTCTCTCTCTCCCCTTCCTTTCTTGCCCTCTCTAACTATTGGACCAGGCAAATTCCCACCACCGTTCGCTTTGAAAATGTTTAAAACAGGTCCCATGATTATCACGTTACAGGGTCGCTGGACAGCCGGTGCAAAGCCAGGCCATCCTCTATTTTGCAGTGGCATATTTATCTACATTTAGTAATCTGGTAATCCTAGTTTCAGCTTCATAGCAAACGGGTCACCCCACAGATGCTCCGCTCCTGTGCCAACGAAAAACAAACGCAGCTCACAGTGTCACGCCATGTACTCAACTCAGAAGCTGGGCGACGAAACTACATCCTTCCAGTCTACAAATGGAGCAAAAATGCAATGGCCACCGCCTGGAAAAAATATAAATATTTGCCACAGCTTTAAAAAATAAAGGTGGCCGTGCCTAGCGTCCATTTTGACCGGAAGAATTATGTGAGGGTTAATAAACGGTCACCCCAGCAGTACCCTCATTATTAGCTGGGGAAGGGACTTAGGACATTACATCCACCAGCAGGCGTCACCCCTACAACGACCTGCCTGCCATCGTTAACGACTGTTCACCCAACAGCCATGCAGTTCTTTGGCACGAAGGAGACACCTTGAACTTGGGTTTCGTACTGCCGACTCCCTACTAAGATGTTATTTTATGTTTTGTTATCACAATTAATGTCACTGCACATTGGGCATACCCATGCGTGCTCAGTTCTCCGAAGCAGCAGCCACTCTAAAGTACTTCTACTAATTGTCCCCATGAGAAGCTGGTTATATTGTCTCCTTTCTCGTCCTCGAAGACGGCAAAGACGTGCATCACCATGCTTAACTCCCATGTCACGCAATCGTGTTAGTGTCAGGGATTCCTCATTCTCCACTAGCCCAGTTCGTACAGCGTTGACTATATCTGCTCAGTCCATACTTTTTCCCGCAATCATTAGTGCAGTGCTTGCCAGTTGATCTGCTCGCTCATTTCCCTTTACGCCCGCATGACCCGGTGTGTAGATCCAGGTTACGGAGGTTAAGTGCGATTTCTGAATGCTTTCTATCCATTCAGAGCGCATACTGCCTGTTGCTATCTTGTGAAGCATATTCATTGAGTCGGAGACAATTACTACCTGTGTGGCGGTTTTCTCGGATACCCATGCTAAAGCTCTAGAAGCTGCGGCTATTTCCATTTAGTGACAGCCATGGGGGGAAAATGGCATCGGGGGTGTTACCGGAAGTAATTAAACAGAAAGGGAAAACATTCCGGCTAGTAGGATTTAGACGTGGACATACTATTGATTTTAAATGCAGAATGTTGCTAGGGTCAGCAATACAAAACTGTTCTCTATGGTCTCACTGTGATAAGACAGTGCATAAAAACAAACACAATGATAAATTCACATAGACTACTGCGTGAGCAAAACACTTCTTCATACTCTGAACCCCCCCCCCCCCCCCCACCCACATACACACACGTCTATATACAGAGCATATATGGATACATATATGTAATAAGACACATCATATCGGTTTAATCAATTTTTCAGTGTGCAGTTTGTGATATATTGTATTCTTTATTTATGTTTATTAAAGGGCTGGCATATGTGTTTAAGGGACAATCAAGTTTGAAACTTGTTGTAGGTAGAGTAGCCTGACTGTTTCTGAGCTAAAAGTTCTGTATTTGTGGACAGAGAGGTTTCTTATTGTCCAGGTTAGATTTCTATATTCTGATAGTAGAATTAGCAGTTGTGTGTGGGTTTCTCTTGTGGTGTAAGGGATAGTGTTTAACATGATGGCTCTGTAAATATCTGCTCTTTGTTTCGTATGCGTATCCAGAATGTCTTGTAGGAGGTTCTTAATTAGCAATATTGTATTACATTCAAAATAAATATGTTCCTCCGATTCTTGAAGATTCCGCCTACACATCTGGCACTGCATTGTTTTCTTTAATATTTTGGTTATTCTCTCTGCTGTTGTGGGAGTCATATTATAAATAAGTCTGAAGGTGACTTCCCTTGCCTTAGGCGCTATGAGTCTGTTATGGAGGTTAAAAAATGTAGCGCTAAAATCTTTTATAAAATATTTATAGCCTCTTTTTATTCTCAGATGTAATGGAGTTGCTTGTGATTTGACTAAATGCCTATAGATTTCGTTTGTTTTCAAGTCTATTAAGTGTTCATTACCTTTAAGCGCTACAATAATTGTTTTATAAAAAATTGGCAAAGACCCGAAAAAATGCGGAACTGCATTATTAATTGGATTTAAACGTGATAGTCTAATTCCTATGTAATAATGTGCTAAAGCATATTTTTCCGGAAACCGTATAATTTCACCAACGTGTTTGATCATAAGCGCTTTAATTTTAGTAGCTATATCCTGAAGATTTATTCCGCCATCATGTTTATTTTGAAGAGAGTTGAAAACGCGCTGGTCATTTTAGCCTGATTATAAATAGTGCTTATGACGGACTGCTTCATTTTCCTCCCCAAAATTTTGACACGTGATAGTCTGTGGTCTCATCAAAAATACCTGACTGTACATTGATTGCAGCAGATATAAAATCTTCTTATAATATATAAACAATCTTGATATTACCGAGTTACAGCCTTGTTGTGACTATTATTATCTTGTAAGTGTAGATTTCCCACCAAAGTAGCTGATTATTTTGTAGCTATTTATTTGTATGGTGATGATTTGAGTGGACTTATTTCCCTTGATAAATGTCGCTCTTTCATTTAAGGGCGCTTATGAAAACGTGAAGGTTCAAACTCAGTCCTCTTGCTCTTATGACAGGAGCCATTTTCTCCATTACTGTTTTTTCCAAACCATTTCATTACGACGTTTACTGTGGCTGAAGTATCACCGTTTACGAGAGACGATACTGTTGTGGGTTAGTTCCCCTGACAATTCATTCACGTTTTGTTTAATGTAAATAATTTCTCTGTGTTGCGGGCCCATGATAGTATACAAATCTTTCTCTACCATGCATTTTTAACACCTATTTTCCTCTTCATTCTCAAGGCTTACTGAGGGGCTTCAATTTTGAAAATGGTAATCTTTCGGATTCGATCCCCGGGCCTCCAGTTGAATAGATTTGTTTCAGATGGTTAACACTCAGGCAGTCATTTATTACGAAGACTGTACTTCATGCGGCACATTGTCTTACAAGCGACCGATCTTTAATGAAAACCAGGACGTGTCACGAATGAACGGAATACTCTAGTCTCCGGTAAACCAAACGTAAGCTTGCCACTTGGTCGTCCAGGTAAGCCGACTGCTCTAATTATGCTACCGCAATGACTTCGTATCTCACAGTAGCTTTTGCAAAGTCATCAATTCGTCTTGTCCCTGTCCGATAACACCCGGTAATACGTGCAGCAGGAGGAAATCAACCCTGAGCCTCATGAACTCAGGTGGGTCCACTCTCTGAAAATGTCTAAGTCTAGGAGCTCGTGGGCCGAAACATTTGTCGACGAGAGATTACTTCTACTGATGATTGGTAGACTCCTGCTGTACATGCTCCCCTGTGGAGTTTCTTCTCACTTATAGTCCACTAGATTTAGTAAAGAAACGATGATCGTCCCGACATCCAAACACAATATCAAACACAAAAACATTCTTTCAAGGACGACAAGTCCAAGATTATAAATGGGGTTTATTTAAATAATGCGGACACAAACAATACATTGCACAATTTATTGCCAGGCATATTTCGCTGTTTGCGTTACTACAGAGTTACAATAACATAAAATGAAGCACAAAACTGAATAAATCCAACTGAAAATTGAATAGTTTCTTCCAACACACCGAGTGTGTTATTTAGCCGCCGGAAGCTCACAGTAGTCACGTGACTTACCAGGTTAACCTCAAATTTACAATAAATTCCGTCTGCTTACAAAGGAGGGGGTTGTTGATTTTAATTGTTAAAGCTTCGGCGATTCTCAACAGTCTCCTGTTGGGAGTCTGGTAAACGACACGGAAAACACTGTCTGTGTCAATTACATGTCCGGAATTAAGTAGATGACGTCCTATGGAAGAAGCGGGTTCTTTCCTCTTGACTGGTCTTGACACCCTTGAAGAATCACTGAACTGTGTGTATCCATTTGTGCTCTGCCACTTTATGTCCAAGCTGTCTCTTCGTTCGACTGATGTAAGTCAACTGGCACTTACATGTAAATTTGTAAATACAAGTTAATTGGTGTTTATAGGGTTTATACTACAGAGTTGTCCCCGGATGTAGGCGAGTCTGTAGCGGCAGGGGTGTTTTTACTGTTCCGTGACATACAGGGAGGCTGGAAATTAGCTTGTGATATAATGAGACTATTTTACACCGTGTGTATGTTAGATGTATCCAGATTTGCATGTTTATCTATCTCACCCCTCAAGACTCAGGATTACCGCTTACAAGCTATACAAAGATCCAGCCAACCAGAATTGGGCTGCATGTGACTTTCTAACGGTTAAAAGCTCCATGTAAACTGTTAATAGGGACCATGCACATGGTATGCAATCTTCTGTTACTGCTACTGACTGTATGTTACATTAGTCGTCCCCAGGTGGGATGCAATTTTTCCTCATTTGAAACCCCACCCTGGCTTTTGCCGGGTGCCCTGAATATCGCCGGGCCATAAATATGGCCTAACTTCTGAAAGGGGTTTCTGGGACTTCTCCACGGGTGATTCTCATCCGCATGGTGGCACTTTGTGTCACCGGGTGTTCGTCGCGTGTATGTTGTCCAGGTCGGGTACAACAAGAGAGAGAGAGAGAGAGAGAGAGAGAGAGAGAGAGAGAGAGAGAGAGAGAGAGAGAGAGAGAGAGAGAGAGAGAGAGAGAGGTTTGACAAGCAGTGACTTACAGGGTAACTTTTCAGGTGTCTCTGAGCCTTGGGATTTCGGGCCGCATGGCTACTTTACGAGACGCCCATTCAGTGCATGGGCTAGTCAGTCTTCATATTCAGATCTCTTTGAACGTCTGTGTTTTCTCTTTCTTTTCTTTGTTCAGCGTAATTAAATTTTACTTATTAGTTTAGCAAAGGCCCCGCCCCTTCCGATGACTGCCCTTAGAAGTGTTATGTGCCCTTGTTGCCATCAGAAAAGTCAGCGGCTTACGCTGCGTCTTTGAATCGGCACAAACAAACACATAACTGTTGTCCCGACTGAGGTCAGTCTAGGGAGGGAGTTTAAGTCAACACCATCTGAGCTGAAAAGACCAGCAGAGTTTGTCAACAAACAGGACGTTTTTGATGTGCAACTGTTCCTGGACAGGAAGGTTGCACACATTGAAAGGTGGGGATAATCTGCATAGTTCAACCGTCTGGGGATTTCACTTCGAGAGTTCAGAACAAGGTCGGGTCATGGGTTTGCTGTCGAAGCAGAATTTCGCAGCTGTCTGTGGAGTGACCCTGGAAAGTTTCATAGCTTTCACGCGACCGGATGTTAGAGGGCAGCTGTAATGACATGCGCCTTATGGGACTGCTAGGACATGGTGTAGTCGATGGATGGTTTGAACAACCGATCAACATCACATCACAAGGATGGTAACCCATAAGCGCTCCAGTCTGCTTCTGACTCCAGCTTAAGTCTGAAGAATTTCAGCGCACTGCACAATCTTCGTAGCAGCGGTGATGATCCTGAACTACTTTGGTTAGATTTTCAACTCCAAATTTTACCCGGGCAGCCCCGTTAGGCTACTCGTTTTCGATTTCAAACTGCCTCGGGATGTTTTACGCGCACAACAATACACACAGGCGTCCTCTTTCCTTCATTGTTAATTGTAGTCTCCTCCCCCCCCCCGGGTCCTGTCTACTGAGAGACAGGATCACTTGTTCTGATCCTGTTACACTGCTTAAGAGAAAAGACAGCACATGACAGTTCTCGGGAATGACAATCTGTTGGACCGAAATGAGGAAGAAAACTTACTGTTACCGAACGTATGTTAAATATTTCTGGGGTTTGCATGTTTATCAATCCCAAACTAGATAAAGTGGCGTATAAAACGCGCTGGTCATTTTAGCCTGCTTTTAAATTAGTGTTCATGAAGGACTGCTTCATTTTCCTCCCCGAAATTTTGACACGTGATAGTCTGTGGTCTCATCAAAAATACCTGACTGTACATTTATTGCAGCAGATATAAAATCTTCATATAGTATATAAACACTCTTGGTATTACCGAGTAAAAGCCTTGCTGTGACTATTATCTTGTAAAAGTTCTACATTTTCTACTTAAGTAGCTAATTATGTAGCTATTAGTATGTGTGATGATGATTTCCGTGGACTTATTTCCCTTGATCAATTTCGCTTCAACGTTGAAGGGCGCTTATGAAAACGTGATGGTTGTCGCTTAAGAAAGTTTACACTCAGCCAGTCTTTGATTGTGGAGACGGCACGTGATATAGAGACAGTATCTTCTATTAGATTTATTAAAGTTTGCATCTGTAACAATTTTCCTGCTCGATATAGGGAACCATGCACGTCGTATGCAATCTTCTGACAATCCACTGCTGACTTTGTATGTTACATTTCTTAGCTGGGACTGCTACTCAGAGGTTTGACTATGTTATCGATCGTCTTTCCCAGGTGGGATGCAATTTTTAGTTATTTTGAAGCCCTAGTCTGGCTTTTGCCGGGGGCCCTGAATATAGCCGGGACATAAATAGAGCCTAACAGCTGAAAGGGGTTTCTGGGACCTCTCCACGGGTGATCCTCGTCCGCATGGTGGCACCTTGTGTCACTGGGTGTTTATCGCTTGTGTGATGTCCTGGTGGGATACAACAAGAGAGAGAGAGAGAGAGAGAGAGAGAGAGAGAGAGAGAGAGAGAGAGAGAGAGAGAGAGAGAGGTTTTACAGGCAGGGACTTACAGTGTAACTTTTCAGGTGCCGACTCAGAAAGAAATCATATATCCCTTTTAACTCTGTCAAATAGTTACACTGCTGCACGGAACAGCTGCCCGATGTAACCTGCTGTCCCGTGTGGGTGGGAGAATATTGAATGTACTGAGTACCTCCACAATCCACACAAGTAGATGGTTTGAACAATGGATCATCATGACACAAGGGTGGTAACCCATAAGCGCCCCGGTTTACTACTGATTCATGCCTGAGTCCGAAGAATCTCAGCGCAGTGCACGAACTCCGTAGCAGCGGCGAGGAACCTGAACTACCTTGGGTAGATTTTTAACTCCATATGCTTCCCGGGCAGCGCCGTTATGCTATTCTTTTTCGATTTGCAACTGCCAAGTGATTTTCTTTTACGTGAAAATACCCCAGCCTTCACCGGGGCTTGAACCAAGGAACCTCCAGCACTCGAGGCGGACGCTATGCCTTGAGACCACGCAGCCTCTGTGGGGTAGTAGTAGTAGTAGTAATAGCAATAAGTAGTCTTGGAGCAAGAAAAGAACGAGAAGGTAGGTGAAATAAAAGAGGAGGACACGACTAAACGAACACGACCACAATGAGAAAGGAAAGACTCGGAAAAATCAATCCTTTCCAGTCTTGATCTGTGGATGTCTTGTGTTAGGTGCCTATAATGAACAGTCACTGATGGAGGGAAGGGGCGACGTTGCCCCAGGAGCAACATCAGTCCCCATAAAGCACTCGAGAACCCAAACTGTGAGAACCCTTTTTAGCTCCGATCAGCAAAAAGCAGCCCTAAAATCATTACTGAATGTAAATTGTGACGGGAACACTTCATCGGGTCTCCTCCTCTGCTTGTCGTCCCCAATACCAGCGCGAGCACTTGCGGACAGTGCAACATTGATTGGGTTGGGGCTCAGTTACAGACAGGAAGTTCGGCGTGTGGACTAAACACGTTTTCTGTGTCTGCTGGCTGTGCCGCCGGCCTGCGGACTTTAGTACTGGCACAGACATGCTTGTTTGTCTGTTCTTGGAAGGCCATGCTTATCCACAGAAGTGCGCTGGTGGCTGTGATGGGACAGAGGGAGAGCCGAAGGGGGCTATCATAATTTACAGTGTAGTGCAGGGGAACCGAGTTCACACCCCTATATTGGTGAGGGGGGCGGGGGGGGGGTCCTTATGGAGCCTAATCTTATTTTAAGGTTCTAATAATAACCCCCACCCCCCAAAAATAATAATGTTAATAAACACGTAGCAGAGCGTTTGCAGAACGTCGCTCTCATCACGGTCTGCCTGAAAAGAAAAAAAAACACCCGTGTTTCTCGCCAGCTCTCCCGCCTTATGCAGTTTTCCTATCCAAAATGTCCCCTATATCCTGTGCCCATCTTCGTGCTGGTCGGCCCCTGCCCCTCTTTCTAAGTACCATACCTTCTGCTAGTATTCTTCCCAGTCCACCGTGACGTTTGATATGGCTAACATATACAAGACAAGATGCTGTTTACTAGACGATCTTCCTTGATATTCATATCCTGGGAGTCCAGAGCTGCAGCTACCGCACCTCCTGCAGCTTCCTTCATTTTATTTGCTGGTGAGTCCCAGCCATCTGGTTTAGCCCCGCTACACGCTCCATTCGGAATGTAGTCAGACTGGCAGGTGGAAGCAGGCGCAGTCATTGGTTGCAGACGACATTCTATCTTATTTAGAGGAAAGTGATTGCGATTTCTGTCTTGTTTGGGGAAGGTGGTGTAGACAGTGACAGTGATTATTTAGATCTTCAAAGTAATGATTTGTCATCTGAAGAGGCGAACAATGCCAGTGACGATGAAGACAGAGTAAGGTCAGTGTAGATCACATCGGCCTGAATACTGAATCTCCGTCGATCAATACTCATGCTGAATATCCATCAATCTGAATACTGAATCTCTGAATCAGCAGCTGATCAAAATGTAGTGACTGAGCGATGAGTAGGTGAGAGATCAAGTTCTTGTGACATAAACAAATTTATGTTTGCAGTGCAGAACGAAGGTGTGCAAATTTCTAATAGTGAAATGCCTAAAACAGTTGTTTTGTATGTACACCTGTGCTCATTGACAACATAACAAAGTCAAGGAAACGGACACTAACAGTTACACAGCTGAGAAGATTCAAAGTAAAACCCTGGCAGCAGGCAGGGTCTTTGTGGTATACTTGGTTAGATGTTACAACTGTTGAAATAAATGCATGTCTTTGAGTCATTTTGAGAATGGCAATGCAGCAACGAGGAAAGGTAAACAATTCAGAAACATATTCTCACCACAAAAGTTTGAACGAATTCACTAGATGTTACATGTTCAGCCACCTAACCAAACTGCAAGTGCATGAGCTGGCTGCCTAACAAAAGGAAGTAAAATTAAAGAGATTGTCCTTCATACGAATGAGAGATGTCTACAGTTGTTTATTCCCCATTAAAATATTGCTGTAGATCAGGGCTATTCAACTGTTGGCTTAGGGGCCAAAATGTTCAAAAACGGGGATCGTCAAGGGCCAGAGGCCTCATCCCCAGCATAGAAAGATCGAAAATACAATACAGCTAGAATTTATCCGCGGGCCACTTGCTAGACCTTGGCGGGCCAGATTTGGCCTGCGGGCCGCCGGTTGAATAGCCCTGCTGTAGATGAATGCAAAGTAAGATTCAAAGGCTGGCCAGCATGCAGAATGTATAATCATCAGAAACCTCACAAATGGGATCTGCGAACTTTGCAACCTATTCGTCAAAGAAGGAATAATCGTCAAACAGGACACCCGTCAACTCTGGATGCAGAAGAAAGACGACAGGCACCAGCCTTTTATTGCCACATTAGAAGGACGGAAGACCAGGGATTGTGCAGTATGTAGTCTTCTTCTTCTTTACGTTCACCAGCTGTACACTCTGGTTGCTCGTCCACTACTGAACTGCAGTCCTGCTCCAGAACCTGAGTGTTGCGTGTGCATCAGTTTTACAGTCTCTTTCTCTTGAATACAGACTATTGGTTCCTTGCCTCTCCGGCAGATACACTCCGACTTCAAAGGAAGCTCCCCAATTAGTCGACTCTTACGACATGCTTTTGGGGAGGCAGTGGGTCTATTCTTGTTTTTCACCACAATGGGGCCCCGGAACCCACACGGAGGAGTATGTAGTGACAGAAGAACACCTGGTCAGAGGCGACAGACAGTATATTTCTGGGAAACATGCTTGCGTTAGTCTGGACTGCATCCTGGTAATTGCTTCAGAAGGGACCACACTCTGACATAATATAGATAAACAGCATTTAAAAATTTTTATTTTTGTAACTACTTTTCCAAAATAACAAGGAATTAAACATATTATTTGCTTATGAATGTATCCAACAACAGTTTTGCATACTTGTCCCCCAAAAATACAAACAAGAAGCTAAGCCAAGTATAAAACCACCCAGCTGTCAGAAGTCTCCAGAAAGTAAAATAAATTGTGTAAACAGACAAGGAAAACTGAAGGCATATATAATAAACACTTACAACATGTACAGACATAGCCAGCCTGTTTTTGACATCCACACACAAGAGATGATATTATGGCTGGTTGTCAAAGGGGACAGGGATACTATTAGTTCTATATGAAATCTGTGTCAGCTGACCTTTTTGTTCTTAAGTTTGCACATTCCATTTAAACTTTGTTCCTTCTCTTTCTTATTTTGTCTAATGCTCTTCCTCTCTGTTGCTTTTTGTCTTTTATCTTATTCTCTTCATATCACTATCTCTCGTTGCATGAATTACCCTTTTTTTGTTCTTTCATTATATCCCTACGACCCTCTTGTTCTCTTTCTGTTTTTCACCCTATGTCTCTGTTTCTTTCTGTGTAACTAATTCTTTCATTGCCTTTTTAATCTCCCTCAATCTCACTATTCCTCCATATCACGCTCTCTCTTTCATTCTGCCTGTTTTTTTTCTTGGGTAGTTGGTGGAAAAGGGGGGGGGGGGATGGGTGGGAGTGTGGATTCTCACACTTATTCCTTTGCCTCTGTGGGTTCCAGTGCAAGGGCATTCTAGTTGAATTGTTATACAATGTTATTAGGTGTATATCTGTGTCCTACCCAGTGCCAGTGTTGGAAAGTCTTTATATGGAATTCTAACTCTTTCAGCCCAGCACAGTGCTTGGGTGTACTGTGAGCTTTTGCTATGAATCCCAACGATCACTTAATGTGTTCACTGACATTTAGTCACAGTGGATTATTAAAGACATCTGGCATGCTCAGGCTGTCCAATTAGCTTCTTGTGAAGTAACGAATTGTGAATAATTGTTTAGCTGTCGTATCATCTGTTGTAAAGGAATAAATTGGACCAGCTTTATGCCATTAGCAACGTAGGCATATGGTTCTAGATCCAAACTTTTTTTAAGACCAGGTGCTGCTTGATCCATCCTAGCCACCTGTGCATCCGAGGACATTTCCTGCATCACATTGGGGCTGGTTCTGTCTTGAAGCCACAAACATTTTAAAATTCAAATATGTCTTAAGGATTCTAACCCAAGATTTTCAGTATGGCAGGCAAGAATGGAACCACTGAGCCACTGCTTCTACCTCACTCTTTGGCAGTTAGCTAGAAAACCTAGGGTTTGAAAGAGCTAAACAGGGGTGACTGACCTTTTTCCAGATCCTGATTCTAATTTGTGTGACTATTGTCTCTTTCCAGGTTATGATTCTAATTTATGTCACTTTGGTCTCTTTACGGGTCATAATTCTAATTAGGGTGACTTTTTTCTCTTTCTTTCTAGAATATGGTTCTAATATGTGTGACTTTGGTTTCTTTCCAGGATATGATTCTGATTTGTGTGATTTTGGTCTCTTTACGGGTCATGATTCTAGTTAGTATGACTTTGGTCTATTTCCAGGATATGATTCTAATTTGTGTGACTTTGGTCTCTTTACGGGTCATGATTCTAGTTAGTATGACTTTGGTCTATTTCCAGGATATGATTCTAATTTGTGTGACTTTGGTCTCTTTACGGGTCATGAGTCTAGTTAGTATGACTTTGGTCTATTTCCAGGATATGATTCTAATTTGTGTGACTTTGGTCTCTTTACGGGTCATGATTCTAGTTAGTATGACTTTGGTCTATTTCCAGGATATGATTCTAATTTGTGTGACTTTGGTCTCTTTACGGGTCATGATTCTAGTTAGTATGACTTTGGTCTATTTCCAGGATATGATTCTGATTTGTGTGATTTTGGTCTCTTTACGGGTCATGATTCTAGTTAGTATGACTTTGGTCTATTTCCAGGATATGATTCTAATTTGTGTGACTTTGGTCTCTTTACGGGTCATGATTCTAGTTAGTATGACTTTGGTCTATTTCCAGGATATGATTCTAATTTGTGTGACTTTGGTCTATTTCTAGGATATGATTCTAATTTGTGTGACCTTAGATCTGTTTCCAGGATAAGATTCTAATGTGTGTGAATTTGGTGTCTTTCCAGCCTGTGGGTTTCATGGAGCTGGCAGTTCCTTACTCCAGTATAGAAGATGTACACATTGTCTCCAGGTGGGATGCAGGCCAGAAGTTTTGTCTCCGCATCACAGTACCAGATGGATCATTGCTGTTACAGGTGAGTGGCCACCCAGACCTGTTTCTTGTACTAGACTGTACTTCGAGTTGGCTCATTCTTCTGTAAGAATATACTAGGACAGAGATTTGGCTAATTTTCTATAAGAATTTACAGGGACAGTGATTTGGCTAATTCTTCTATAGGAATGTACTGGGCAGATATTTGGCTAATTCTTCTAAAGAATTTACAGGGACAGAGATTTGGCTAATTCTTCTATAGGAATGTACTGGGCAGAGATTTGGCTAATTCTTCTATAAGAATTTACAGGAACAGAGATTTGGCTAATTCTTCTATAGGAATGTACTGGACAGAGATTTGGCTCATTCGTCTAAAGGAATATGCTGTTGTAGAGTCATAGCCAGGTTTTTTTTCTCAGGGAACAGGCCAGTAGCTTGTGACATTCATTCAATCTATGAATACATTCGACTCAGGCACACTAAGTGCCATGGGACCAGTCTGAGAGGATCGAACACAATACTAAGCTTTCTTACTTTCTCCAAATTAAAACAATTAATTAATCTATTCTAGTTCTTGGACACTTAAAAGTTTCACTCATATTTCAAGATTTCCTCATTTGGCACACATCAGCCTAACTGCACGTTTGTCTCGAGTTAGTATCGCTTACTCAGCCTGTTCACGCTTACATTATAATTAGGAATCTTAGCCATTTGAATTCTCACATATAATTTGTGTTTAGTAGATGTCCTCATTTTCAGACATTGAGAAAATTTACCCGCAGTAAGAAAAGCACTCATTACAATAAGAATATAATAAGGCATTGATTTGGCTCCTCAATTTGACAGTAATGAGCTGCAACTAACACCTGGCTCGCAATTTGATAAGAATATTTTGAAACAAACTTTGCACATTATTTGAATATACCAGTTTTACTTTGACAAGAATGTAATAAAACAAAAATATGGCCCATTAATTTGACAAGTACTCAGTCTTGGCCTGGGTAAAACACAAATTAATAAAATGTATGATTTACTTATTTTGTGTTTATTGGATTGGTTGGTTGATTGGCTTTATATTGTATATGATTGATTTGTTGATATATCATCATCATCCTTATCTCCTCTTGTCCATTCCAAGCCGGGATAAGAAATGAGGAGAGTTGGGTGTGAGACCAGCTCGTCTCCCTGAAAACAAAATCATGATACAAAAACTCATAGACCCAGGATAGAACAGAGTGGAAGAATAAACTACAAACCCTGTGTGACCTGTGATGGCACAACAAGATACTGATGTGGTGTCATCATCATCATCATCATTACCACCACCACCACCAACAAATATAATAAAAACGCTAATGTCTCATCTGTCAACAGGCAAACAATGCTTACATCCGTGACCAGTGGCTTTACTCTGTTCAGTGGAAGGTAGTGTATTCACTGTTGTTAGTATAAATTTCCTGTATGGGTTCCAGGGCCTAATTTTGGGGAACAAATAATAGACCAAATGTTGTTAAAGGCGATTAATTAGGGGTTCTTCCTTTGAAATAGGAGTGCATCTGTCTGAGAGATGAGGAACCAGCAGTTTACAGACAGACAAGCCAGATTTGTAAAATAGATGCATCATGCAGGTCTCAAGTTATCAAACAAGACCAGATTCTAGAATAGGTGAATAAAAGCAGAACTTTTTTGCCAGAGTTTACAGCTGGTGAACGTTAAGATAAGAGAGTTGGTGTAAATATTGAACCGTCCTTCTTTCACTGTTCTTCTTTCTTGCACTGTTCTTCGTATTCTGTACAAGTGAACTCCTACAGCGCATAGCTCTTTAACTATTAAAAGATGGAAGGTCAGTATAGGTTTTAAACACGACCAGCTACAGATATAAGCCACACAGCTCAAACGGGAATTTCCGTTTTTGTGGCTGGCATGGCCTTATATCTGGAGTTGGCTGTGGTTTTAACTATTAACCGGTTAAAGGTTAGTACGGGTATTTAACTTTTAAGGATGGGAGGCCAATATTTCTGGCCAGTATTCTCAAACTCGCTATACCATACAAAGCATACACCAAAAGAAGAGAAGGATGTAGAGCACAAGATAGACCAAGAACATAATGAGAAGATAATATCAGAGAAACTCTATAACAGCATGAGGTGTCTATGATTGAGGTGGTCAGAAGAGCTAGTTGAAGAACCTTATATGTCTCCCTCGACACATCGGTAAAAAGTGTAATGGTGTCCAGGTTAGTACTGGGAACCCTAGGCTCTCATTCAGGAAGTTTCAAGTTTTTTCCCTTGTTGAATTGAGTTGATTCAAGAACCTACATCACAGCGGTCAGGGCATTCCCATAAGCGCTCCATCCCTATCTTCAGCAGCCAGCGCTGATTTTTCTTAGAAAGTGGGACAGTTTTTCTGTTAGGAGTGGAAACCAAAATAGTAACCTGCACAGTTCATGGTGACCGCTCGAGCCACGTGGTGCTAAATATACAGCCGCAAGACTTCTGTGATCTACGTCATCTGTAATTTGGTAAATACAGGCAATCAAGGTTGTTTTCTTTCTTTCTTTCTTCTTTGCATTCACCAGTTGTAAACTCTGGTGGAGAGTTCTGGTTGTTCATCCACTTCCTGTTGCAGAACCTGACTGTTGCCTGTGCATCCATTTTACAGGTCTGACACATTTGTGTGCAGACTGCTGGTTCCTTGCCTCTCAGGCAGATTCACGCTGACTTCGAATGAAGCTCCGAATTAGTCGACTCTTATGACATGCTTTTAAATAGGCAGTGGGTCTATTCTTGTTTTCTCTATAACAGGGCCCCAAAACCCACACGAGGGAAAGGGTGTTTTTATTCTCAAACAAAAGTTTTTGACATTTTACATGTAGAGAGACTAGGCCAGGCAGACAGTTGTCCAGGTATTCTCCTTAATGCTATACAGTTTAAAATCGGAGGATTAAACTGGAGAGGATTGGCGAAGTTCGTTATTGTTAAATTTATGGAGACTAAGTTTGTTAGTTTTACTGTTTAAGAATATATGTATATGTGGCTCATTACTTTTTACATTCTTGAAAATATAAACAGAATTGGGGCCGTCTTGGCAGAGTCAATCGGAGACTTGCTTTCAAATCCAGCTGCGACTCGCTGCAGCCCACGGCCGGTGTTCGAAACCTGGGGGTTCACCCAGCCTCAAGAAAATGGGTACCAAAGTTAACACCCCGGGGTAAATAGAGGAACGTCGCTGTAGCTACGGAGTTACGTGGGAACGACGACACAGGCGGTCAATTTCTTATCAGCTGTCCGTACTGGTGGCAGAGCACTTATGGTTTATAACCGTGTGCAATGACACTGGTTCACATCTCCCGACTTTACCTTTACCTTTTACCTTATTTCAAGAATGCTTGGAGACTTGGCTAATTACTTTTTGAGCATGTTGTTTTCCGTCTTTGGGTGATCTCTCGTCTTGCCAAGATGTTCTCAGGATTCTCCTGTGACATTTATTTTGAAAAGTTTCTGGTTTAGGGTTACTCCTGCTGTCATTTTTCATTAATCACTGTTGTGAGATACAAGGGGTGTGAAGAAAGTAAGGCACTAGCTTGTTTTTCTCAGGAGCTGATTTTTCAGAAAGTATGAAATTTAAACACAATATACGTGCATATGTTTGATAAAAGTTATTAATCCTGATCCCCAATTAACTTGTACAGCTTTATGTCGGGTCTGAACAGGGGCATTATTCACAGAGTTTGTCTTGACCAGGTTACCATTTCTTTGCTGCTTGAATATCTCCATCATCTGCAGACCTTTTTCCAGAGTGCATCTTTAAGTGGACACAATATATCTTCTTCTTTCGTTCGCCTGAAATAAGTTGTCTATATCAGCAGTTTTGTCTCTTGTATAAATTTCACTGTCGTTGTTATTTCATTCAGTGGACCATAGAGTTTACGTTCCACTGTTGTTCTTAATGGCCAAAAGGTTTGCCTTAATGTGTCAAATTCGGTGCAGTCCTGGAGTACATGCTCTGCTGTCTGGGGCACCTTTCCGCAGGTGCACATGGCCGATACAACTATCTTGAATTTTGTGTACATGTGGTTACGTAATCGGTTGTGCCCTGTTCTGAGGCAGAGGATAATGACTTGTTCTGGTCTGTCCATAATAAAATAGTCGTCTTGTGCTGGGGCTGGTGGTTTCCTGATCGATTTAATGATTCTTTTCTTTTGGTGGTATGTGACTGGTACATCCGGCTGCTCTTTTGTCACACCTTCCCCTGCCAGTTGATCAGCTTTCTCATTTCCAGGCACTCCACAATGAGACGGTATCCACTGCATTACGACTCTTCGCTGAAGGCTGAGTTGTGTCAGCAGTGTTTGCAATTTTGTTAGTTTCCTTGACTGGAGTGCTTCAAGTACTGATTTAGCATCTGTCAGCACTACTACACACCGTGAGCCAAGATTGGTATTTAGCAGTTTCTCTGTTGCTATCTTGAGTTTCTGCTTCATAGTTATGGCAGTACTTCCCGGTTGGTATGCTGGACTTATCCCTAGTACCATCTGGGAATTCAATGTACACTCCAGCACCACCATTTCTAACTGCACTTTCTGCGGACCCATCTGTATAGACACAATATATGAAAATCAGTGTTTGTCGGATCAGGAAATAGGGTGGATGGGGCAGTACAGTACAACCCAGTTTGATGATTGCTTCCCGTGTTGCGAGATTTAGGTGAGGGCACACATTGAGAAGCAGGTCTGCTGGATTCTTGTACAGCTAAACTCTACGGAAATGTTGTCTTTTTCAATGTCTAAGCCTGCGATTTAATTGTCTCTCTTCTTGGCGTAACATACACAAGAATTACACCTTCCAGGTCTTAATGTAAGCTTACGATTTGATTGTCTCTCTACTTGGCGTAACATACATAAGAATTGCACCTTCCAGGTCTTAATGTAAGCTTACGATTTGATTGTCTCTCTTCTTGACATAACATCTTTTGTCCCAGAATACAGTGATCATGACCTTTCCAGCTAAAATTGTCTTGAACGCCTTTATTTTTGGTGAATATGGATGATGCCCCTCCATTGACAGTCTTTTTTGTCTCAGGTTCAAAATGATGTGCCTCGGTTTTGTCATCTGTAAC
Source organism: Candidula unifasciata (assembly GCA_905116865.2). Classification (NCBI taxonomy): domain Eukaryota; kingdom Metazoa; phylum Mollusca; class Gastropoda; order Stylommatophora; family Geomitridae; genus Candidula; species Candidula unifasciata. Next base: position 43,545 of record CAJHNH020007035.1, on the reverse strand, counting down.
AATCTTAGCCGAAAAAGTTATCTCCATCAGCATTGAAACGCTCCAACAGTTCAGGATAAATTGCTTTCTTTTGCAGCTGATGGTGACTTGAGAGGTCAGGGAACCCATCTTGGGCAAACCTGAAAGAAATCTTTTGTAACTGCATTTGCACTTCCATCGCTGACTGACAGCTGTGAGACTATTGGTTAAGTAGTGGTTCTGTTGTCGGTAAGAATCATGTCCTCTTGGCATTTCAGCATTTCTTCATTGGTGGCTATGGCAGGACATCCACAGCCTAGTTGATGAAGCAGCTCCCTTTCTCCACTTCCTGATTCTTTGATTCTCTAAACCCAGCCATTGACTTTACTCCTGCCAACTGCAGAATTTCTATACACATCACTTAGATGCTTGTGAATGTTTCTTCTCCTCTGCAGTAAGATATTCTTAACACAATTTTCTCTTATAATGCAAGTTGCTAACATGCTTTATTTCAGTGGTATTGGGCTGCTGTAATTTGGCTGGTTGTGGTGCAGTTTTGTGCACCCCGTCAGAGCATGTAATATTTAAAGTTTGCAAAGCCCATGCTTCTGTATTCATTATAAGGTCAGAAAAACTTAGTGCTTTAATTTCTGAATGTCCATCCTCTTATATATTCCGAGTTTTGTTTTCAAGATAATACATTTGATCTCCTTATATCCAATCTGCACCCAGTGTAGACTTGAATGTTGAATTAAGAATCAACGTTATGGCACTCTGGACACTCCCATAAGCGCTCGGTCCCCATATTCAGCAGCAACGAAGAGTTCCAATTCCAGTGGTATTGTCCGTCTTGCTTTCTCTTGAGTGTTAAGCATTGGTCAAACCACCTGGTAAATCTCTGCAGCACCATTCTCCTCAGACTGTTATGATCTGTTTGAGATCAGTGTAGACTATCAAGAACAACAAGCTGTCAAATCCAGCAGTGGAATCCAAGAAACCTCAATACTTTTGTAGACATTACTAGAACAGCAGCACACCAACTAACTGAAACAAATGAGAAAATAATTTGCCATAAACCTTCAAAAAACAAATAGCAATGTTTTTCTTGTCTCTCCTCATCTTAGAGACACATTTTTAGATCTGAGAGGTTACTCAAGAACGCCAGGCGACCAGAAATTTTGGTGAAAGAAATTAAGGTTAGTATGTTTTCTATAATAGTCGATTATTAGTTGTCATATTTTTCTCACTGTACATTGAACCAGCTGGTCTTCTCTAGAAGTCGGCATACATCTGCCCGTGAGGCAAGGAACCAACAGTCTATATACAAATAAGCAAGATATGTAAAATGGAGGAACTTGCAAAACTCAGGGCCTGGAACAAAGCTCAAGTCCAGGAATGGACGAAAAACCAGGTCTTTCTGCTGGGGTTTACAGCCGGTGAAAGCAAACAAAACAAAACAAACAAACAAGATGATCCATAAGTGCATGGATCCCTCTCACTGTATCCCTTATTGTGCATCAGCTGACAGTACCTTTTGTGGATGAGTATACTGTTCCTATTTAGGCCTTGCTTTTGGCTTCAATCTTGTCTTTGCTTTTCTGAATAGTCAGCTATCCATGCCATTGTCGAAATTAGCTCAGAGCGGGCTCATAGCGTACACACTAAGCTACATACATGCCAATCTACATACATGCCTAGCTACATACACGCCAAGCTTCCTACATGCCAATCTACATACATGCCAAGCTACATACATGCCAAGCTACATACATGCCAAGCTACATACATGCCAAGCTACATACATGCCAAGCTACATACATGCCAAGCTACATACATGCCAAGCTACATACATGCCAAGCTACATACACGCCAAGCTACATACACGCCAAGCTACATACACGCCAAGCTACATACACGCCAAGCTACATACACGCCAAGCTACATACATGCCAAGCTACATACATGCCAAGCTACATACACGCCAAGCTACATACACGCCAAGCTACATACACGCCAAGCTACATACACGCCAAGCTACATACATGCCAAGCTACATACATGCCAAGCTACATACATGCCAAGCTACATACATGCCAAGCTACATACATGCCAAGCTACATACACGCCAAGCTACATACACGCCAAGCTACATACACGCCAAGCTTCTTACACGCCAAGCTTCTTACATGCCAAGCTACATACACGCCAAGCTACATACACGCCAAGCTACATACACGCCAAGCTACATACACGCCAAGCTACATACACGCCAAGCTACATTCACGCCAAGCTACATTCACGCCAAGCTACATTCACGCCAAGCTACATTCACGCCAAGCTACATTCACGCCAAGCTACATTCACGCCAAGCTACATTCACGCCAAGCTACATTCACGCCAAGCTACATTGACGCCAAGCTACATTCACGCCAAGCTACATTCACGCCAAGCTACAACCGTGCCAAGCTACAACCGTGCCAAGCTACAACCTTGCCAAGCTACCTATGCCCCAAGCTACCTATGCCCCAAGCTACCTACGCGCCAAGCTACATACACCCTAAGGTATGTACACGCCAAGCTACATAGACCCCAAGCTATGTACGTGCCAAGCTACATACGCCCCATGCTACATACACCCCAAGCTATGTACATGCCAAGCTACATACACCCCAAGCTACATACACCCCAGGCTACATACACTCCAGGCTACATACACTCCAGGCTACATACACTCCAGGCTACGTACACTCCAGGCTACGTACACCCCAAGCTACGTACACGCCAAGCTATGTACATGCCAAGCTACATACACCCCAAGCTATGTACGTGCCAAGCTACATACACCCCAAGCTATGTACGTGCCAAGCTACATACACCCCAAGCTATGTACATGCCAAGCTACATACACCCCAAGCTATGTACATGCCAAGCTACATACACCCCAAGCTATGTACATGCCAAGCTACATACACCCCAAGCTATGTACGTGCCAAGCTACATACACCCCAAGCTATGTACGTGCCAAGCTACATACACCCCAAGCTATGTACATGCCAAGCTACATACACCCCAAGCTATGTACATGCCAAGCTACATACACCCCAAGCTATGTACATGCCAAGCTACATACACCCCAAGCTATGTACGTGCCAAGCTACATACGTGCCAAGCTACATACCCCCCAAGCTACATACACCCACGACCTGCCACACAGGCAGCAGTAAAAGAATGTAAGGTTTGTTCCTAATTGCAAAGTTTTATCTTGTTGCTAATGGCACATTTTATCTTGTTCCTAATTGCAAAGTTGTATCTTTCAAAAGTGCATGTGACCTTTGACTTCACAGAATTTGATTGATGGCTCCCTGATGACCCCAATCCAGGACCCTTCCGTGTACAGGTTTCCCCTTGACCTAGTTTCAGATTTGCTTCAACAGGTAGGTCATCCTGACATGAATTACTTTTCTCTGTAGCCTTCAGTTTGTGACAGAGCCCTTGTAGTATGGTGGCTAGTATCCTTGCCTGTCAGCCACATGGTCCTGGGTTCAAGTCTGTTGAAAATTATGGCGTACAAGTGACCTTGTGTACTTGGTGGACACGTAGACTGGGACTGGTTTTAAAATCCACCTGATGTACAAGTTGACCTAATGTACAAGTTGACCTCAGAAGTCGCAGTAACGTAGCGGCTAGATGCTCGCAAGCAGATCGGAAGGTCGTGGGTTTTCTCCCTGGCAGAGACAGACTTTTTTGAAAAAAAAATGGCCCCGACTCCCAGGTCAACCCAGCCTTGAGTTGGGTACCGGGTGCAGTCCCGGGAAGTAAAGGTGGCGGGCGTGATACTGACCACATTACCCATTTTGTGCCGATTGATCTATAAAAATATAGGTCTAGCCCTATATCCCTATACGCCTAAAGGCATGAAAAGGAACCTTTACTTAATTTACAAGTTGACCTCAGGATTTTGAGACTTAGATCTATACCTACTTGACACATTTGATACCCATCATATAAGTCAGTCCCTAACGTTCTTTCAGAAATTCTTAATGCCTGAAAGTGTGGTTTATCTGCCGCATTCTGTGGCATTTGGGTGTTCAAAAAAAAATTGACCTGTGATTCAAATAAAGAAGTTTCTTAATAAATAGAAGCAACCGGGGTGACAAGTGCTAAATTGTGTATACAAATTTAAAAAGCACAGTGTGCCCATATATCTCTAGGCATAAAAGAGGTCTCTGAACTTGTGTCATTGATTTCTCCCTCCTGTTAAGTGCACTGGGAGAATTCATTATATTTCTTCGAGTTGTGTATGATCGAGGTTGAGAAAAAAAGTTAATTTTTTGTTATTATTATTTTGGCAGCAGATCTCGTGACATAGCACTCTACATGTCCCATCCCTACCCCCTTAAACAAATGTATATATATTTATACTAGGGTGACCATGATATCTTGAGCTGAAAACAGGACATCCAACTAATATTTTGAGTGAAAACGGGATTCCAACATATATTTTGAGAGTAAAACGGGACATTTAACTAGTATTTTGAGTGAAAATGGGGCATCCAGTTAATATTTTGAGTGAAAACTTAACATCACAAGTAAGTCAGTTCACATCCCATTTTCCTCCCCCTCCCCCTTCAACTTTCACAGCACAAGAGTTAAGTTCTGTGTTTGTCACAGCCTTTCCCCCGACCACAAGACTTGAGGCCCTAGCTAACATTGTACACATGAGTTTGGCTGGCTCACTGTAGAGACCTGCCCCTCTCAGAACACCAGTCCTATCTCTTCTGTGTCATCCTATATAGATAACACTTATTCATGGTATTGTATAGATAACACTTATTCATGGTATCGTATAGATAACACTTATTCATGGTATCGTATAGATAACACTTATTCATGGTATTGTATAGATAACACTTATTCATGGTATCGTATAGATAACACTTATTCATGGTATTGTATAGATAACACTTATTCATGGTATCGTATAGATAACACTTATTCATGGTATCGTATAGATAACACTTATTCATGGTATCGTATAGATAACACTTATTCATGGTATTGTATAGATAACACTTATTCATGGTATCGTATAGATAACACTTATTCATGGTATCGTATAGATAACACTTATTCATGGTATTGTATAGATAACACTTATTCATGGTATTGTATAGATAACACTTATTCATGGTATCGTATAGATAACACTTATTCATGGTATTGTATAGATAACACTTATTCATGGTATCGTATAGATAACACTTATTCATGGTATTGTATAGATAACACTTATTCATGGTATTGTATAGATAACACTTATTCATGGTATTGTATAGATAACACTTATTCATGGTATTGTATAGATAACTTATTCATGGTATTGTATAGATAACACTTATTCATGGTCTCGTATAGATAACACTTATTCATGGTATTGTATAGATAACACTTATTCATGGTATTGTACAGATAACACTTATTCATGGTATTGTATAGATAACACTTATTCATGGTATCGTATAGATAACACTTATTCATGGTCTCGTATAGATAACACTTATTCATGGTATCGTATAGATAACACTTATTCATGGTATCGTATAGATAACACTTATTCATGGTATCGTATAGATAACACTTATTCATGGTCTCGTATAGATAACACTTATTCATGGTCTCGTATAGATAACACTTATTCATGGTATCGTATAGATAACACTTATTCATGGTCTCGTATAGATAACACTTATTCATGGTATCGTATAGATAACACTTATTCATGGTATCGTATAGATAACACTCATTTAGAATATCTCATCTTCATTTTCTTCCCCATTAGCCATTATTACATTCAAGGCATTTCAAGTATTAGAGGCTATGAAATCTTAAAAGGGCACAGATATAATAGTGTATGTTTTATTTTCAAGCTTATTCCTAGATTTTCTGAATAAAACAGGACAATTGACGTTTATTTTTTGGAATGCCGAAGGGATGACGGGACACACAGAAAAAAACAGAACTGTTGTGGTGAAAACAAGACGTTTGGTCTTGTGTGACGCATGGTTGGCACAGAAATTAACCTACAATTGCCTCCATTTTTAATTTTACTGCTCCAATCTATATCATCATTATCATCATGTAGCAGGTCCTTTTCAGAACGACGCTATCATCACAGTCTGCCTGAAAGAAACTCGGTCTCTCGCCAGTTCTCCCACCCGCCTCATGTACTTTCATACTCAAGGAGTCACTTATATCCTGTACCCATCTTCGTGTCGGTCGGCCCCTGCTTCTCCTTCCTGGTACCATGCCTTCTGCTATAATTTTGTCCAATCCGTTGTGGCGCTTGACATGACCAAAATATTTCAGCTTCCAAGACAGGATGCTGTTATTAGCCAATCTTCCTTGATGTTCAGATCTTTCAAGATGTCATTTTTTCTCCTTTTCTTTGTCAAAGATATTCTGAGAATCTTTCTATAGCATTTCAGCTCAAAAGCCCCTATTCTCTTTCTTAAGGACTGAGAGATATTCCACTTTTCACATCCGTATGTAGCCACAGGGAAGATGCATGCTCTCAAAATTCTAATTTTGATCTCCTTGCTGGTGCTTAACCATAGACTTTTAAGGCTGTTCAATCTTTGCATTGCTATGGCCATCCTCCTTTTAATTTCTGTCAAACAGTCTCCATTGCTGTTTATTATAGAGCCTAGATATTCAAAGTTTGTGACATTTTCAGTTTCTTCATCATTTATTGTTATTTTTGGGTGACAGCCAGTTAATATGTATATTATCTCTGTATTTATCTATCTATCATTTACCTGTCGACTTCATTGTCTGTCTGTTCTGTATATGTGCCTGACCTTAAATCACCTCTTACTGTTTTTTTCTGTTTCTCTGTCTCTTTGTCAGCCTCTCGGGTTTTCTCTTCCTCTTTTCCTCATTCTGTCTTCAGCTGTTTTAAGATAATTGTCATGTGAAATGCTGTTGTTTGATTGGTTGATTTCTTGTCCCCAGAACGATGAATTTTTGAGCAAGGAGTTGCAGGAGAGCATTATCATAGCCCTGACTCCGTTACTAGAGAAAAACCACCCCACGCAGGAGATCTGCGAATTTTTCAGCAAGGTGCGTTTACCATGTTTTGTGTTTACCTAATATCAGCGTCAGCTTGAAAAAAAAAACCCATTGTCTTTATATTCTCTCCCAGGTTGACCCAGCCATGAGTGGGTACCAGGTAGAGTCCTAGGAAGTAAAGTTAGCCAGTGTGATGCTGACGACATCACACACCAAGTGCCGTTCAGTGTATAAAATATAGGTCTAGACCAATGTACCCAATACCTAAAGGTGTGGAAAACGGTCCTTCACTTGTACTTTATATTTTCTCCTCTGATAGCCACTATGCTTTCTTATATTCTCTATGCAGTTAACCACTACAGTTCCTGATGTAGTTAACCGTTACAGTTCCTGATATTCTCTATGTAGTTAACTGTTACATTTCCTGATATTCTCTGTGCAGTTAACTACAATATTTTATGATATTCTCTATGCGGTTATCCACTATATTTCCTGATATTCTCTATGCAGTTAACCACTATATTTCCTGATATTCTCCGTGCAGTTAACTACAATTTTTCATGATATTCTCTATGCGGTTAACCACTATATTTCCTGATATTCTCTATGCAGTTAACTGTTACATTTCCTGATATTCTCTGTGCAGTTAACCACTATATTTCCTGATAGTCTCTATGCAGTTAACCACTATATTTCCTGATAGTCTCTATGCAGTTAACCGTTACATTTCCTGATATTCTCTATGCAGTTAACCGTTACATTTCCTGATATTCTCTATGCAGTTAACCGTTACATTTCCTGATATATCTCTATGCAGTTAACCACTATATTTCCTGATAGTCTCTATGCAGTTAACCACTATATTTCCTGATATTCTCTATGCAGTTAACTGTTACATTTCCTGATATTCTCTGTGCAGTTAACCACTATATTTCCTGATATTCTCTATGCAGTTAACTATAATATTTCCTGATATTCTCTATGCAGTTAACCACTATATTTCCTGATATCCTCTATGCAGTTAACTATAATATTTCCTGATAGTGTCTGTGCAGTTAACCACTATATTTCCTGATATTCTCTATGCAGTTAACCACTACATTTCCTCTGATAGCCACTATGCTTCATGATATTTTCTGTGCAGTTAACCATTACATTTCCTGATATTTTCTCAAGTAACAATTACTTTTACCTTATATTCTTATCCAAAAACCACAATATTTGCTGATAATATCCTATAATCATATTTCCTTAAATCCTTTCCCCCAAATAACCATATCTTATTCTGATATTTTCTCTCTGAATAATTGCACCATATCCTGTTTAATGGAGACAACCAATGTAAATTGTTGAACAGTCGGGGAGTATTAAGTTATCATTGCCCACACACACTGGTCTGCATGTTAGTTTGTAACTGCAGGGTGCCCACAGAAAAACACTTGACACCAGAAATAAAGTGTCTACCAGGAATCATAAATGTAACCAGAAGAGACAGGATTAGAAATGATGATATCGCCAGCATCAGAGCAACCCAAGCAGAAGAAGAAATACGCCGCCAGTCAGAGAGAGAGGAGAGAAGGAAGGAGCTGGCCGAGATTACAAACGCACGGGAAGCCGCATGCCACGAAGCCGCCAAACTAGAGAAAGCCACCGCAGAAGCCATAACAGCAGCACAAGCAGCTAAGACAGAAAGAGCCCTGCTGGAGAAAGAAAGAAATGCCACAAAAAAGCCGAATACCAACAAGGCCGACAAAAGCGTCTCCACTGACAACCTAACAACGAAGCATCAGGCACAAATGACCGAACCAGTACATGATGATTCCAATGAAGAAGACTCTGAAGGGATCCTAGTCATAGCAGAAGAAGAAGATTCTCAAGGAGATGAAGAAGAGGAACAGGAAGCTGTACAATCCACGAACCAGAACTGCGATCCCGTACACGCGGCTGCATTGAAGGACATAGCGGACAGAGAAGTCAGCCTACAAGAAATGCTCGATGATTTTAACCAGCGGATGCACCCCCATCGACTCGAGCTGGGCGTTGGCAAATACAGAATACAGTTCTGCAAGGAAGAACTCGCAAGGGAGCGATTACTCCCAACCGCAACTCTCAGAGCCAAACGAGACAAAAACAAAAGGATGATGTATCAAGCAGGCATAGCCCTCAATCTTCTAAACGCTGCTCGAAGGGAATTAAGCGAAACCATGCAGCCAATAGCCAACCAGAACTGACCACAGCCGCCATGACACCGACCCAGCTCACCGTACTGGAAAACCCACCCGCGCAAGACCATCCGGACACCACCAGAACCTGACTGCTGCAGAAGCTATACCCCACCCATCCCGTTCCAGGCCACCCGGCACAGGTGGCTGTCCTTCTCAGGACAGCCACGCCCACTCCCTAAACTTGCAAGCCGCCCGCCAAGCCCACGCTGCTAACAAGACGCAACAAATACAAGAAAACTCAGGCGAGAATGATCGCCGCAAGGAATAAATACAAATCACACCACCATTGAACCGACTTCAGGCAGCTGAAAGAGGTCAAATTTTGGAATTTTTGTTTCTTACGAATTGAATTGAATTGATATCGCGAAACAGGTTATGATATAACAAGTACTACACTACATCAGAAGACAACAGATCAAGTGGTTTGGACATGTCTGGAGCCTACCACCACACACTGCACCACAGAGAGCTCTGTCATTTAGACATAATGGAAGCAGAGCCAGAGGTTTACCATGCAAGGGACGTGGAGATGTAATATCCGAGGGCCGTAACATAACACATATCACGGCTCGTACTCGATGCCTCTTCAAAACCTGATGCTGAAAGGCAAAACATGGCTGGAGGAGGAAGAGAAGGGTGTCCCATAGTTTCTTTGTTTACAAGATCAGTATATTTGTTGGTGGCTGCAGTGGCATAGTGGTCCCTATTCCACCAGTTTCGGTAGCCCTGTCACTGCTAGAGTGCCTAGCCTCAGTCCCCCACCAGTTTCAAAACCCTCTCACTGCTAGCAGCATAGTGATTAGTACTCTTGCCTGCCAGTACACTAACCCTGGTTCAGTCCTCAGCAACAGTAGAATTATTTGTTTCGTTAATGACCAATATTGCTCTGGGGTCAACTAGGTTTTAAAGCAGTTAGTATCAGAAGTCCAGAATTTTCTGGAAAGGCAAGACAGAGATACAAAATATAAAGTATCCAGCCTACTTCATATTGTTTTGACATACATTATCTTAAAGCCTACCATGACAGACCCAATCTACTATGGGATTATCTTTTAACTTCCTGTGTATATTTGTATCCAGGGAAGTTTATAGGACAGTCCCAGTCATCACAAAGAGACGTCTCATACAGAGCAGATTGATCCCTCTCCTCTGCTACCATTGCCAGACATGGTTACCCACATCATAGCTAAAAAGAATATTAGTAACCATGGAAACGAGATGTCTGAGAAGGGCTGCAGGAGTGACCAGAAGAGATAAATCAGGAAATGAGGTCATAAGGGGGGGGGGGGGGGGAAACCCAGCAGAGAACCAGTCAAAATTACAAATAAAATAGTTTGCCCACAAAGAAAGAAAAATACCATACAAGGCATACACCACAAGAGGAGAAGGATGTAGAGCACCAAGTAGACCAAGAACAAGATGGAAAAGTAACTTCAGAGAAACACTACAATGTGTCTATGGTTGTGACGACTAGAAGAGCAAGAAGCAGAATCTTATGTTGCCCTTAACATCAGAAGCAATAGGAGAGGTAGTGAAGAAGAAGAAAGTAATAAAAATATGTCTTATCTTTTTGCTATAGTCCTTAACCATCCCCCCCAGTACAAACATAATTGAAGCAGCCTCTTCACTGCAGTGGTGCAGTTGCCATGGCATGCTGGACACATATTTTTAATAGACCAGTTAGATGAGTCAGCACTCAACACATGATGTGGTTAACATCATGCCAGCCACTTTTACTTCCCAAGAGTTTTCATTGACCCATTTTAGGCTGGGTCAGCCTGGTCGCCTAGTCTTCCCTTTGGATGAAACAGGTAATAAAGTGCATCCTGTCTGTTGGTTTCAGCACTGCAAGAACAGTCCACGCTCCACACTAGTCATAGAACTGTTTACTCCTGTAGTCCACAGGATACTCAAACATAACACAGTAAGTATTTCATGTGGGAGAGAGGGGAGGGGCATGGTCTACTAGCTGCCTGCTGTCACAAGCTCTCACCTAACTATAGGTCATACCTGACTGCACAGCCACTCCTGACTATAGGTCATATCTGACTGCACAGCTTGACCTGAGTATAGGTCATACCTGACTGCAAAGCCACACCTGACTATAGGTCATACCTGACTGCACAGCCTGACCTGACTATACGTCATACCTGACTGCACAGCCTGACCTGACTATAGGTCATACCTGACTGCACAGCCTGACCTGACTATAGGTCATACCTGACTGCACAGCCACACCTGACTATAGGTCATACCTGACTGCACAGCCTGACCTGACTATAGGTCATACCTGACTGCACAGGTTGACCTGACTATAGGTCATACCTGACTGCACAGCCACACCTGACTATAGGTCATACCTGACTGCACAGCCTGACCTGACTATAGGTCATACCTGACTGCACAGCCTGACCTGACTATAGGTCATACCTGACTGCACAGCCTGACCTGACTATAGGTCATACATGAATGCACAACCACACCTGACTAGAGGTCATACCTGACTGCACAGCCACACCTAAATATAGGTCATACCTGACTGCACAGCCACACCTGACTATAGGTCATTCCTGACTGCACAGCCTGACCTGACTATAGGTGATACCTGACTGCACAGCCTGACCTGACTATAGGTCATACCTGACTGCACAGCCACACCTGACTAGAGGTCATACCTGACTGCACAGCCTGACCTGACTATAGGTCATATCTGACTGCACAGGTTGACCTGACTATAGGTCATACCTGACTGCACAGCCACACCTGACTGTAGGTCATACCTGACTGCACAGCCTGCCCTGACTATAGGTCATACCTGACTGCACAGCCTGGCCTGACTATAGGTCATACCTGACTGCACAGCCTGACCTAACTATAGGTCATTCGTGAATGCACAGCCACACCTGACTGTAGGTCATACCTGACTGCACAGCCACACCTGACTATAGGTCATACCTGACTGCACAGCCACACCTGACTATAGGTCATACTTGACTGCACAGCCACACCTGACTATAGGTCATACCTGAATGCACCGCCTGACCTGATTATAGGTCATACATGAATGCACAGCCATACCTGACTATAGGTCATACCTGACTGCACAGCCTGACCTGACTATAGGTCATACCTGACTGCACAGTCACACCTGACTCCACAATCCCCACCTGACGGCACAGCTACAATTCACTCCACAGACCACATGTGACACCTCAGGCTGCACCTTGCCCCACAGGCCACCCCTGACTCCACAGACCACATGTGACACCTCAGGCTGCACCTTGCCCCAAAGGCCACCCCTGACTCCACAGACCACATGAGACACCTCAGACTGCACTCTGCCCCACAGGCCACCCCTGACTCCACAGACCACATGTGACACCTCAGTCCGCACCTTGCCCCACAGGCCACCCCTGACTCCACAGACCACATGTGACACCTCAGGCCGCACTCTGCCCCACAGGCCACCCCTGACTCCACAGGTCACACCTGACCCAACAGGCCACACCTTATTCCATATTCCACACCTGACCCCACAAGCCACATCTGACCCCACATGCCACATCGTGACTCCACAGGCCATATCTGTGCTTTAGATGGTTCGTAATTCTTATTGCCTGGTTGGATTCCAGCTGCTAGCAATTTGGCAGCAGAGTGCCCTGTGTTTTTTTCAACAGTGGTATTGAGAGCTGCCCCCTCAGAAAGCTGTGGCAAACTACTGAATATAAAATTGCAAAGTAAAATTAAAAAATCCAAAACCTAATACCAGGATTGGTTCTGCAATGTCCAGTGAAGGATACGCGACTAACTTAAATGCTTTCTTCAATATCAGCTTCTTCTTCTTCATCATCATCTTCATTAATTATTATGTCATTTGTCTCCCAGTTTATGTAATGCAGAAATCGGTGTCATCTCAGCCTTCCTGTTGTTTTTTTCTCAGAAGACACAAACCAAAATCATACACTATAAGTCAGAAACTCTGCAAGTAAAGGCAGCCATGTTGACCACATAATCCACCAAGTACTGGTTCATCTGCGAAATGTTGGTAGCATCATATGTTTCATGCTGCCCCATGTGGGTTCCTGGACCCCATTTCAAAAGGGGGGGGGGGAACGAATAGACCCACTGCTTCCCCTAACAAATATGTTGTTTTAGTGGACTAGTTAGGGGTGTTTCCTTCGAAGTCGAGTACGTCTGCCTGAGAGGCAAGGAATCAACATTCTGCATGACATACAAGCCAGATGTAAAGTGGCAGAAGTCGAGGTCTGAGTCTGGAAGTGGGTAAACAATTGAAAATTTCCACCAGAGTTCACAGCCAGTCAACGGGAAGAAGATGATCTAATACACCCATGTTGAGTTGACCTCAGAGATGTACTTGATGAAAACATCCCACTTATGAAACTGGTGCAGACTGGGTTCAAGCACTGCAGCAGTGGCAGGGTTTCTGAAACGGGTGCGACTAGGCACTGAAGCACTGAGGGGTTTCTGAAACTGGTAGGGATTGAGATTTAGCAATCTAGCAGTGACGGGGTACTGAAACTGGTGGAGATTAGGACTTTGCACTCTAGCAGACACAGGGTTTCTAAAACTGGTGGGGATGGGGTCCAGGTACTCTAGCAGAGACAGGGTTTCTGAAACTGGTGGGGATTGGGACTAGGTACTCTAGCAGTGATAGGTTTTCTGAACCTAGTGGAAATAAGGGGTTTTTCTTGTGACAGGGGCATCCATAATGAAAACAGAATAGTAGCACTATAATTTACCAATGCACATCATATGAGGTGACTAAAGAGAGTTGGTTTGAGGCTGGCCACCTAATTTAATAAAAACCTTAGCTACAAAAATCCAACCAATCATGAGTAAGATGCATAAGGCAGTCAGCAGGAGTGCCAACACTGAAATTGTAGTTCAGTTGAAGGAAGCAGCAGTCATGACAAACCAGTAGGTGTACATACATTACTGCATTCTGCCTCTAGCCAGTTCTTTGGCAACCACCCACCTTGCATTTTCTGCAACACAAATCTCCAGTAGCACAGATGCAGTGCATTCCACATGAAATCCACAGTTTAGAGTCAACCATACACTTTGTAGCTGGTCAAGGAAACCACACTTTGGCTTTACCTCACGTGGTGCCCTATCCAGTTTCTTTTCTTTTTGTGGTTGAAACCCCAAATTTTCACTGCATTACTGAGGGCAGTGTCCACCATGTGTAGGGGATGTGAGCTTGAACAAGAGGCTAAAAGACTTTAGGAGTTGTGTTGAGGGCACAATGGATCAATAATGCACACATCTGGTAATCCGGTAATCTTAGTTTCAGCTTTAAATGGGTCACCCTATATTTGCTCCACTCCGATGCCAATGAAAAATACACTGCATGTTTTTCACAGTCCCTTGTGGAAAGATTGACAGACTGCTGTCTCAGCATACACACTAGCATACACACGCATTAAAAGCATATGATAGCCATCCGAAGTGCTAACACAAACAGTCCGACATTAGAAATGCAGTTTATCATTGTTGGTAGAAGTCACCAACAGATCAGCACACGCGATCAATTTTAATCACATAATGGCACCACCAATATTGCGACAACAAGCATCGCACCATTTTCTGAATCTATAATTTACACCACCACGTTGGTCACAGTAGAAAAACATTCTTAATGAAATCCGCAGCTCACAGTGTCACGCCATGCACTCAGCTCAGAAGCTGGGCGACAAAACTATCCTTTCAGTCTACAAATGGAGCAAAAATGCACCGGCCACTGTCTGGCAGAAGCAAAAAAATTTGCCACGGCTCACAACAGTGACCATGGCTAGCATCCATTTTGGAGTATGTTATACGTTGTATGTAAACCTATGCACTATTGGAAGATGAAAAGCAAGAGAAGAGGAGTATTGGCTCTAGTGGTGCCCCAGACTTATAAGAATGACTGCCATATAATTTACATAATTTTCCGTGTATGTGAATTCATGTATGGATGATGTATGGAGGAAGAATTCTAGAGCCTAAAGTTAGCATTCAGTCTCCAGGCAGCCTGTCAGACGTGTCTCTGTTCACATTGACCTTCAATAACAGCTTCAGGAAGAGCTGTTCTAATCATGTGTGTGTTTGCTTCATTTAATATGATGCTATTGATTTTGTTAACCTCGCTGGCCCACTGTGTCTAGGCACAATTCTGTGTTCTTGAAGTTCAGGTTGAAAAAAAAAAAAACCTGCCTGCAAACGATAAATTTATTGAATTCTTGGCTGTTGAATAACTTGTTTAAAAAGAAGAGATGTAGCAAAAAATAATGTTCATCATGCGTTTATAATTTTGGCAACTCTGTGCTGCTTACACCCATTCCTCTTTTTCCATTTACTCCTCTCCTCTCCCTCTTCCTATATTTTATTCCTTCTTTCTTAGCATTCTTTCTTTTTCATTCTTCTCTCGCTATCCATTTATTCCACCTCCTTCCCTTAATTCCTCCATTTCTTCCACCCTCCCTTCTTTCTCCCTTTTTGTATAGTTTTTTTCACCCAGTACCCCCCCCCCCCTCCTCCCCTCCCCTCAATGATTTTCATCTTAACACTCACCCTACTTCCCTTCTGCTTTCATATTTTTGTTTCTATCTTCCTCCCTCTCACTTGCGAATTTTTTCCACCGTTTGATAAATTCACCATTCATTTATGACTCTTTTCTACCTCTCTGTAATTCTCTGTCCTTCATCTTTTCAGTATTTTCATGATTCTCTCTCTCCCCCCCCCTCTCCCTCTTCCCACACTATCTCTTTCCCCTCTCTCTATTCCCACACTATCTCTTCCCCCCTCTCTCCCTCTCCAAACATCTGAAGATGAATTGAAGCCAGCCCTGCCTTGAATGTTCTCTAGTCATTGACCTAGAAATGGAAAACTTAATTAACTGGGCTCTCATCTGTCTAAATTGGCTTGTTCTTAGAAATGCATTCCTTTCTAGGTCACCAAGGGCAAGAAGGGAGAAGACTGATGAACAGGGAAGGGTAAAGGAATGCAGGAAGGGAGAATAACAAATAAATTAAAAAAAGATAATTTGAAAGTGTTTAGGAAATGAAGTTGGTCAGGGACAGATAATGATGATAGAATGAGAAGTGGAAATGAAAGAAATGGAGTGGGAGAGATAGAAAAAGATACAAGTGGAAAGTAAGAGAGATAGTATGAAATCACATCGGACCTCCTTCCCCTTTTTGTGAGCACAGTTCTGAGGTTCTTAAGCCCTGGGAGGAGCTGGTCAAGTGTAATGTTCTTGGTTGAGTATGTTGGGTTCTGCTAATCTCATAGGGTTTGTTCATGACATTGGATCCTTGTGGATTTTACTGATTCTATATAAAAAAAAGAAAAGAAAAAAAAGCGGGGTGGGGGGGGGGGGGGGGGGGGGAGGGGGGGGGGGGGAGGGGGACTCCCCATAGTTTGTGTGGTCTGGATTTTAATTGCTGTCTGTTTCGTATGTGTATGTAGTTTCTGTAAGTTTGCATGTCTGTCTTTATTTTGGTTCCTTAGATCTATTTTTTCTTCTTCTGTATTTAGAGTTTTTGTTGTTGTATCATTATTGTTATCGTCATGTATGTAGCTGGTCCTTTACAAATGTTGTTCCCGTCAGTCTGAAAGAGATTCAGTCCCTTGCCAGCTCTCCCATTTCACACACTTGCCTGCTCAAGTGTCTTGTATGTTTTGGTGTCTGAAGTAAAAGTCCAGAATTCTTTTAATGCCAGTGATGCCTAATGCATATCTTCTTTTCCCTGTTTCTTTATCAATGTTTATCAGCTGTAAACCCCAGTAGAAATTTCTGGCTGTTCGTCCACTTCTGGACTTTGATCTTGTTTCAGAAATGAATCTGCGCTGCCCAACCTCCATCTGACAAGACTGCTTTTTATTTTTATTTGTAGCTTTCAAAAAGATTTGAACGGTGCTGTACTTTTTTCTTCTTCAGTTATGTTTTCGCTCAGGAGGTTCTTGCCAAGGGGTTAGGATTCTGGGTTATTTCTGGGAGAATTGGGTTTGATCCTTGGAAAGGGGTGAAGATTTTATTTCTGTCAGGGGAATATAGATAAAAACTGAATCTGCACACTCCATGATGACCGAACAAGCATGTGACCTTATATCCTTAGGCTCAAGACCACCTGATCTACACCACCATAAAAGAGGTGAATATATATGCGGTCAAGACAGCTTTTACCAATGAAGAACTAAGAACAGTGGTAGGCTCCGTCCCAGTAAATGATTTAGTAGAAACAACAGAGAATCAGATGGTTTGGTCCTCTGGTTAAAATAGAACTTGTATCAGCCACCAGCAACAGCGTACTGCATAAGAACAGCTGCTACTGATGAGAAGGCTGACAAAGAAAGAGTTGGGTGGCGGGAGTAAAAGAGACACAGCAGAAAAACACTGACAGTACCACAAGCTGTGCAGCTTACAGAAGACAGGAAACTACTTCAGTCTCCTCTCTGACGCTTTACGGCATAAGCAGCAGGGCAAAAGACAACAGCTTTGTAATATACTTTTGTTGTATGATATTTGTGATCTTGAGCAGGATGATTTAACTGATTTGATGTGTTCTTTTTCTGCTGCCTTTCTTCCATGTAATCAAATAGTGCTATATTTTGATATGTAGACACACGGTAAAAAAAGGGCAGCTAATGAAATCCATACTTTGTCTAACAGGACTTTGGCAAGTATCCCCGCATGAGAACTTTTGTACAAGAATACATTCAAGCCTTGAACTGTCAGAATGATGGTTTGAAAGTAGTGCGGGCTTTGGTGAAGAGGTAGGGATCTCTTTTTAATATTATATCTCTTGCAGCTTTTGTATTTGTGTGTAATAGCTAGTACCAGTGGCTTGTTTGTCTCTGATAATTAGTACCAATGGCTTGTTTGTGATAGTTGATACTTTCATCATGATTGATTGCATACAATATTTTACATTTGATAAAATGCAGTTTTAGCTTGTTATTCTTTGCATTTTACAAATTGTTCAGAAACAAATAAAGACTGTAAACCACACATTGAGAGATACAAAAGTAGAATCAAGAAGCAATACATAACATGATTTTTAATGGAATCAGTATTTCTAGAAGAAATTTGAATTCATTTTCTGAGTTTTGAAAAAAGTAGCTCAGCTCTAATGTTTAAAGGGGTTGTTTATGTTGCCAGCATGCATGGCACTACCAGCACATGTCCACATCCTCGAGTGCTACCGAACTTGGTGGCTGTGTGCCTTGCTGCCATCTACAACTGCTACGAGGAGAGAAAGCTGTGAGTACCTGGACATTTGTTGTCTTCTCTGTGGTGATATCAGCTGTTTGTTATTAGGGCCCATCTCCTTGCGGGTTTCAAGTCCTAATGGGGGGGGGGGGGGGGGGGGAAGAAGGGTATATATCCACTGCCTCCCTAACAAGCATGTTGTAAAAGATTACTAATTCATGATGCTTCCTTCACAGGTAAAGGCGAGGTGATCGATTTCATTGCACTGGATTTGATTCCATATGGCTCAGTCTCTCTCCACAGTCCAGGTGCATCTGTTTGAGAGGCTGGTAGTCAGCAGTCTGCTTACAAATAAACCAGATGGCTCTACTGGATGTGCATGCAAAACTCAAGTTCTGGAACAAGACCAGTCTAGAAATTTCTGCCGCAGTTTACAGCCAGTGAGGGCTAGGAAGATGAAGAAATGACTAAGCCCATATGGACCAAAAAAAGCAGTGACACTGTCATCTGTCATACATTTTTTTAAAAGATAATGAAGGGAATGTGGGCCTGAGACTGACTTCATCATTGTTTAAAAACCTTGTAAAATTCACTCAGTAATGAACGAGTCTACACTGGACGTGGAGTTTACTCGGAAATAAATGAGTCTACACAAGATTTGGAATTCACTTAGTAATGAACGAGTCTACACTAGACGTGGAATTTACTCAGAAATGAACGAGTCTACACTGAACTCGGAATTTTCTCAGTAATGAACGAGTCTACACTAGACGTGGAATTTACTCAGAAATGAACGAGTCTACACTGCTCGGAATTTTCTCAGTAATGATCGAGTCTTCACTGGACGAGGAGTTTACTCGGAAATGAACAAGTCTACACTGGACTAGGAATTCAGTCAGTAATGATCGAGTCTACACTAGACGTGGAATTTACTCAGAAATGAACAAGTCTACACTGAACTCGGAATTTTCTCTGTAATGAACCAGTCTACACTGGACGAGGAGTTTACTCGGAAATGAACAAGTCTACACTGGACGAGGAGTTTACTCGGAAATGAACAAGTCTACACTGTTCGAGGAGTTTACTCTGAATTGAACCAGTCTACACTGAACTCGGAATTTTCTCTGTAATGAACCAGTCTACACTGGACGAGGAGTTTACTCGGAAATGAACCAGTCTACACTGGACGAGGAGTTTACTCGGAAATGAACCAGTCTACACTGAACTCAGAATTTACTCAGAAATGAACAAGTCTACACTGAACTCGGAATTTTCTCTGTAATGAACCAGTCAACACTGGACGAGGAGTTTACTCAGAAATGAACCACTCTACACTGGACGAGGAGTTTACTCGGAAATGAACCAGTCTACACTGAACTCGGAATTTTCTTTGTAATGAACTAGTCTACACTGGACATGGAATTTACTCAGAAATGAACGAGTCTACACTGAACTCAGAATTTTCTCAGCAATGAACGAGTTTACACTGGAGGTGGAGTTTACTCAGAAATGAATGAGTCTACACCATAGTTGTGTCAGAGAAACCCACACACCATAGTTGTGTCAGAGAAACCCATACACCATAGTTGTGTCAGAGAAACCCATACACCATAGTTATGTCAGAGAAACCCACACACCATAGTTGTGTCAGAGAAACCCACACACCATTGTTATGTCAGAGAAACCCACACACCATAGTTGTGCCAGAGAAACCCACCACCATAGTTGTGTCAGAGAAACCCACACACCATAGTTATGTCAGAGAAACCCACACACCATTGTTATGTCAGAGAAACCCACACACCATAGTTGTGCCAGAGAAACCCACCACCATAGTTGTGTCAGAGAAACCCACACACCATAGTTATGTCAGAGAAGCCCACACACCATTGTTATGTCAGAGAAACCCACACACCATAGTTGTTTCAGAGAAACCCACACACCATAGTTTTGTCAGAGAAACCCACACACCATAGTTGTGTCAGAGAAACCCACACACCATAGTTGTGTCAGAGAAACCCACACACCATAGTTGTGTCAGAGAAACCCACACACCATAGTTGTGTCAGAGAAACCCACACACCATAGTTTTGTCAGAGAAACCCACACACCATAGTTGTGTTAGAGAAACCCACACACCATAGTTGTGTCAGAGAAACCCACACACCATAGTTTTGTCAGAGAAACCCACACACCATAGTTTTGTCAGAGAAACCCACACACCATAGTTATTTCAAAGAAACCCACACACACCATAGTAGTGTCAGAGAAATCCACACAACATTTCCATCACTATCCTGCAGAGTTAACAAATCCAATAGTATACACATTCATTAAATGCATAACTCTTTGAGTCCCAAGACACGCATCATACGTTCATAGGTTCCTACCTAGAAGCCCAATGAACGCAAGATGCGCTTGTTTTACGTCTCTTTTGACTACCCTTTGGGTCTCTGATGCTAAACCCGATGGGACTCAAAGAGTTAAGGCAATGTAAGCAGTGCCAGCACAGAAAGTCCAACAATAGAAATGCAGTTAATCATCACTGGAAGCAGCAGTTACAAGCAGTCAGCAGTCACACTCGCAGATTAATTGCATAAGGCACCAGCTGTTCTCTGGCAAGAGGCCAGTCACCATTTTTAAAAATCTGCAGTTTACAACAGAAACCACATTGGGCACAGTAAAAAGCATTCTAAATTAAATCCAGTTGACATTCTGTTTATGTACAGGCCATATTTTTTCTTTCTTGTTTGCACATTTTTTAGAATGTTGTAGGAATTGCATGGGAAAGAAAAGTGACCTAGAAAGGAAACTGATCACCTCAGCTTAATATGTATAGGTCACGAATTGTGAAGTCCTAACATGTCAGTAACGGTTGGTCTTATCTGCAGGAAACCACCTTAAATTTGAAAGTCCATCACACGTAAAAGACACAACAGCATATATGAAGCTCACATGCAAGCAGTAGTTACATCTACATACAATCAAAGAGACATTACTCTAGTTTACTTGTAGATAACTCTGCTGTATTTATCTCTTTATGGCCAGTATCATGCACAATAATCTGACCAGAGAACAGTTTGACCACACGGAATGGGAGAACAAGTTGCTGTGTTATGTTTCTATGATGGAAGTCATGTAAGTACATCTGATTTTTGTAAGTTGCATTCTTTATTTATAGAAATGCTATTACATTTATGCTTTTTTTGTTGAAACATCAACGAATTTTTTTTCTTTTCTGTAGCCAGATTTACCATCTTTTGTTGTTGTTGTTGCCTACTGCCATGGCCAAAATGTAGTGATGCAGCTCCTTTCACAAGAGCCACATAAAGGCAGTGATAGGACTGTGTTCTGGTGGTCTGACCCTCACTGTCAGTCAAGCTATGAGTTACCGACTGCTTTTTCAGCCCCTTATAAAGATTTTCATTGATAACTTTGCCTTTTACTTAGTCCATCCTCTTCTACCGTAAGGTGTAGAGGTTTGCCAGAGAGATCTTCAGACTTTTCTATGAGCAGTTTACTTTTTTTGGCTTATTTCAAGCCATGCCAGTTTATGGACGCTAAGATCTGTCCAGTTTTCTCTCTGTGATTACTCTCATAATTTAAGACAGACAGGTGATTGGCCTTTTTGTGGTGGAAGTGCCGCCTCCTTGCGGCCTCCATGCAGGCCATCTAGATGATTCACGGTTATAGCGACTGCTTTCGGAGACGATCAAAACACTCGGGTTCAGCCAGACTATCCTAGGGTTGGGACCTGTCTTATCCGAGTTGGTTCTCATGTCTTCCTTCTGTTCTTTTGGCCGAAAAACATTTGAAGCTGCTGAAGTACAGTGGCTAGCATTTTTGCCTACTTGCCTGTTGGTTACGGGTTTGAACTTGAGACAGAGAAGTGGTCCTCCACATCAGAAAAGGACAGCCCACATCCTCATTCGTTCAGCCTGCCACCAAAAGGGGAAACTTTGAGTTTGTCGTGTCAGGAAAATTAGAGGAGAAAAGAAGCAAGAGTGAGACGAGGAGAGGTCTCATCATGACATGGGGAAGGAGCACCTATATAAAAAAAGGTATTGGCAGTACATAAGACAACACACAACAAATCAAAAACACAAAATTAGTAAGCACTGAAAATGTGTTGTCTGAGAAAGGCACTAGGAGTGACCAGAATAGATAAAATCAGTAAAGAAGTCCCAAGAGAAACAGTCAGCATAGAACCAGTTTAAAATTTCACACAGAGACAGCAAATTGTTTGCCCGCTTACAGAGGAGGTCTGCCCGGCTCTGTAGCGTAATTGGCTAAACCGGATTGCGCGGAGACCGGGTGACGAACTCCTTGTGGTCCGGGCTCAATCCCGGGGTAGGCAGGAAAGCCACATTTTTCCCACATTTACGGTATTTACAATGGAATTAAGGCCAAAAGGTTGCGATATCCATAATACAGAGCCTAAGGGTTAACAACTCATGGCTTCTGGATAGTAAAACAAACAAACAAACAGAGGAGGTCCTGCAACACCAGACCATACAAGGCATATATCATAAGAGGGGACGGGACATAGAGCGTGAGGCAGACCATACAAGGCATATATCAGAAGAGGGGACGGGACATAGAGCATGAGGCAGACTATACACGGCATACATCAGAAGAGGGGACGGGACATAGAGCATGAGGCAGACCATTCAAGGCATATATCAGAAGAGGGGACGGGACATAGAGTGTGAGGCAGACCATACAAGGCATATATCAGAAGAGGGGACGGGACATAGAGCGTGAGGCAGACCATACAAGGCATATATCAGAAGAGGGGACGGGACATAGAGCGTGAGGCAGACCATACAAGGCATATATCAGAAGAGGGGACGGGACATAGAGTGTGAGGCAGACCATACAAAGCATATATCAGAAGAGGGGACGGGACATAGAGCGTGAGGCAGACCACAGAAGGCATACATCAGAAGAGGGGACGGGACATAGAGCGTGAGGCAGACCAAGAACGATGTGAAGATAATAAAGAAACTTGGAACAGTACAAGTGTGTGGTTGAGGTGGCTAGAAGAGCAGGAAGCAGTACCTTGTATCTTCCTGGACACCTAAAGTAGGGAGTGAAAAAAACATATGTACATGGCATTGAGATGTGGACAACATACATTATGACCAATGCTTCACTTCGTTGGTTTTGAGGAGAAGACAAATTTAGATTTGTGATGGAATAACAAAACAAAAAAGTTTTCTATTTAATCTCAGGGCTGTATAATTTCAAATGATATGTAGATTGCATGTTTCTTTAGTTTTCCATGATGCCATGCAGTAAAGTTGCAATAAAGTATAATAGAAATAAATAAATATTGTTCCACATTGGCTTCATTTTTTGAAACTCAGGCACAAAGTTCTGGTTGTGTGTCCACCTTTTTACATTCACTGGTTGTAAACTCAGGCACAAAGTTCTAGTTGTGTGTCCACCTTTTTACATTCACTAGATGTAAACTCAGGCACAAAGTTCTGGTTGTTCATCCACTTTTTTTCACATTCACGGGATGTTACCTCAGGCACAAAGTTCTGGTTGTTTGTCCACCTCTTGTTCTAGAACTTAAGTTCTACATGCATAATAATTTTTACAAATTTGGCTTATTGTATGTAGATCTTAAGTTCCTCTCCTCTCAGACAGATGCATTGTGACTTTAAAGGAAACACCCTTATAAGTCGACTCTTATGGCATGTTTGTGGATCTATTCTATATCCCCAATAATAGGGTCCCGGAACCCCCACTGGGTATTTTATGAAAAAATCTAAGTTGTTGTATGTGTTTGCTTCAGGTCAGAGTTTGATGACTGGCGCTATGTTCTAGGCAGTCTGCTGCAGCCAATTCCATTTCCTGATGAGTAAGTATTGTTTTTAGTCTGAAGTTTAAACATTTGCAGGCGTTTATTCTTTTTCTTCTAAGAGTACTACAAATATAAATGTTAATGATTCACAGCTGGTATTAATAATAGATAGAATAAAATAATAATGTGAAATAAAATAAAATGAGCATAGAAAAATGAATTAAATTAAAAAATTATGCGGGTCATGTGACCCCCTGGTGGACCTTGGTGGTTGGAGTACTCTCCCCTTTGCTATAATTTTGTAGTTAGTTCATGTTGAGAAAGGCCCTGGCTGAAATGTTGATTTGTGTTGTTTTTGTGCACGTTGTTCTGCCTTCCCATTTCACTGAGCTTTTAGTCACACTTCACTGGCTTAGTATCTTGGTATTCACTTGACTGCATTCACTACTATTTTTACCACTTTTTAGAAATATAGACTCATATTCTGTTTCCAAATGGCACATTATGGGTATTATGACGCTTGTTATCTCAACTGTCTTTTTTAAGAGTAATCACCCATAGCCATTTTATAAGACCACGGTTAGTTCGATGTTAGTCTTCCTGAATAGAGTAGGTCCCTTTTCTTTCAGAAGTTTGTTGGGCTGGTCAACTTTCCTGAAAGTTACGGCTGTGTCCCACTCTCTTGTTGCAATGTCTTGCATTTACATTTTTTATTCTAAGAAAGAGAATGCATGTGATATAGGTTGCAGCAATCTCGGGGGGGGGGGGGGGGGGAGGGGGGGGGGGGGGGGTTGTTAGACCCAGTATCTCAATGTTTTTGGAGCATTAAAAGAGCTAGCATGCTTAAATATATATCACATTATATCACCGGCCTTGCGGAACACCACTGTAACTGTGTGCGAAGGTCACGGGGCTCAGGAACTACTCATCAGAAGTGAGCTAGTGTGAATATGGGTGGGGTCTGGGGAGAGTAACGTGGAACTAACCAAAACTTGCTGATTAGTAGGTCATGTACTTATCACTCGACTGCCAGGACTACAAATTTATCAATATTTCTGTTTGTTTCATTTCAGCGCCATCACTGACTCACTGTTCACATCGTAAGTATTGCCACCAACATGCTTCTCTCTTGTGGGCACCTTCTTTTTTTATGGCTGCCTGTTGTTTTCATTTCGGACACGTGTTGCTTTGTTTTTTTAATTAAATTGCTGCTATTGTTAAAAGTAAAATAAAATGGCCGTTTATGAGTTGTAGTGGATGTGTACAGTAAATGAAGTGACAAAATCCTTTTCACATTTGGTTGCAGTCTACTAAATGGGGATTTCCTTCGTAGTCGGAGTACCTCTGCCCAAATGGCATGGGACAGCCAACTGCACGCAAAGAAGCCAGTAAAACGGATGTACTCACAATCTCAGGCCCTGGCACAAAGCCAAAGTCCAAACGGACGAGCAACCAGGACTTTCTGACGGAGCTGACAGTCGGTGAACACAGAAGAAGACAACATTATTGAAAATTGGGACTAAAGTTTTCAACCCCTGTACACATTATGTTGGGAATTGAAGAGCCCCAGTTGATGTTATATTGCAGGGTTGGGAGTACAGTGAGAAGAGTGAACAGAGACTCGAGGTCTGGTTGGAATATGGTGCCGGGCACTTGATGGGCACTTGATGATTGCGAGAAGAACAGACTGAAAGATGTTGACAAAGGGACAGATTTTTGGAAAGACTCAGAGAATAGAAAGACTAAGAGAAGACGATGGCCTTTTGCCATGGCCTGGAAAGATTTTAGAGCATGCAAAATTGGATGGGTCCAGATGTATAGCATGCCAGTCAGCAAGGCACTTCACGATAATGATGATTATGATACTGAGGGAAACAGAGGACTGCCCGGTACATGAATAATTTGAGGAATCTTCAAGAGCACTGACGGATGTTAATGTAGTGAACTTGAGCATTGGACTGGCTGCAGTGGCTTCAAGAGCGCTGACGGATGTTAATATAGTGAACTTGAGCATTGGACTGGCTGCAGTGGCTTCAAGAGCGCTGACGGATGTTAATGTAGTGAACTTGAGCATTGGACTGGCTGCAGTGGCTTCAAGAGCGCTGACGGATGTTAATGTAGTGAACTTGAGCATTGGACTGGCTGCAGTGGCTTCAAGAGCGCTGACGGATGTTAATGTAGTGAACTTGAGCATTGGACTGGCTGCAGTGGCTTCAAGAGCGCTGACGGATGTTAATGTAGTGAACTTGAGCATTGGACTGGCTGCAGTGGCTTCAAGAGTGCTGACGGATGTTAATGTAGTGAACTTGAGCATTGGACTGGCTGCAGTGGCTTCAAGAGCGCTGACGGATGTTAATGTAGTAAACTTGAGCATTGGACTGGCTGCAGTGGATGTAGATGAAGTATATCTGACGGGGACAGACAGTGTCCACACCTTTCACAGAGATCACACTGACATGAGTTTAAAAAAAAAAGAGTAAAGGACCCTCTTCATCCCTCAAGTTCTGCTGGGCATAAATAGGCACATACAGAGAGACCAGTTGGTTGTTGGTGTGTGACTTGAGCTAATCATGATGGCCATATTTACTTGCACAGCAATTTCCTGCTACTTATTGTAGGCTAGGTTTACCTGGAACTCCTGACAAAGTTTTAAACTTTTGCTTCAAAGCAAATTGAACTGTTGTCACTTGTGGCTGAAGTACCAATGACTGCGCTGCTGCCGCTTACCAGGGACATCAACTAGCAAAAAAAAAATCACAGCAGTGTCTGTGTGTGTGGGAGCGTTGTTATTGGCACCTTTTTGTCTTTCCAGATGATAGTGTTGTAGTTTTGTGTTGTGCTGCTGAGGGCATTGCCAGTGTGTATAACCTTCCACTATTAGATTGTGAGATGTCAGGACTATTGATGCTATTGCATGTATGTAACCTGCGTCTTGTCAGACGCTTAACTCTGCCAGACCGCTGTACCGCTTTTTAGGTAAGTTTCCTAATCTGCCGTTAAACCGCTGTACCTAATTTTTGGTGCTTTGCATACTACATGGTAAAATGTGTCACAAACTATAAATAACCAACCAATTATGATCAAACCTCATGGTTAGTCATTGTAAATGGCTGCCCACGTGTGTTTGGATTTACATGAAAAAATGTGGTTTAACATGAAAAAATTATGAAAATTCACAATGAAACGAGCGGCTGATAAACCAAGCACTTGGACAGGATAGTGAAATAGGTTTAGGCTTTTCACAGTTGAACAGGTGATTGATACATTGGTTGATTCAGACTCTGAAGAGTCAAAATTTCATCAAGGATACATTCCCAGTTGAAGCGACGCAGTGAGTGAGAGCTCGAGTGATGAGGAGAATCTTGAAAATTATAGATGTAAAACTAGATCAAAAGTAAGAGTAGTGGGTGTGTCCCTCAAACAGCATCATCTGGTACTCACTTTGTGAAACAAGGCTGATCCTGCTGGGGGGGATTGGCACCCAAAGGTGAAATATTGGTGCTAGATGATAGGTCAACCTATTTTCTACAATATATCCAATTTTCGTCTTAATCTAACCACTTTTTTTGCATGTAACTAATATTTTTGTATATCCTTTTGGTTTTTCATATTAATGCCCAGGAGCTCAGGTATAGGGGGCAGTTAGGTTCAGGGCCTCAGGTCTGGTAGGGTTAACTCTGAACCTGTCTGTGATCATTTTCTCCTTTATTGATGGTCCTTTCCTGATTCATAACAGTATATCCAGATTTATTTTTCAGGACAAAGTTCCTTCAGCTTGCTTGTTTGTTTCAGCCGCATGAAAGTCACCATCCACAACGTCTCCAGTGACGAGAGCTGCGGGGTACATCAGACACTGCTAGGCATACGGGAGGGCAAGGAAGGCTGGTTCCATCTGTACTGTCCAGGGGGGATAGCCTGCGATGACGATGGTCAGCTCTGGGGGGTCATGGTGAGACATAAGTCATTGCGTGTGTGTTAAATGTAAACATTGATTTCTTCTGCTTTTTTGTTCATCTCATATTTTTCTTGTATTTTGGCCATACATACATACATCTGAGTTCCACTTAGGCATTGTCTCCCGCCACAGACCTGTATACAAGACTTGTCCATATGTGGTTCTGGGGAAAAGTCTTAAATTTCCAAATGTCACCTACCATATACGTGAGGCATTCTATTGCCTTGAGCCGCAATGTTATTTACGCCATTAGCTGCATAAGATGTGGCATGAAATACCTTCATGAGATGGGTCTACTACTGGCGGACAGGTTCAGACATGATTTGGATGTGTAGAACAGTGACCTGAAACCAGAACTGTAGACGAAGCACACTTATTGCAGGCAGGCAAGCAAGAGGTAGACAATGATGCCTGCGGGTGGAAAACACCAATAGATGAACAGCAGTCTGAGAGAGTGTACAGCTAAGATAAGAGACAAGAGTGTTGGGGTTCTATTGCTGCCAGCCTTCCTTATGTAGACAGCACCATTGTAAATCTTCTTAAAAGTCGATGCTGTGTAACATTGGTAGTCATGTCTTTCCACAGCCTTCTGTCCGAACTTTCAATCACTCTAACATAGATGATCCTCCTTGCCATAATCTCAGACTGTCCAGCATCTGTTCTCTCAGTCTCCCCCTGCCTCTCCTCCCCTCTAGGTTTCCTACTGTCATGATGTACTCCAGTTTTCTCCTTCTCATCACATGACCAAAACATGTAGATTGCCACTTCAAGATGAGGGCAGTCTTCTTATCATCCGTCTATAAGACCACAAATAATAAATAAATAAAACAAACAGCTTATTGCCCGGTCTGTTTCACTGTATAACATCAGACGTGTAGTACACAAATACGGTCATCACACCAGACAATACAGTAAGGAATCCTTTTATATGAAAGTTGGCACGTCCACTGTTTCACTGAAAAGGGTTATTGCAGCAGTTTTTAAACTGTCAGTCCGTCTGCTTGCACTTGTATGCTGTTGTTGTTCAGTATTCATTGGTTCTGTGCATAAAACATGAAACTGTTGTCTCAAGAGTCCAGCAGATGATTTGCTATGAAAGAATATTTCTGGAAAAGCAGTGATACAGTTTAATTGTTTGTGTCATCATCATCATGTAAATTCAAAATTGGAAGACATTGTTTTAAATAAACTAATCAGCATAGATAGCATCAAGCCAGTTTTGAAAATCACAGTAAATGTAAAGAGTTTGAGCTTAGGTCCACAGTTAAACGCCTCTTTTATCTCACAGTTAAACACATCACATCATTGAAATCACAGTTAAGCGCCTCTTTCATTCCACATTTAAACACATCACATCATTGAATTCACAGTTAAGTGCCTCTTTCATTCCACAGTTAAACACATCACATAATTTAATCCACAGTTAAGCGCCTCTTTCATTCCACAGTTAAACACATCACATCATTGAATTCACAGTTAAGCGCCTCTTTCATTCCACAGTTAAACACATCACATCATTTAATCCACAGTTAAGCGCCTCTTTCATTCCACAGTTAAACACATCACATCATTGAATCCACAGTTAAGTGCCTCTTTCATTCCACAGTTAAACACATCACATCATTGAATTCACAGTTAAGCGCCTCTTTCATTCCACAGTTAAACACATCAGATCATTTAATCCACAGTTAAGCGCCTCTTTCATTCCACAGTTAAACACATCACATCATTGAATCCACAGTTAAGTGCCTCTTTCATTCCACAGTTAAACACACTGATGAAATGCTGCTGCCGACGGAAGAAGTTTCTAATGAGCATCTCCAAGATGCTGGGACCCATCATGCTTCTGGCTCTCAGAGACAACATGGCTGCCATGGAGGTCGGTTCTGATACTGCCAAGTTGGCTTTCCTTTTTATTTTTATTTCATTTGAATTTAGGGTGGTCGCCCCATTTAAAGCTTCAGATGATAAAGTCAGGCAACTCTATGTCTTGGATTATGGAGGATCTATGGTTCATTACGGATCTTTGGTTCATTATAGGATAGAGGATGAAGAGGAAGAAGAAAAAAGGTTCAAGAGGATTAATGAATTGTTCTTTGCAGAATCTGAACATAGTTTAAAAAAAAAAATAGTATTTAGAGATATTGCTCATTTTCTGTTAGCAAGACTTGCATTATCATCATCAGATCTAAGGGTATACTTAGATCTTCCACTTATAATCATGGGTGTTCAAAACCTGTATAAAAGCTAACATATCAAAGAAACAAAACCACATGGTGATCTTTACCAAGTACCATATCGACTGGTGTGGGTGATCATACCTCTTCACAGCTTACAATTTGCAATTTCTTCAGCGGCAGAGTTTATTGCATAAGATGTTAATCCTTTTATAACGTGCAGTTTTTGCCTGTTCTGTTCTGTACTCTGTGATACATCTTTCATCTCATGTTGTCTATGTGCCTAGATAGTTTAACTTCTGTACTTGTCTCAAGATAACACTGTTATTTAGGTAATAATACTTTTCTGTGATATCACCGTTACTTTAGTCTTCCCATGATTCAAGCTGGGGCCCATTATTTGCTTTTCTACAACCATTGTGTCATTTTCTGCTGTTCTTTCTGACTTATTGCTATCATGATAGTGTTATTAGCATAACATAAATGATTTAAATCATATGCTGCTTATCATAACTAGTACTGACAAAATGCTGTCTGTCACACGACTGACACCCACATTGCTGTGCAATCACACAGTTAACACCCACATTGCTGTGCAATCACACAGTTAATACCTACATTGCTGTGCAATCACACAACTAACCTCTTCAGTGCTGTCCTGCCACACAAGTAACCCCCACAGTGCTGTCCTGCCACACAGCTAACCCCCACAGTGCTGTCCTGCCACACCGCTAACCCCCACAGTGCTGTCCTGCCACACAAGTAACCCTCTCACTGCTGTCCTGTCACACAAGTAACCCTTATAGTGCTGTCCTGTCACATAAGTAACCCTTATAGTGCTGTCCTGTCACACAAGTAACCTGTCCTGCCACACAAGTTATAGTGCTGTCCTGTCACACAAGTAACCCTCACAGTGCTGTCCTGTCACACAAGTAACCCTTATAGTGCTGTCCTGTCACACAAGTAACCCTTATAGTGCTGTCCTGTCACACAAGTAACCCTTATAGTGCTGTCCTGCCACACAAGTAACCCTTATAGTGCTGTCCTGTCACACAAGTAACCCCCACAGTGCTGTCCTGCCACACAAGTAACCCTTATAGTGCTGTCCTGTCACACAAGTAACCCCCACAGTGCTGTCCTGCCACACAAGTAACCCTCTCACTGCTGTCCTGTCACACAAGTAACCCTCTCACTGCTGTCCTGTCACACAAGTAACCCTCACAGTGCTGTCCTGCCACACAAGTAACCCTCACAGTGCTGTCCTGTCACACAAGTAACCCTCACAGTGCTGTCCTGCCACACAAGTAACCCTTATAGTGCTGTCCTGTCACACAAGTAACCCTCACAGTGCTGTCCTGTCACACAAGTAACCCCCACAGTGCTGTCCTGCCACACAAGTAACCCTCTCACTGCTGTCCTGTCACACAAGTAACCCTCTCACTGCTGTCCTGTCACACAAGTAACCCTCTCACTGCTGTCCTGTCACACAAGTAACCCTTATAGTGCTGTCCTGCCACACAAGTAACCCTCTCACTGCTGTCCTGTCACACAAGTAACCCTCTCACTGCTGTCCTGTCACACAAGTAACCCTCTCACTGCTGTCCTGTCACACAAGTAACCCTTATAGTGCTGTCCTGCCACACAAGTTACCCTCTCACTGCTGTCCTGTCACACAAGTAACCCTCTCACTGCTGTCCTGTCACACAAGTAACCCTTATAGTGCTGTCCTGTCACACAAGTAACCCTCACAGTTCTGTCCTGTCACACAAGTAACCCTCACAGTGCTGTCCTGTCACACAAGTAACCCTCACAGTGCTGTCCTGTCACACAAGTAACCCTTATAGTGCTGTCCTGTCACACAAGTAACCCCCACAGTGCTGTCCTGCCACACAAGTAACCCTCTCACTGCTGTCCTGTCACACAAGTAACCCTCTCACTGCTGTCCTGTCACACAAGTAACTCTCTCACTGCTGTCCTGTCACACAAGTAACCCTTATAGTGCTGTCCTGCCACACAAGTAACCCTCTCACTGCTGTCCTGTCACACAAGTAACCCTCTCACTGCTGTCCTGTCACACAAGTAACCCTTCACTGCTGTCCTGTCACACAAGTAACCCTTATAGTGCTGTCCTGCCACACAAGTAACCCTCTCACTGCTGTCCTGTCACACAAGTAACCCTCTCACTGCTGTCCTGTCACACAAGTAACCCTTATAGTGCTGTCCTGTCACACAAGTAACCCTCACAGTTCTATCCTGTCACACAAGTAACCCTCACAGTGCTGTCCTGTCACAAAGTAACCCTCACAGTGCTGTCCTGTCACATAAGTAACCCTCACAGTGCTGTCCTGTCACACAAGTAACCCTCACAGTGCTGTCCTGTCACACAAGTAACCCTCACAGTGCTGTCCTGTCACACAAGTAACCCTCTCACTGCTGTCCTGTCACATAAGTAACCCTCACAGTGCTGTCCTGTCACACAAGTAACCCCCACAGTGCTGTCCTGCCACACCAGCTACCCCCACAGTGCTGTCCTGCCACACAAGTAACCCTCTCAGTGCTGTCCTGTCATACAACTAACTCCCACAGTGCTGTCCTGTCACCAGGTGCTATGTGCGATGTTGGAGCTGGAAGCCGTGGAGGGACATGACATGAAGATGCAGATGATCACAACCTTACAGTCGACCTGTGAGGGCAAGCGCATGTACGCCCAACTGTGTGAGCGCCAGATTGCCATTAAGGAAATTGTAAGCAGTAAATTCATTAATGTTTGAATTTGAGCCAGTAGTTTTTGTGAGTGCTTATAATGAAATATTTCAGGATGGTCTGTCTTTGCCTGTCTTGACTGTGTTTTATCTCTCTACATGTCTTGCGTTTTATCTCTCTACCTGTTTTGATCTTGATTATGTGTGTTTTATCTCTCTGCCTGTCTTGTGTTTTATCTCTCTACCTGTCTTGTGTTTTATCTCTCTACCTGTCTTGTGTTTTATCTCTCTACCTGTCTTGTGTTTTATCTCTCCACCTGTCTTGTGTTTTATCTCTCTACCTGTCTTGTGTTTTATCTCTCTACCTGTCTTGTGTTTTATCTCTCTACCTGTCTTGTGTTTTATCTCTCTACCTGTCTTGTTTTATCTCTCTACCTGTCTTGTGTTTTATCTATCTACCGGTCTTGTGTTTTATCTCTCTACCTGTCTTGTGTTTTTTCTCTCTATGACATTTGCGGGGAATTGGACCTACACGAAAGTGTCGTTTTTTTTCCCCTGCTGTTCAAGGCAAAAGGTTGGGAACAGTGAGGGCTCTGCGCACATCTTCTAGGTCTGAGAGACAGGACATTGTGGGCTCACATAGCACACCTTTACCCACTAGGTCTGAGAGACAGGACATTGTGGGCTCACATAGCACACCTTTACCCACTAGGTCTGAGAGATAGGACATTGTGGGCTCACATAGCACACCTTCACCAACTAGGTCTGAGAGACAGGACATTGTGGGGTCACATAGCACACCTTCACCATCTAGGTCTCAGAGACAGGACATTGTGGGCTCACATAGCACACCTTCACCATCTAGGTCTGAGAGACAGTACATTGTGGGCTCACATAGCACACCTTCACACACTAGGTCTGAGAGACAGGACATTGTGGGCTCACATAGTACACCTTCACCAACTAGGTCTGAGAGACAGGACATTGTGGGCTCACATAGCACACCTTCACCAACTAGGTCTGAGAGACAGGACATTGTGGGCTCACATAGCACACCCTCACACACTAGGTCTGAGAGACAGGACATTGTGGGCTCACATAGTACACCTTCACCAACTGGGTCTGAGAGACAGGACATTGTGGGCTCACATAGTACACCTTCACCAACTAGGTCTGAGAGACAGGACATTGTGGGCTCACATAGCACACCTTCACCAACTAGGTCTGAGAGACAGGACATTGTGAGCTCACATAGCACACCTTCACCAACTAGGTCTGAGAGACAGGACATTGTGGGCTCACATAGCACACCCTCACACACTAGGTCTGAGAGGCAGGACATTGTGGGCTCACATAACACACCCTCACACACTAGGTCTGAGAGGCAGGACATTGTGGGCTCACATAACACACCCTCACACACTAGGTCTGAGAGACAGGACATTGTGGGCTCACATAGCACACCCTCACACACTAGGTCTGAGAGACTGGACATTGTGGGCTCACATAGCACACCCTCACACACTAGGGCTGAGAAACAGGACATTGTGGGCGCACATAGCACACCCTCACACACTAGTTCTGAGAGATAGGACATTGTGGGCTCACATAGCACACCCTCACACACTAGGTCTGAGAGACAGGACATTGTGGGCTCACATAGCACACCTTCACCAACTAGGTCTGAGAGACAGGACATTGTGGGCTCACATAGCACACCCTCACACACTAGGTCTGAGAGATAGGACATTGTGGGCTCACATAGCACACCTTCACCAACTAGGTCTGAGAGACAGGACATTGTGGGCTTACATACCACACCTTCACCATCTAGGTCTGAGAGACAGGACATTGTGGGCTCACATAGTACACCTTCACCAACTAGGTCTGAGAGACAGGACATTGTGGGGTCACATAGCACACCTTCACCAACTAGGTCTGAGAGACAGGACATTGTTTGCTCACATGGCACACCTTCACCAACTAGGTCTGAGAGACAGGACATTGTGGGCTCACATAGCACACCTTCACCAACTAGGTCTGAGAGACAGGACATTGTGGGCTCACATAGCACACCCTCACACACTAGGTCTGAGAGACAGGACATTGTGGGCTCACATAGTACACCTTCACCAACTAGGTCTGAGAGACAGGACATTGTGGGCTCACATAGTACACCTTCACCAACTAGGTCTGAGAGACAGGACATTGTGGGCTCACATAGCACACCTTCACCAACTAGGTCTAAGAGACAGGACATTGTGAGCTCACATAGCACACCCTCACACACTAGGTCTGAGAGGCAGGACATTGTGGGCTCACATAACACACCCTCACACACTAGGTCTGAGAGACAGGACATTGTGGGCTCACATACCACACCTTCACCATCTAGGTCTCAGAGACAGGACATTGTGGGCTCACATAGTACACCTTCACCAACTAGGTCTGAGAGACAGGACATTGTGGGGTCACATAGCACACCTTCACCAACTAGGTCTGAGAGACAGGACATTGTTTGCTCAC
Organism: Candidula unifasciata; assembly: GCA_905116865.2. NCBI lineage: Eukaryota > Metazoa > Mollusca > Gastropoda > Stylommatophora > Geomitridae > Candidula > Candidula unifasciata. The sequence continues at coordinate 7,908 of CAJHNH020007035.1, read as the reverse complement.
ATGGCACACCTTCACCAACTAGGTCTGAGAGACAGGACATTGTGGGCTCACATAGCACACCCTCACACACTAGGTCTGAGAGACAGGACATTGTGGGCTCACATAGTACACCTTCACCAACTGGGTCTGAGAGACAGGACATTGTGGGCTCACATAGTACACCTTCACCAACTAGGTCTGAGAGACAGGACATTGTGGGCTCACATAGCACACCTTCACCAACTAGGTCTGAGAGACAGGACATTGTGAGCTCACATAGCACACCCTCACACACTAGGTCTGAGAGGCAGGACATTGTGGGCTCACATAACACACCCTCACACACTAGATCTGAGAGACAGGACATTGTGGGCTCACATAGCACACCCTCACACACTAGGTCTGAGAGACTGGACATTGTGGGCTCACATAGCACACCCTCACACACTAGGGCTGAGAAACAGGACATTGTGGGCGCACATAGCACACCCTCACACACTAGTTCTGAGAGATAGGACATTGTGGGCTCACATAGCACACCCTCACACACTAGGTCTGAGAGACAGGACATTGTGGGCTCACATAGCACACCTTCACCAACTAGGTCTGAGAGACAGGACATTGTGGGCTCACATAGCACACCCTCACACACTAGGTCTGAGAGACAGGACATTGTGGGCTCACATAGCACACCCCCACACACTAGGTCTGAGAGACAGGACATTGTGGGCTCACATAGCACACCTTCACCAACTAGGTCTGAGAGACAGGACACTATGTGCTCACATAGCACACCTTCACCAACTAGGTCTGAGAGACAGGACATTGTGGGCTCACATAGCATACCCTCACCAACTAGGTCTGAGAGACAGGACATTGTGGGCTCACATAGCACACCCTCACCAACTAGGTTTGAGAGTCTCCCAGTTATAATTATGGGACAATGAACCAATCCTCAATGCATCAAGGTTCTGCTTACAAGATTGCCAGTAATTTTCTACAAAAGGAAAAGTTTACAGAAAGAAGCAACCCTGTGGGAAAGAATGTTTGTAGGGAGGAGGAGGCTTCAAGTGCACAGCATTATTCATGATCCATCCCAGAATGTACTGGACAAATAAAACAAACAATAAGTGCTAAAGAAGGAAAGGAGAAGGGTCTGCAGGTTGCTTCTTCTTCTTCTTCTTCTTCTTTTGTTTGCTTGAAATAAATTATCTATATCTGTAATGTTGTCTCTCGAATGAACTTCACTGTCTTTTGTAATTCACTCAGCGAGCCGTTTTGCCTGGATATGTTGTATTTGGGACAGTCTTGGAGGACATGATCTGTTGTCTCAGGTGCCAATCCACATGTGCACATGGCTGATTTGCCAATTAAAAATTGTGTGTACATGTGGCTGCGAAGTCGATTTGTGCCCTGTTCTAAGGCGTCGAATAATAACTTGCTGTGGTCTGCCCATGAAATGGTAATGGTCTTGTGCCGGTTTTGGTGGCGTTCTGATTGATTTGATAATTCTCTTCTTTTGCTGATAAGACTCGTACCGTACGTCAGGTTGTTCATTTGCTTTCAGGTTGCTTCTAAATAGATCCACAATGTAGCCTGTGATATCTTTCCAATTGTTTGCACTTGTTTGTGTTCGCTTGTTTCTCTGTGTTTCAAACATTGTGCGTGTGTCTGTCTCTGTCTGTGTGGATATAGGTGTGAGCAAGAGAGAGGGGGGGAGGACATCATGATAGCTGTATCGGATATGTTTCTACTTAAATTATCCTGTCTGCTGCATTTATTCTTCCTATCTCTCTCTCTCCATCTATTATCAACTGCTAATTTGTCCTGACAGAAATGTTCTTCCTGTCAGTCACCTTCTGTTGTTTGACCCTTCGTCTACTTTTTGTATGTTTCTGTCTGCAGCTCTGCTTTTTCCTCTCTCTATTTGGTCCTCTAGGTGTCTCTCTGTCATTGTTGTCATCTCTTTATCCGAATCTGTGTAGCAGCTTCTTTGCCTCTGCCTTTATAGTGATCTTACTGTCTTTGTAAGTTTCATTGTCTCTGTTTCTCTGTCTTTGTAATTGTGACTTTCTGTTGGTGAGTGAGTGTGTGTGTTGTCTGACATTATATTTATGTTAAGCTGTGAGTAAAGTACCTCAGTTTCTGTGTCTTGTCTGTTTTGTTGTTGTTGTCTCTCCTTGTCTGGCTAAATTACACAATAACATAAACTTTCTTTCTAGAAGATTTAAAAAAAAATTGTTTGTCCCTCTGCTGTCTACAGCAACAGAAAGGTGGCCCTAAGAAGCTGACCTTACCCAGCAAATCCACGGATGTTGATCTTACCAGAATGTTGAGTTCAGGGTCATTTGGCAACCTTGAGTGTCTGAGCCTGGCATTCACACAGGTGACCAGTGCTTGTGCCGCTGACCTGATCAAATTACCTTCACTTCGTTACCTGAATCTTTGGTCCACACAGGTGAGCTACATGAAAGGTGTGGTGTTTAATCCGCACAGGTGGGCTCACTGAAATGTGTGCTGTTTAGGTTGATTGAGTTAAGATTTTGTTAAGAACCTATATCATAGCACTTACGGCTTTTCCATATGTGCTCCATTCTCATCTTCAGCAGCCAGCAAAGAGTTCCAGTGCCGATAGGACCAGTAGCAGTTTCATTATATATCTGCAGTAGCATACTGTGAGAAGAAAAAGGCCATCCAGTCTGTCAGAAGTGAACAGAATCTGGCCAGAGATGACTACCACTTACTTGACTGGCATGAGCAGGTCATCATTCTACGTCTTAGGACAGAACATAGCAGACTTAACCTGCAAATGCACAGGCTTTGTCTAAGTAGTTCACCAATATGATCTTGTGGGCCGTGTGTGCAGACTACAGAACATGTCCCGCAAGAATGTCCCTTGTACAGCCCAATGAGAAGGGAATACTGGCCCATTTTTAGTCAAAACTGCACTTACAGCTGTATGAAACTAAAAGGGAACTCCTAAAAACGGTCAAGTTTATCACAGGAACTTGTCTATCAGTATAAATCCGAAAGAACAAGAGTAAGAAATATGTCTAACTTGCCTTCCATCTGAATGTAGAGTGTCAGCCAGAACCCTGATCACACACACCCCCCCCCCCCCCCCCCCCCCCCCCCAGCATCATTCACACTACACTGTAGTGATCAGCTCATTCTTCCACATTGTTCACTTTCTGTAGATGTTTTGAACCATGGAAATAGTTTGAACTTAATGGAGTGAGATTGGGGCACAGACTTTTCTGTCCACCTGGTGCTAAAGTATCCTCTCTGTTGTGTCTCTGTTGCAGATTTATCTGTCCCTTTATCCAGATACAACCAAATGTTTTATCTGTATTTTTAAAATAAAAAATATTAGGGGGAAAAAAAAGCATCAACAGAAGTGTAACTGAGCTCTGAATCAGCACCTACAAACTGGCTGAGGTTAATTAAGCCTAAGTTGGTCACATGTCCTCTTGCAGGTTTGAGATATTTCTTTATTAGCAAACTTCACATCACATAGAGCACAGGTGCAGTGTGAAGGTTTGTCGTGTGAACTTAAAATGACACACAGCATTAAACTGTAACATCTGGGTTAACAGTAGAATGAATTGCTGTCTCCAGTTTGTGTTTGTCTAAAATATGTGTCATCACATGAGAAGATAGGAAAGCTTTGACCTAGACAAACACTGAAAAATTGGTTTTATTTGGTGTAAACAGAATGAGAAAGTTGTCAAGTATTATACGTGGACCATATTACAGCATGACTTAATCAGTGTTGTTTTTGTACGGCTGAGCTAGATAAAAGTATGTTGGATGTGGTCTTTACATATGGCAGAGAGGAAAAGAATATACTGTGAGAGTGCTTGAAAGGTTTTGCACAATAATGTTAGCTAAATCACATATCTGGAAATTGGCTCAAACTTTAGACCTTTTCTGTGATTCCCCATTAAGGCACTGCATGTTCCCATTTATTTTTCACCTTTATGATGCCTTGATTGAAGAACTCCTACTCTTGAATCCGGTGCCATGCCTCAGATTCATTAATCAAGTTCTGGTGTCCTAAAATATTATATTTGTGAAGTGGAAACAATTACGTTTGAATTACAGAAATATAAAGTTTGCAAATAATGCTATTTTTTGAAGCACATTAAATAATAGAAATGATTATGAAAAATTCTCTCCTTAAAAATATTTTTAAAGTTAATCAATCTGAATGTTTAAAATCTTGAAAATATAAGAACATGAATGTTCATTTTTGGAAACACAAAAAAAATTTGAAAACAGAGGTTGTATAATATGTTTTGTTAATCAGTCCATGATTTTCCATGTCTGACCCTTGCAGGAGTGACCCTAATGTTGACACCTTTATTACCTCCACAGTTTGGAGACCAAGGTCTACAGATTATCTCTGAACATCTGCAAAAGCTGCAAGTGTTGAACCTCTGTGAGACTCCAGTCACAGACAAAGGGCTGTCCTGCCTTGCTGGTGAGTGTTGATCCTGTCTCTGGTTGAAGTCGCAGTCACTTAGATGTCAGATGAGCCCTACAATTTGATCATAGTGATGAAAAACTACAGCTTTAGAAGATTAATAATAAAAGCAATAAAGAAAAGTCTTTGAAAAAATATTGGAAATATCAACATAATGGGCTGAATAACAATTAGCATTATGTGGGAAAGTACTAGATATGAGTTAAGTTGAGATCGGACGTAACAGAACTTTTGACATTCCTATAAGCACACAATCCCCATCTTCAGCAGGCGGTGAAGAGTTCTGATTCCCAGTATTATTGTTAATCCTTGTCTGTCCTCTGAGTTTTGTGGGCCAGATCTTCCTATCTCTCTTTCCACAAATCTTTCCAGTGGTCACAACATGTTCCATATTCCCTCGTCTCCTAACGTGACAATATAATGATGACAGCACCCATACATAAAGTTAAACCTACCCACACTGGACTACAGGTCACTTCATCAGTGTTTTGGGATACCCCAGTATAACTGTGAATGTGAATGTACTTTCAGCTGAGTGATTCACTTCCAGGACTCTCACCTGTGTGATCCACTTCCAGGACTCTCACCTGTGTGATTCACTTCCATGACTTTCATCTGTGTGATTCACTTCAAAGACTTTCACCTGTGTGATTCACTTCCAGGACTTTCACCTGTGTGATTCACTTCCAGGACTTTCACCTGCGTGATTCACTTCTAGGACTTTCACCTGTGTGATTCACTTCCAAGACTTTCACCTGTGTGATTCACTTCTAGAACTTTCACCTGTGTGATTCACTTCCAAGACTCTCACCTGTGTGATTCACTTCTAGAACTTTCACCTGTGTGATTCACTTCTAGAACTTTCACCTGTGTGATTCACTTCCAAGACTCTCACCTGTGTGATTCACTTCCAAGACTCTCACCTGTGTGATTCACTTCCAGTACTTTCACCTATGTGATTCACCTCCAGGACTTTCAGCTGAGTGATTCACTTCCAGGACTCTCACCTGCGTGATCCACTTCTAGAACTTTCACCTGTGTGATTCACTTTCAGGACTTTCAGCTGTGTGATTCACTTCCTTGAGGTGTTAATCCTACACACTGCAATCCTGGAGGGGGGATCTGATATGTTTGTTTGCCAGACACCTCCATGGCCTGGCGAAGATATCTAGAGAAACCTAACTACTGGCCATCTCTAATGCAGTGCTTGCCACTCTGCAGGCAGTACGTCTAGGTAAGAGAGGCAAAATTTGCGTGTAAAAAGTAAGTATTTTACCAAATAACAGACGATAGAGAAATTTGAAAAGTCTGTCACCAATATCTGCTCCAGAATAGGCATTTTGTTATAAGAATTGTAACATACCAGATTTTTCTGTGTATCAGTTTATATATTTTCTCACAGTTTTTACAGTTGAACATTGGGGGTCGTGTTGTACATAATTGTGTTTACAATATTTATTAAATAATTTTGGGCTACAAAAATTGGGTGTGTCTTATACATAAGGGAATCTTATACATGAAAAAATATGGTAAGTCTTCCCCATCTTAGCTCGTAGTCAGAAAGCATCTATCCATTTGTTGTGAAGTTGAAAGTCTGTCTACATCTTAGCTCGGTGTCAGAGGTCAGAGGGCATCTATTCGTCTGCTGTGATGTTGAAAGTCTGTCCACCTCTTAGCTCACTGTCAGAGGTCAGAGGGCATCTATTTGTCTGCTGTGATGTTGAAAGTCTGTTTTCATCTTAGCTCGGTGTCAGAGGTCAGAGGGCATCTCTCCATCTGCTGTGATGTTGAAAGTCTGTTTTCATCTTATCTCGGTGTCAGAGGGCATCTCTCCATCTGCTGTGATGTTGAAAGTCTGTCTTCATCTTAGATCTGTGTCAGAGGTAAGAGGGCATCTCTCCATCTACTTTGAAGTTGAAAGTCTGTCTTCATCTTAGTTCACTGTCAGAGGGTATCTATCCATCTGCTGTGAAGTTCACATCCTGTCTAATGTGGGAAACACTAGGTAAGCGAGGAAGAAAAAAGATATGTGTGGATTTTCACACATACACACACCTTTCCCACCATGCATTCATCACATGATATATCTTTAAATAATGTTTATCTACAGCCATGAAAAGCCTGCGAAAGCTAAACCTCAATAGTACCAACCTGTCTGCGCTGACATTTGAAGGGTTAAAGGTAACTTTACCAGGTTTTTTTCCCTTTTAAAGGTGGATAATTAAGCTATTTGTAAATGTTGCTGTGTCAAAAGCTACAGATGTTGCTGTGTCAAAGGCTACAGATGTTGCTGTGTCAAAGGCTACAGATGTTGCTGTGTCAAAGGCTACAGATGAGTTTAACTATGTCTGTGAGGGTTCAGAGTTGTTTAACCCTGTCCCCCACCCCTAGAAAATTGGTTTCCCTACAATGAAGGGTTTTTGTTGACAGGACGTCTGAGCATTGGCCAGGTAGCAGTTTTAGTACAGATTTGTAATGGTGTAGTGCATACACATGGTGGGTCTTTTGAAAAAAAAAAGTTGGGGTGGAGGGGGATATTATTTAGGGTTTAAACATATTCGTGGGGGGGGGGGGGGGGGGGGGGGGCGGCAGCATATTATTTGGGATTTTAAAAATTTATTTTTTTATGGGGATGGGAGCGGGGTAATTGTGATGCATAACTAATGACTTCACTAAGATCTCTGTGACTGTGTCCAGAGAATGACTTGTTTTCTTGGCCAGATGGACAGGAAGCAGTTTTGCCTTTGCTGTGTTTGTAGTTGATTAATTCCCCTCACATGTTAAAAATAATGGAAATTAAAGAATCACTTGTGCGCATAAATATGACTCCAAATATGAAAAGTCCATATTTCTAGTGATCTGTGGTCATATATTTCAGCCCCATATTTATTGGCGTTCCCTGTACCAGATGGCTAAGTGTATTGCCTGTTGGTAACTGGTGTTGCAGCCTTGTTACAGGATGAGCAGAGCATTTGATCTTTTGTTTCTCACAGTATCTCAAGTCTGTTAGTATCAATTACACTAGCCAGCAGTAATGTGAGGTGGTCAGAGTTGTAGTGGGTGACTGGTAGTTTTAGTGGCTGGTTGTAAATTGTCATAGATAACCAGTAGTTCTAGTGGCTGGTAGTAATTTGTAGTAGATGACCAGTAGTTTTATTGGTTGCTAGTTAATTGTGGTAGATGACCAGTCGTTCTAGTGGTTGCTAGTTAGTTGTGGTAGATGACCAGTAGTTCTATTGTTTGCTAGTAAATTGTGGTAGATGACCAGTAGTTTTATTGGTTGCTAGTTAATTGTGGTAGATTACCAGTCGTTCTAGTGGTTGGTAGTAAATTGTGGTAGATGACCAGTCGTTCTAGAGGTTGCTAGTTAATTGTGGTAGATGACCAGTCATTCTAGTGGTTGGTAGTAAATTGTGGTAGATGACCAGTCGTTCTAGTGGTTG
>CAJHNH020007024.1:357500-413238 GCA_905116865.2 Candidula unifasciata | reverse complement strand
CTTTGCACCGGAACCCACAGCGATATTCAAGTAAAGGAAGACCAAAAACACACTGAGAATGGAGCTAGAAAGTGAATTAAAAAAGGTGGAGAGAACATAGTGATAGCTGTATGCGATAGCGAAGAATAGAACGACTTGGCTTGAGCTGCTTGATGGTCTATGCTTCAGTGTGTGTTAGAGGGGTAGACGAAGAAGTGTATAGATGTGTATTGTAATACTATACATCTACATTACTTTAAAAAAATCTGTCAACCCCTTTTGTGTCTCTGAAGATTGAGCTTTTTGTCCGGCGGTGTTCGATATCTTGCGCACAAGTAGGATCTGTGTTAAATGTGCCTCCTGTGGCATTTCGGACCAAACGATGTACGTTGGAAACAAATTGTATCATACAGTATAGTCACTTCTAACTTTATATTGTAGGCTGCAAAAGTAGGTGGTAGATTGAGGAAAAACAACATCTTAACGGTTAGCTAGCATCCCTGAAGATGGAGCTTTAGGTTACAATTGTGACTAGGTTATGTGTGCCATATAAACTGGCTTGGCATTGCATGCCACCAAAAGACCTTAAAAGGACTCCTGCAGCGCTGATGCGATTAAACACGAAGTCGTCTCCCGGCGAGCTAATGGGCGAACCTGTCCAATCCCAATATCAGAAACTGACGGTTAACCTAGCTATAGTTAATCGAAGCTTTACTGTAATATTAGAAATAATATTCGAAATAATATTCCCGATGTACATGTAACACGAAAAAGGGCTTCTACTTTACTGTATTCCATATCGGCTAGTCTCATGAGGCAGAGCGGTCATTCGCACACGCAGTTACTCTGAAGCTCCAGGGGTGATCCATGGACCTGATAAACACCTACACTTGCGAAAATGTAGAGCAATGGCGAAAATTGAATCTTAAATCTTGAGAACATGAGGACAACTGCTCTCTCTCTCTCTCTCTCTCTCTCTCTCTCTCTCTCTCTCTCTCTCTCTCTCTGTCTGTCTCTCTCTCTCTCTCTCTCTCTCTCTCTCTCTCTCTCCTGCGTCCCTATCTCACTCAAACACCCACTCTCCACACTCCGTTCTCTCGCCCTCCTGTCGCCCCTCTATTTCCCCGCCCCTCTCTCAGCTCCCCCCCCCCTTTATCCCTCGACCCTAACTTTTCTGCTCTTTCTGTCTCCCATTCCCTCTCCCACTCTCTCTCTCTCTCGCTCTCTCTCTTTCTCTCCCTTGCATCGCCCTTTCCCCCCCCCCTTTATCCCTCGACCCTAACTTTTCTGCTCTTTCTGTCTCCCATTCCCTCTCCCACTCTCTCTCTCTCTCGCTCTCTCTCTTTCTCTCCCTTGCATCGCCCTTTCCCCCCCCCTTTCCCATCCTGTGAAGAAATATATTGTATAACATATTACCAACAGATTGCTAAATATTCCAGATTTTATTTTCAATTTAGTTTATATTGATCCGAAATTTTAAAAGAAAATGTAAACCATATTTCATATCAGGTTTAACACTTTTCGTGCAAAATATGTTAATTATATATAACAACTTAACTGTCATAAACATCAAGAGATCTTTTATCAGGCATGATGTAATCTTGCACATTGAAACTGTCTGTACTAGATCCCTTAGAGATTAGCTGAAGAAAAAATGGTTATGTGTAGACCACACATCAACAGTTACATTCACTCATGTGCATACATAAATATCCATATGTACACACATAAATGCACAGCTATACACACATACTGTCTCTCTATCTCTCTCTCTCTCATCTCTCTCTCTCTCGTCTCTCTCTCTCTCTCTCTCTCTCTCTCTCTCTCTCTCTCTCTCTCTCATATAATACATAAAATTTACATTTTCATGTAAAAAGCTATGTAATTAAAAATCTATGCGAAATTTCAATACCCCTAACACAGTATAATACCTCCGATTTCGAACAACCACAATGAAATATGCCCCCAGGGCCCTCCGAAAGGGGGGGAGAATGAAGGGCCCAATCTGATTGATACCCTCGTTGACGACCTTGCTAGCCCCCGGACTGAGACACTCGCCCAACGTCCGGGCTGGCTCTGTACATGTGGGAAAAGCTTCACGGGGTTGCATGGTCTGAGAACGCATGCCGGAAGAATGAAATGCGAGGGTGCTCCACGCAGTAAACGCCGTCGCAAAACTACTACTCCTGTGGTAGTTTCTGAGTCGTTAGGGAACGACGGGCAGGGGGAACCCCACTCGCCCGGAGAGGCCCATGACGTCGACTGCGGAGGAGCACCTTTGATGATTTCTGAAGAAGTGCGCTCCAGAATCAGGTTTCCACCTGCGAGCGAGAAGGTGGTGTGGTGTAAGTTGGAGGCTACATTATGTGAGGTACTTAAACAAACTCTAAACAAGAAGTCGCTAGGCGACAAGCTTACTAAATTTGGTGATGTAATATATGAACACTGCTCCCGCGAGTTCGGGACAGTAGTTAAGGCACAGCCGGGTGCCAAGCAGAATACTAGCAGGAGGCAGAGGGACATTCTGAAGTGTCGGGCAGACAAGAATGCCCTCAGAAAACAGTTCAAAGCCGCTACGGGCAGCGAACGGGAGGGGCTGTACGAAGTGTGGGTGCATTTAAAGAACAAACACAGTGCCCTCTGTCGCGCCGAGCGTTTCTGTAACAACAGACGAAGAACTAAAAGGGAGCGAGAGAAATTCTTTAGGGACCCGTATCAGTTTGCCCGAGGTCTATTCGAGCAACCGAAGTCTGGGACTCTGGTTGTCAGTCAGAAAGAACTTGAGCTACATCTAAGCAAGATGTACTCTGATAAGAAGAGGAGAGAGCCTCTTGATGACAATCCAGAGATCCTTAGCGGACTCAAACAGCCTTCGGTGCCGAAGGTACCATTTAAACTGGTACCTCCCCTTTGGTCTGAGGTTGAGGACGTTGTGAAAAAAGCCAGCGGCAAGTCTGCCCCAGGTCCGAACGGTGTTCCGTACGTTCTTTACAAGCGTTGCCCGAAAATCCTAAAAATGCTTCACGTCTTGTTGAGACAAGCGTGGATCCGCAATCACATATGTCCAGAGTGGTCAAAGGCAAATGGGGTCTACATTCCCAAAGAGCAGGACTCGAAGAGTCTTTCCCAATTCAGGCCCATCTCGCTGTTGAATGTTGAGGGTAAGATATTCTTCTCAGTCATGGCTCGCCGGCTCACACAGTATCTGATGACTAACAAGTACATAGATACGAGTGTTCAGAAGGGTGGCATTCCAGGCGTTCCTGGGTGCCTTGAACACGCGACCATGATCTGGGAGGCTATCCAGAGAGCCAAGCATGAGAGAACCAATTTGCACGTTATATGGTTGGACTTAGCCAACGCCTACGGGGCAGTCCCCCATAGGCTACTGTGGCGAGCCCTTCGCATGTTTCACGTACCGACACAGATCAGTCAAATGGTCGAGCAATATTTCTCCAAGTTCGCTTTGCGCTTCTCTACCTCGACGTTTACCACGAGGTGGACTGAGTTGCAGATTGGGATAGCTATGGGGTGTACGATCTCACCTATACTGTTTGTCATGGCAATGCAGATCGTGTTAGACGGGGCGGCCGGCTACGGACTGGGCCTTCAAATAGGGGATCACTGGTTGCCGCCACTGCGCGCATTTATGGATGACACGACTATAATAACGGGCAGCGAGGAGTCTGCCCGCACGATCCTGAATAGATTGGACGCGGTGGTCCAATGGAGCGGTATGCAGTTCAAACCGCAGAAATCGAGGAGTCTGTCAATCCATAAGGGCAAGGTGTCGGCGACCAGTTTTACGGTGGCAAGGAACAAGATCCCTACGGTTCTGGAGGAACCGGTGAAGAGTCTCGGTCGCGTTTACGATTCGAAGTTATCTGACAGAGCGGAAGTCCGGCGAATACATGAGTCACTGGCTACAGGCCTGCTCGCGATCGAGCGATGCAGGCTGGTCGGGAAAATTCAAGGTATGGTGTCTCCAATTCATGTTGATTCCGAAGCTTCTATGGCCACTGCTAGTCTACGAGGTGACGATGACTGCAGTGGAAACCATGGAAAAGAAAATCAATACAGCCTTAAGAAAGTGGATTGGTGCACCGCCTTGTCTGACCGACGTGGCTCTGTATTGTAAGCAGGCTAAGCTGGTACTTCCGTTCAAGTCGATAACAGAAGAGTTTAAAGTCGGCAAAGTAAGGCTCGCCATGCTTCTGCGCGAGTCTTCAGACCCAAATGTCACCGCTGTCCAGCCCGCTCTAAAGACTGGCCAGAAGTGGAAGGTCCTCGATGCGATAGGAGCTGCTCAGAACGCACTAAAATTGAAGGAGGTAATGGGTTACACACAAACCGACCGTCGAGGCCTAGGGCACGGGAAAGTCAATTGGTGGTCAAAGGCCTCAGCCAAAGAACGCCGAGACATGGTGATACAAACGGTGAGGGACAACGAAAACGAGATTCGGGTTCAGAAAGCAGCCCAGCAGTCGCAGCAGGGCCATTGGGTCAGCCTGGAGAGCGCATTGCCTAGAATACTCACATGGGGTGAGATCTGGCGGATGACCCCGTTGCGACTGAGCTTTATCGTTCGTTCGGCGTACGATGTATTACCGTCCGGTGTTAACATGGTTAAATGGTCTGCGACCAACGATCCGACTTGCCCGTTGTGCAAATCAAAGCAAACTCTTGAGCACGTCCTGTCCGCGTGCAGGAAAGCCCTAGGTCAAGGCCGCTATACCTGGCGCCACAACAAGGTGCTAAAAGAGTTAGCAGCCGTTGTCGACCAGGCTAGAATGAGGGCTAATGCCAGAGCCAGTTCTAGTATCGTCCCCATTCGTTTCCTCAAGGCTGGGCAGGTTCCAAAAGGTAATGTCAACAAAAACGCATTCGCTCCATCTGTGCTAGACTCTGCGAGGGACTGGTTACTGGCGGTTGATCTGCCAGGACATGAACGGTATCCCGAGTTGATCCGTAAAACCGGCCTGCGACCGGACATCGTTCTCCATTCTGCGCAAAAACGGCAACTCATCCTGATTGAGTTGACGGTCCCGTTTGAGTCGCGGATGGAGGAGAATCATTTGTATAAGCTCGAGAAATACAGTGATTTAGCAGCCGGTTTGAGGAGAAACGAGGCTTACACAGTGCGGGTATTTGCCGTCGAAGTGGGAGCGAGAGGCCTCGTTTCCACTTCGCTCTACAATGTGGTTAAAGAGTTAGGATTGCGCGGTAATGAACGGAAACGGGCACTCAAAAAACTGGGAGAGGTGGCCGAAAGGGCCTCTAGCTGGTTGTGGACGCAACGCAACAACGTAGGGGACGGGCCTCGGTGAGTTGGTCCGGGTATCTAGTGGAAAAGAGTTTCTTATCCCTTTGAAAAGTCCATCGTGTACGAATTGTCTGCCAGTGTCTCTCTGCCAACTGCTAATAAAAGTCCAAGATGTGTCTGGTAAACCAAAGTAAGCTTGTCGCTCGGTCGTCCAGGCATGCGGACTGCTCTAATTACGCTGCCGTGGCGGCTTCTTATCTCACAGTACCTCCTTCGAAACCACCAAGTCGTCTTGTCTCTGGCCGAAAGTATAACACCATAAGGTAATTCTGTGCGGCGGGGAAGCAGCCCTGAGCTTCATGAACTCAGGTGGGCCCACCTCCGAATACGTTTAGGAATCGTGGGCCGAAACGTGTGTCGAAAGAGGATAATTTCTACTGATGACTGTAGATCCCCGCTGTACTTGCTCCCTGTGAGTTTATTCTTATTGGCCGTCGTTTGGAGGGCAACCCGTTAGCTTCGCTAACCACTATATTCTGTTCATTATTAGGATAGATGCCCGTCAAAGACAGTGAAATCAAGGCATTTGAAATGCAACAACACAAACAGCTAACCGTTTTATTGAATAGCTCTCCCGCCAAGGTCTGCACACAGTGCACGTCTGCTGTAACGATACTAAGTGGTTTTAAGAACTGCAATGTTTTTAACTTTTTCAACCTCAAACACAACTGCTTCCCACAACAAACAGTCGAGAGAGTACAGTCGTTGAAAGAAAACATTAGAATATTACTATATAAAAAAGTTAATTGATATCATAGGTACCAAAAAATCGAGGATCACTTACTCTACCACCCCCCCCCCCCCAGATTGTAAATAAATGTTAGGGAGCAGAGTCTGGCCATAGATAGACGCTATCCTGGTAACACGTATTCATGCATTTCATATTATTCCAAGTGCACCCGGGTGTAACCAGAGGGTCTGGCCGGCTCACTACACTCAGAGGAAAAGTAAGACGGACATTAAACTAGATTATGACCGATACCATCAATATTGGAAGTGCGGTGGCTGCTAAAGATGAGGACGGAGCACGCATGGGGATGCCCTGAGTTCTGTGATGTCAATCTTGACTCAACTCAACATATATTATTTCAAGTATATTTTTATATTTATTTACCAAATAATATACAATACTCAATTTACTATTAATAACTGTAATACAAAGTCCGACTTGGATGCGTCCTCTTCCCAACACTGTTTAATACCTATTTAGAAAGAATTATGACTGATGCCCTATAAAAACATCACGAAACATTTTGTATAGGAGGACGAATCGTAACAAACTTAAGATTTGCATATGACATAGACGGATTGGCCAGGGAAGAAAGAGAGCTTGTCAAACCTTCTAGAGGAAACATAGGTAAAGTATGACATGGAAATAAACGAAATTAGGATGAAAATAATAGCTAATAACCCAGATGGCATGACAACACCAGTGTACGTTAATTGTTACAAATTAGAACAAGCCAGTCATTTCAAATATTTATAACCTATTTTAAGTGTTCTAGGGTCAGTATAATAAATTATGTAAAGGATTGCCCAAAGATCAGTCTTTGCCAAAGAGCAAATATTATGGAGATCCAAAAATATTTCACGTGGAACTAAGTTACGTCCTTTCAAAGCACTAGGAGTTAGTAGTTTTACATAAAGCGGTGAAACGTAGACCTAACAGTTGAAATCGATAAAAAGATGCAAGCATTGGAAATGAGTTCTTTCTCAAAATGTTGCATATTATACAGAGACCACACTGAAAATGACGAGGTTCGCCGCAAAATTACCAAGCACATTGGCAACCATGAACCTCTTTTAACTACATTAAAAAGACAGACAATGCAGAGACAATATTGTAGGGCTCTGTAAAGGGAAAGAAGAGAAGGCAAATCAATAACGACCTGTATACATGACTGACTGTTGAGGCCTTTGGGATTCAACCACAAAGTCCATCGTATCTGACCGGCAAAGGTGGAGGAAGCTGACCAGTCAACAGCAAATGGTGATCCAAGGCCACTCTGTTGAGGGACAATGGTAGTGATGAATGCAATTTACTTTTTATGCAGTGAAACATGGCTTAAGACCATTGAGCCACAGCCCCTTATAATTTAAAAAGGATGTGAAACAATCCCCCCACCGCGCTGGAAGTATTTTTATGGTCGCGCGCCTAATTTAGATTGTCTGTGGTATAAAAGTTATGAACATATTTTCGTAATTTCCCTTCACCTGTTTAATACAGCTGCAAACGATACCCACGATGTTTGTTGTGCACTAATTTCGACAGCTGTGTCGAGGGTCGATCATTAAGACCGGGAAGCCAAACTACCGAACGTAGATTTGCCTTGTGTATCACATACAGTCAACATTTAATGTATCTAGATCGTTATTATTGTGCCTTCTCTTCTTTCCCTCTACAGAGCCCTCTACTACAGAACGTAGATTTGCCCTGTGTACCACATACAGTCAACATTTAATGGGCTGATTTGCAAGGTCTTGTAAACATTATGCTACTTTCTTCTAAACTGATGTTAGCTGGACTTATAGAACGAGCAAGATTTCGTTTGTGTGCGCTGATAAAATGTCAATGTTAGGCGAACGCACCAGCAATGAACCAACTTCTGTTGGAAGAAGCATGGATAGAGCAGATATCATCAATTCTGTATGGACTAGGTTAGCGCCAAATGACAAATGCTTGACACTCACATGACTTCGTGACAATGGAGTTACGCATGGTGAGGCAACTCTATATGGCGTACGAAACCGAGTTAGGAGCATTATAAACAGCTCCTTATGCAAACAGTCGGTAAAGGCACGTTGGAGTGGCTGCTGCATCAGAGGACTGAGCACACATATGAAAACCTAATGTGCAAGGACTTCGATTGTCAACAAATAACATAGTATACTATAACATAACATAACATCACGTAACATTACTTGATAAATGATATATGTTGAAAATGACCAGTCATACATTATGCAGGACTGAAAGAGCTAAAAGAACTATTGCATCGTTAACCGAGTTTATACGGGAAAAAAAAGTATACTCACATTAAACATACCATGCATGTCGTAACAGACGGTTACACCACTTTGATATGTGATTGGCGATCATATCCCATCAAAAAAAACAGGCATTGTCAGGTCCAAGCTATCATGAAAATGGCTACGGCTAGATGTATACTACTTCCTAAAGAGGTTTTATATAATTTAATGTTAGTCCATTTCAGAACATAAACATTCGCACACACGCTCAGTGTCGTCAGAAGATGTGTTAGTCTTGCTTTTTGGTTTGGGTTTTGAGTGTTTTAGATTATCTATTCTCCCCAATTACATTTTTATTTCTGATACGATCTATAGGTTAGTTGCGTATCCTTTACAGGAAGTTGCAGAACCAACCCCATCAGCACCTGGTTGTTGTGTGGTTTCTCTAGGCAAATTTACGTCCAGTGGTTTGCCATTGCTTACTGGACGGTCGGCTTCTTGATACCACTGTCGAAACCAACGCAAGGCGTATGGCCCGCAGCTAGGATCGAACCCGGCACTCCGGCATTACGAAGCGTTCGCATTGACTTAGCCATAGAGCCGACAATACGATCTATATTATGCGGAAAAGTTAAAACAGCCTGCACGTGATATCCCTCGCGGGTTCGGATCCCGATAGAGTCGGACTTCTATTTTTTTTTTTTTTTTTTTGCAAATGACCGTGGCTCCCAGATCAACCCAGCCGTAGGTGGGTACCAGGTTCAAGCCCTGAGAAGTCAAGACAGCAGGCGTGATGCTGACTACATCACCCACCAAATGCCGATTGGTCTATAAAATATAGATCTAGCCCTATATGCACAATATGTCTGAAGACATGGAAAATGGTCCTTTACTTACTTACTTTGCTTACATTGTATTCCAGAACTATGGATATCTCATACACAGAAATATCATGTACTCTGAGAAAACGACATATTATAGGTAAAATGTCGTCCCTATGTGGAATGCACCTTTTTGTTTTTGAAGCCCCACCCTGGCTTCTGCCGGGGGCCCTGAATATAGCCGGGGCATAGATATGGCCTAATTATAGATATTGCCTAACAGCTGAAAGGGGTTTCTCGGACCTCTTCACAGGGAATCCTCATCTACGCGGTGGCACTTTGTGTCACCGGGTGTATATCGCTTGTGTGATGTCCTGGTGGGGTACTACTACCTACCTACCTACCTACCTACCTACCTACCTCGTGCCAATCTGTCTGTGTGAAAATGTCCCCGATTTTGCCTGTTTGTGGGTGAACAATGTGAAAGAACAAAAAGCTCATATCCCCAAAGATACACTAACAGACAGGCGATCACTGGGTCAATATTGACTTCGTTCTCCCTCTTGATAAATCTCTGCAGTTCATTTAATCAGTCAAAGTCGACCCCAAGAAAACATAACCTGGGGTCTTTGAGAACCAACTTATTATAAACATCGTCGTCTCAACCGTTGGGCAGGTCGTGAAGTTGCCTGATCCTTCTGTTATATTGTTGTCTTTTCTGTCAATGTTTTCAATTCAATGGGCGTCTAGACTGGGAGCTAGGATAGCGAAGAGGCTAAACACATTTAACTGCATTTATTTGTGGTTGTTTGTGTAGGCGCCTGAACCCTTGTGTCCCTCCCCCCCCCCCCCACCCACGCCCTTCATTTTGCTTTGGGTCATGTGTAAAAGTTCTCATTTAAGTATTTGTTCATATGTTTGAAAATATTTCCAAATTATTATTACATTTACTGGCCACTCAGTATTGACTGATTGGTTCCTTTCCGTTTTTCCAGACTATACTGTTATATTGCGCTATGAGGAGGCATGGGACTCACAGACCATAGCGATGGCGAGTGTGAGTGTGTTTAATCCGTTTCTTTTCAGACGCTCAGCTCTCATCCTTTCTGCAATCATTTCTTCCTTGACTCTTATCCCCTTCCTGATATACCCTTTCCACACAACACGGTCAATGGCATTTTGTTCCCATGAGCCCACCTCAATACCTGTTTCATTCACGTCCCGCTTGCACACATCTTTAAACCGTAAAAGAGGTCGGCCCCGACATCTTCTTCCTGCCTTTAATTCACCATAAAGGATGTTTTTAGGGACTCTGCCATCTTTCATTGTCCAGGTGTGACCCAGCCACCTGAGCCTTCGTAGACTAATCATAGAAAAGACTGTTGTAGTACCTGCTCTTTCCAATACCTCAGGGTTTGTGATTTTGTCCTGCAACTTAATGCCAAGTATTTTTCTTAGACATCGCATGTGAGAGCTATTTAGCCGTCTCTCCTTGTGCAAATAGGTTGACCAAGTTTCACTGCCATAAAGCAGAGTGCTGAGAACACAAGCCTAATAGACAAGGGTTTCTGTTTTTATTGTGAGCTTTCTGTTCTTGTAAACTCTATGTGTCAATCTACTCATTGTTGTTACTGCTTTACCTATCCTGATTTTGATTTCTTGGTCCAGCGATTTTAGGTCTATCATTATCACCTTGCACCATAACCTTAGTCCTCTTTCTGCTGACTGTTAGTCCAAATTCACAGCATGCATCATCAAAGGCAGCTCCTCCTCTGAATGGGCGGTTATTGCGGCATGATCTGCAAACAGCAGCTCTCTGACAAGTACCTTTCTTATCCTAGTTTTGGCCTTCAGCCTGAGAGCATTGTAAACGCTGCCGTCAGATCAAGAATGAATGAATATACCACCCTGCTGACCTCGAAAGGCATGTGCCAAAAGAAGTAAAAAGTAAACTCCAAAGAGGATAGGATCGAGTACACTTCCCTGCTTCACTCCGTTTTTGATTACAAACTCCTCCGATGTTAAACACTCAAAGTTGATTGTACTTTTCACACCTGTCTAGAACGACTAAATAATGTTCATTAGATTAGGTGTAAACCCAATCTTCTTCAGCACGTTGAACAGGCTTTTTCGACTAACCAAATAGAATGCCTTGGTAAGATCAATAGAAGCAACATACAGTGGTTGATTTTTTTCCCGGCATTTTTCCTGTAACTGTCGGGATGAAAATATCATATCAGTGGCAGATCGGTTCCAATGAAAGCCACACTGGGACTCTGGGTAAACGCGGTCTCCTTGGATCCGGAGTCGTCGGAGAACGATTCTCGCATGTACTTTTCCAACAGTACACAGCAGTGATATTCCCCTGTAGTTATTGCAGTCACTCCGATCACCCTTGTTTTTGTACATCGTTATGATGCTTAAGTCGTTGAAGTCTTGAGGAACCTCTCCCTCTTGCCAGTAGAGTGTTATCAGCTGATGAATGTATGGAGGGTTATAATGTCTTTCCCACTCTTGATGATAGTAGGAATTCCATCTCTTTCTGGTGTTTTTCCGGCCTTACCATGTATCAGTATTCCATCAAGTTGTGCAGAGCCAGCCAGTTTGTCCGCCTGTTCATTTTTTCAACACACCGGCGTACATATAAAAGAGCCCGTGCTTACCGTCCCATGATGCATAGGTTCTGTTTTTAAATGTTAAGAAAATATCCGTGTTGACCAAAAGTTCATGTAAAACCAACTAATTGGCCTTGATTTGGTTTATTTTGTTTAAAGAATGTCCACCATTGACATGCATCGCAGAATGCAAGCAACTTACAGTAACACATTAAATATGACTAGACACTTAAACTTATGAAAACAAAACTCTGCTTCTTGTTGATGTGTGTCAAAAGCGTGGTAGCCATCTTTAACTGATATTATGATGTCACCGTGTTAGTCCGCAACATTCTTGACAACCTTAACGACAAAATTTATAGGTTACAAAACAACTGCAGACTTACTGTATACTCTGTCCTGTCACACTTTCAATGTTTTTTTTTTTAATATTAAGCCTCTCAGGCATATTTACACCTTATTTTGTTCATATCGTATAACTCCGCTTTTAATTCAGCAATACCAATTTTTTTTTTTTTTTTGGTACATCTTCAATACTCAAGTACCTGAACACATTTTCTTACTTTCATAGGCGCTGGAATCTCAGGTTCCTTAAGCCCATTCCTGCCCCCGTGTTTTGTTTATTGTTGTTGTTGTGGTGGGGCGAGGGGTGGGGGCGGGGGGCTTACCCCTGCCCCTTCCCCTATAACCTAAACATTTGCAAGAAAGCTAAGTGGTAGCTGTGACCATGTATATACAGTATATTTTTTACAAATGTGTGCGTACACTTCAGATATGAGATTTATTCGTACACGATAACGGAACTCAGTTGCTGTATGGACACATTTATTTACCCAGCGCTATAAGCACTGTTTCTAACTCTTCTATATATCCTTATGCATGCTTGCTTATGTTTTCCATATTATGTTAAAAGCCTCAAGGGATCTACAGCGAATGTTATTTCTGCAAAAACCGTTGGAAATAGATGTTTTCTTGCTATGCTGCTGGAACCCAGTTTACCTGTTCTATCGATTACACACATAAGCGCCCGGTGACACCTGAGAAAACATTCTGTAATATTTCATCCGCATTAAGCAGATAACACAAACATGGTGTCAAAATAATCCCCCCTCAGCGTGGAGCACGAAGACAATATAATGATCATGTACCTACGTGACATTTTTACAACGCCTGGGACTAGAACCGTGTAATGTATTCGACATTTTTATTGTACCTGTTGAAAACATACTATAGAAAATAAAAGTAACAGTCAAGAATATTTGAACAGCTCAATAAGAATGTAATTTTTTAGAAAGCTCAACAACATATTACAAATACGTAAAAGTAATCTACCCTCTTTCAGCCCTCCAGGTGTATTAGGCATATAGGGCTGGACCTGTATTTTACAGACCAATCAGCACTTGATGGGTGAAGTGGTCAGCATCAAGCCGGCCGTCTTTATTTCCCCATGACTTCACCTGGTACCCATTCAGACTGGGTCGACCTGGGAGCTCTACCAGGACCTGGACCCACTGCCTTCAGATTCGTAGGCGAGCGTCTAGCTGCTACACTACGGCATCTCCGACATGAACAATTTTTTTCCCATTAAATCTGCACACGACAGTAGTGTACAGGACTTAGTATAGTCGTCGGGAATTCCTTATTTACTGCATTCATGGAGGTTAAACAGATAGTCTAAGTTTTACAAGATGGACTGTCATCCAAAAGGCGTCTTGTGAATAGGCCATTTGTCAAAAGCCCAGAATGGGCACACTGACAACAACAACAAAATACCTACTAAACGTCACATAAATTTAGACAATGAACAAACAGTTTGAAAGTCAATGTTTGGCTCTGGAAATATTAATGTACAGAAAAATATTAATTATTTCATTACAAATAAATAATAATTAATACAGAGCTACTGAAAAGAATGAGTAAGACAAGTGAGTTGGCGAAAAAAATGACAAAAGCTAAAATAGTGACGATAAACATATTTTGGCCACATTAATGAGTTAAACAAAAATGTATTGTTGTAGGGAGGTGAGCAAGTGATGAACAGCGATGCAAGCTGGAGGATAACGCTAGAAGACAAAAGAAGAGCAGATATGGGGAGTGTACAATAAAGGCAAGCTGCGCAGTTTGATAGCAATCCATTACATCCACTGTCGTCCCTACAGATCACTACTTGCTGATTAAAATAAAAGTCACAAATCAATCAGAAAGCCGCAGCAATTAGACCTATCCACACTGTACTATGGAAGTCGCCGTAGCGTTGTCGGCTAGACACCCGCTTCCAGATCGTAAGATCGTGGGTTCGCGTCCGACTTTTTTTCTCACAAATGACTTTGACTCCCAGGTCGACTCAGCCTTGAGTGGGTACCAGGTGAAGTCCTGGGAAGTAAAGGCAACCGACGTGAAGCTGACCACATCACCCACCAAGAGATCTATGATTGGTCTATAAAAATATAGGTCCAGTTCTATTTTCCAAAACGCCTAAAGGCGTGGAAAAAGGTAGTTTACTTTTACTTTTACACCGGACTATAGATTACTTTGTAACTGGTTTATGGGCCTCTATAACTGTGTTACATGGGGTTCAGGGCATCTGCCTGTGAGTATGGGGAACCAACAGCCTGCATACGAATAAGCGC
The DNA here is from genome assembly GCA_905116865.2 of Candidula unifasciata. NCBI lineage: Eukaryota > Metazoa > Mollusca > Gastropoda > Stylommatophora > Geomitridae > Candidula > Candidula unifasciata. Next base: position 398,900 of record CAJHNH020007024.1, on the reverse strand, counting down.
GATCTATCAACGGGATTATACGCAGAACTCAGATTCTGAAACAAGACTAAAGTCTGGAAATGGACGAACAGCCAGAAACTCCGTTGGAGTTGGCAACCTATAAATGCAAAGAATAAGAAGAATATTTATCGAGAACTTGAGCCCTGATTTTCCATACGACATCTCGGCTCAGCCAGACCCTACTCTTTGATTTATATATATTAAAAATAGCCGAGTTCTTTTATTATTATTATTACAGTACAAATCAAACTTGCTGCTGGCTTGTTTGCGCTGGCTAAACCTCATGCATCAATCATATTGTCTGGGCACTCTATACTTTATCAACAACGTGGCACCACAGACAGCAAGGGCCACGAGCAATCATTTTGTTGCAATGGCTGCATCTCTATGGCAGAGAGTGTCTAGCCGTGTCTTCCACTGACGTTCTCTACAGTAAATTAATGATTATTGGGTAGTTGGTGCAGCTCTCAATATCCGCTGACGTGTGTGAATTGAGGGGAAGTAATGCGTGCGTCATAGCAGGCATAGATATGTAGACAATCACGTATATACTATGCTCAGCTACACATACGGATACATAGAGACACATACAGATGGATACAAACAGGAGAGTACGTATATAGACAGACAACCACACACACATACGGCCACAGAAGACAAATGAATGCACACATAGATTCACCTGGTTGAAAAACCGGGACACACCTGCTCAGAGATACACACAAACAAACATACACGTACAAAGACATATACGGACATATACACATACCAATATATATATATATTCGTATATATATATATATATATATATATATATATATATATATATATATATATATATATACTTGGACACATACACACATACACATGGAGACACATTTACACAGACATACAGAGACACATACACACAGTCACATACATACACAGAGAGACGCATACAGACAGATATACACACACATACAGTTATTCAAAGAGAGAGAGAGACACACACACACAAACAGACACAAACGCACACAGATACTTAAGCACTGAAACATATTCGCACAGAAACACATACACACATCACAACATAACAACAGAAACGCATGCACACCGAGACAAATACACACTGAGACAAATACATACATAGACACATACACATAGACAAATACACACAACACATGACGATTATAGTAAGTAGGGGCGCTGACAGAAGTCAAAGCTTTGGCTGGGGCCGTTGAATTCCATTTTTTGTGGGTGCGGAGGTGGGGGAGGTGGGTGTTTGAATAGAACTGATCCTTCTTTAACGGCTGCAGTGCCATCATGAAACCGTAACACTGCGTGTCGCTGAGTCAGTAGCTGATGTTGACTGTCTGATCAGCTCCCTGCACCTCTGACGGCCAGCAGCAATAGACTTCATGGTTGCAAGCCGAAGGCCTGTCCAGTCAGTCAAGTTATGTATCCTGTTTTTTTCTCGGTCTGCCACTTCTTCTTTTCCCCTCTACTGAGACCTGTTTCTGAGAGGCCGTTAGATTTTTTTTTTTTTTTACATGTCCATACCAATGCAATTTCTGCCTTTTCACTGTAGTCAAAAGAGGTTCACGATTGCATTAAGAGCTTAGTAGTAGCAGAAGCAGTAGTAGTAGTAGTAGCAGCAGCAGCAGCAACAGCAGCAATAAGAATAGTAGTTGTAGTAGTAGTGGCGGTGGTGGTAACAGTAGTAGTGGTAGTAGTAGTAGTGGTCGTGGTGGCGGCAGCACTAGCAGCAGTAGTATTAGTATTAGTAGTAGTTGTTGTTTTTGTGGTAGTAGTAGAAGTAGTAGTGGGTGTCTGTGGCTTAGGCGTTGCGAACGAGTTTCGTATTGCCGGGACTCCGGGTTCGATCCCAGCTGCGGACCTCGCGCCTTGCGTTGGTTTCGACAGTGGTATCGAGAAGCCGACCGTCCAGCAAGCAATGACAAGTTACTGAACGAAAATTTGCCTAGAAAAACCACAAAAGCTAAAAGATGCTGAGGTTGGTTCTGCAACGTTCTGTAAAGGATACGCAACTAACTTTAGTAGTAGTAGTAGTAGTAGTAATGCTAAATAGCAAATAACTATAAAAAATGAAATAACTGGATATTTAAAAACAATAAGCAATAAAGATAATTTCTACCTCATGATTAGGAGAGAGGAAGAAGAGCTTCGCCTATTTACAAATTCAGAAGGGTAGCGCGGAACTCCCTATACAATGCTACCAGCCAACAAGTAAGCTAGCGCAAACACACAACGACAGATACACAACACACGTTATACTAGCATGCTAACACTGGGTTGTTAGTACCGCAAACATGAATATTGTGAAGGCAGTACAAGTTTTATGTGAAGAATACCCAGAACCTTGTTTATTCGCAGATGATGTTGGTGATTTGTTGCTAATCTGTATGTAAGATCATAAACATACGAGAGAACCCAATGCAGCGGCTCCCACAGACACCAGGATGTCAACCCAACAGGCAATAGGAGCTCTTGCCAGCAGTTAGAGAAAAGATAACAAAACATCAGACTTCGTTTTCTGCCCAGGAAGCGATACGATCTGTGGAACGTTGCTGACACATTTTTTGCTGTCACAACTACATACCTCTGTATATCAGTTACTGCATTGAATGCTACGAATATGGTACATGGCCAAGATTGTTTGGGTGTGCTTATTTTAACTAGTAGGGAAATGTGGCTGCATTCTCATAAGCTAAAACAATTTGGTGTAAATTCTTTTCAATTGTTCATAATGCACAATCTCTTTTCAAGCCGAATTGTGTGTCAGACTTTGCTCTGTACTACTTTTCTATATGAGTGAAACAAATTAGGTAAAGCAAACGAATATGGTACATGGCCAAGATTGTTTAGGTGTGGTTATTTTAACCATCTTCCTCCCCTCCCCACCCCACCCAAAGAAAATCCCACACACAAAATCGTCACGCTCAACCAGCATTTCCGAAAGGCAGCTTTAGGTTATAATTGTGACTAGGTTATTTGCGCTAAAATAAAAAAGGTTAGCATTACACGCCACCAAGAACCGTGAAAAGGACTCTTGTAGTGTTTACGCTATCAAGAGCGACAGGCCTAAGTACTGCCCCGACCAGGACGAAATCGTCTACCGGCCAGCCAATGGGCGACCCAGTTGCCGTATCCGCCAAGTTTGATGGATTAGCTGATTTGGGAAAATACTTGTATGCCGATGAAATACTGTCCCCTAAAGGAAATTTCTCCACGCCTTTGGGCGTATTGGGCATAAAGTGCTAGACATATTTTATAAACAATAGACCCTTTACATGTAAGCGACTCCTTGAGTATGAAAGTACACGAGGCGGGAGAGCTGGCGAAAGACCAAGTTTCTTTCAGGCAGACCTTGATGAAAGCGGCATTCAGCAAAGGACCTGCTACATAATGAGAACCTTTTCGAATTTACTTCAGAGAACGTTTTTTGGCACCCACATAAAGACTAGGCACCACACAGAAAAATGTTTAATCCCCTTAGTGAGATTTGAACCCAAAACCTAGCCAGCAGGCAAGCGTGTTTGCCACTGCGCTGTTTGCCCTTGGTTTAATTTAATCAGCCTAAAAGGCTTCTGAGACGTGAAATTATAAAACCATTTGCTCTTGCTGACCCTTTACCTGCTGCAGGGGAAGCAGCTTTTGGTGCAAAATCCTGTGAGCATATGTGTCCTTACTCGCCAGCTTGCTTGTGTGTCTAATACAGTTAGTTGTATTATGGTGAATCTGCAATTTTTGATTGTCAGCTAAGCAGCAAGTTAAAAGAAGTGAAGAAGGGAGGAAATTCAGAGTATTTTAACGAAGGGTGCCAAAAGAGAATAGTTTACCAACACAAAAGATGTGCTTTTACTAGCTATACGCTGTGGGATATACTGATGAAGGACACTGAGCAATTTTGAATTGAAAGGTTCCGTTTGCAGTTAGGGGGATCTGCAGACTAACTAACAAACTGATTAGCTGACTAACCGACTGCCTGATTGATGTGCTACATTACTAACTAACCATTTACCTGACTGACTGATGACTGGCTGACTGAATAACTAAGATGCTGACCGACTGGCTGACCAACAAATCAAGCAACAAACTAACTAGGTAACTTGCTAGATAATTAGATCAATAACTGACGAATTAATTAAACTGCTAAACATCTGACTGTCTAATATTTGAAAGGAAAAAAAAAAGTTTATGACTTATTTATAGGACAGAACAAAAAAAAACTTTCAGTAGACGGTATTCAGTAAACTACTGTGGGATTTATCAGTCGCATATACTTGCCACCAGCCTCCGTGAGTTAATTGCATTTACACCAATCATTAAGGGCATTATTATTAAAAACTTTAGTTAGCAACATCAATATTTTTCACTATACATGTTCAGTCTTCTGCTTAAAAAAAATTACGACTTTCTCTCTCTCTTTGTCTCTCTCTCTCTCTCTCTCTCTCTCTCTCTCCCTCTCTCACTCCGAGTTTGTTTAACGCAATCACGCTTTGGGAAAAAAAAAAATATAATAATGCCTTATTTTTTGCTGGGACAGTTCTCTCTCATAGGTTTTTATCTCGTTTATTTATCTCTATCTTTCTCCATATAGTGACGTCAGTAGTAAAATACCCTTTACGTGTTTCAGAATTCCCTGGGGAGCGGGTGAATTATGGCGCTGTGTTCACATCTCTGTGAGCACTGCCTTCTATTTACCAGGATTGGAATCGTGTATGAGAGCTTGAATTATGAAAAGATCCTAGACAATATAGGAATTTTGTTTTAGCGCTTTGAATTCTGGAATAGATAGTGTGACGTAATACAGAGCATATTTCCCATATTCTGTAGTTAGCAGGGATATTTTCTGATTTCATCAACGTAATCGCGTTCCAAGTCTGTAGACTCCGGTTGGCATTGTTAAGCCGTGAAGATGCGACAACACACACACACACACAATATTGGGGTAGTTGGTGCAAATTTTCCAGTTAGTTGCAGAAGAGGCTGTCTGTGTAAATGCCTAATAATAATTATAATAACAATAAAAGTGTGAGTAATGGCAAATAGTTTTATTATTTTTTTGTTGTTGTCCTACTGTTTATGACCTTAAGCATCGTCGAGAGGAGTTTCCTGTCTTTTGCTAGTTAAGTAGCTTGTGTACATATTATATTGCGTTTCTGCAATTTGTTGTTATTCGAAGCCTCATTCTAGCTTCTGCCGGGGGTCCTGAGTATAGCCGGGCCATAAATATTGCCTAAGCCACGGATAACGGCTGAAAGGTGTTTTTGGGACCTCTCCGCGGGTGATCCTTATCCGCATGGTGGCACTTTGTGTCATCGGGTGTTTATCGCTTGTGTGATGTCCTGGTGGGGTACAACTACCTACCTACCTACCAGCCTGTAGTGGCTTTTTTTTAAATCCATCTACACAAATATTTCTAGGTAGGCCTCTTGCCTTGTAGCCTGTTGTTCTTATAAAGTACGCTCTAGCTGCTGGTTGATTTTGTTCTTTTCTGACCATATGACCAAACCATTTGATTCTTTGACGTTCTATGAAATCCTTCATCGGTACTGTGCCTACAGTTATTCTTAGTTCTTTGTTGGTGACCCTGTCTCTTCTTGTTTTTCCCGCCACATTTCTTATAATTTTATTTCACATGTTATAATTCACACAGTATCTGATGACTAACAAGTACATAGATACGAGTGTTCAGAAGGGTGGTATTCCAGGCGTTCCTGGGTGCCTTGAACACGCGACCATGATCTGGGAGGCTATCCAGAGAGCCAAGCATGAGAGAACCGATTTGCACGTTATATGGTTGGACTTAGCCAACGCCTACGGGGCAGTCCCCCATAGGCTACTGTGGCGAGCCCTTCGCATGTTTCACGTACCGACACAGATCAGTCAAATGGTCGAGCAATATTTCTCTAAGTTCGCTTTGCGCTTCTCTACCTCGACGTTTACCACGAGGTGGACTGAGTTGCAGATTGGGATAGCTATGGGCTGTACGATCTCACCCATACTGTTTGTCATGGCAATGCAGATCATGTTGGACGGGGCGGCCGGCTACGGACTGGGCCTTCAAATAGGGGATCACTGGTTGCCGCCACTGCGCTCATTTATGGATGACACGACTATTATAACGGGCAGCGAGGAGTCTGCCCGCACGATCCTGAAAAGATTGGACGCGGTGGTCCAATGGAGCGGTATGCAGTTCAAACCGCAGAAGTCGAGGAGTCTGTCAATCCATAAGGGCAAGGTTTCGGCGACCAGTTTTACGGTGGCAAGGAACAAGATCCCTACGGTTCTGGAGGAACCGGTGAAGAGCCTCGGTCGCGTCTACGATTCGAAGTTATCTGACAGAGCGGAAGTCCGGCGAATACATGAGTCACTGGCTACAGGCCTGCTCGCGATCGAGCGATGCAGGCTGATCGGAAAATTCAAGGTATGGTGTCTCCAATTCATGTTGATTCCGAAGCTTCTATGGCCACTGCTAGTCTACGAGGTGACGATGTCTGCAGTGGAAACCATGGAAAAGAAAATCAACACAGCCTTAAGAAAGTGGATTGGTGCACCGCCTTGTCTGACCGACGTGGCTCTGTATTGTAAGCAGGCTAAGCTGGTACTTCCGTTCAAGTCGATAACCGAAGAGTCTAAAGTCGGCAAAGTAAGGCTCGCCATGCTTCTGCGCGAGTCTTCAGACCCAAATGTCATCGCTGTCCAGCCCGCTCTAAAGACTGGTACCAAGTGGAGGGTCCTCGATGCGATTGAATCTGCCCAGAACGCACTAAAATTGAGAGAGATAATGGGTTTCACACAAACCGACCGTCGAGGCCTAGGGCACGGAAAAGTCAATTGGTGGTCAAAGGCCTCAGCCAAAGAACGCCGAGACATGGTGATACAAACGCTGAGGGACAACGAAAACGAGGTTCGGGTCCAGAAAGCAGCCCAACAGTCGCAGCAGGGCCATTGGGTCAGCCTGGAGAGCGCATTGCCGAGAATACTCACATGGGGTGAGATCTGGCGGATGACCCCGCTGCGACTGAGCTTTATCGTTCGTTCGGCGTACGATGTATTACCGTCCGGTGTTAACATGGTTAAATGGTCTGCGACCAACGATCCGACTTGCCCGTTGTGCAAATCAAAACAAACTCTTGAGCACGTCCTGTCCGCGTGCAGGAAAGCTCTAGGTCAAGGCCGATATACCTGGCGCCACAACAAGGTGCTAAAGGAGTTAGCAGCCGTTGTCGACCAGGCTAGAATGAGGGCTAATGCCAGAGCCAGTTCTAGTATCGCCCCCATTCGTTTCCTCAAGGCTGGGCAGGTTCCAAAAGGTAAAGTCAACAAAAACGCATTCGCTCCATCTGTGCTAGACTCTGCGAGGGACTGGTTACTGGCGGTTGATCTGCCAGGCCATGAACGGTATCCCGAGTTGATCCGTAAAACCGGCCTGCGACCGGACATCGTTCTCCATTCTGCGCAAAAACGGCAGCTCATTCTGATTGAGTTGACTGTCCCGTTTGAGTCGCGGATGGAGGAGAATCACTTGTAAAAGCTCGAGAAGTACAGTGATTTAGCAGCCGGTTTGAGGAGAAACGAGGCTTACACAGTACGGGTATTTGCCGTCGAAGTGGGAGCGAGAGGCCTCGTTTCCACTTCGCTCTACAATGTGGTAAAAGAACTAGGATTGCGCGGTAATGAACGGAAACGGGCACTCAAACAACTGGGAGAGGTAGCCGAAAGGGCCTCAAACTGGCTTTGGACGCAGCGCAACAACGTAGGGGACGGGCCTCGGTGAGCTGGTCCGGGTGTCTAGTGGAAAAGAGTTTCTCATCCCTTTGAAAGTCCATCGTGTCCGAATTGTCTGCCAGTGTTCCTCTTCCAACTGCCAGTAAAAGTCTAACATGTGTCCGGTAAACCAAAATAAGCTTGTCGCTCGGTCGTCCAGGCATGCGGATTGTTCTAATTACGCTGCCGCGGCGGCTTCTTATCTCACAGTACCTCCTTCGAAACCACTAAGTCGTCTTGTCTCTGGCCGAAATAATAACACCATCCGGTAATTCTGTGCAGCGAGGAAGCAGCCCTGAGCTTCATGAACTCAGGTGGGCCCACCTCCGAATACGTTTAGGAATCGTGGGCCGAAACGTGTATCGAAAGAGGATAATTTCTACTGATGACTGTAGATCCCCGCTGTACTTGCTCCCTGTGAGTTTATTCTTATTGAATTTATTTTCTCCTTGGACTGTCCACGACTAACATTGATTGCACTTAATAACACTTGGTACACTTAATATGATTAAAATGTATAGTATGCAATAAACATGAATTTGAATCATCATGTCAGTACATGACCATATCTTCTTCATGATCGTTGAGGATCCATTTCAATCCAGTCAACGTTGATGGCTGGGTCAGATGGTCAGCCTTGCTCACTGTTAGAAGTACACATGTCTGCCGGCGTGGCGTGAAGAAAACCCAACTCATACCACACATTTCAAAGTGATCCTTACTATTACTCCCTGAAAAAAACTCCATTAATTCTTCATAATTTTAATTTACCAGTTTTCTTTCTATTGTGTATTCTTTTTTAAATGAGTAGACTAACGCAAAACCAGAAACATATTCCAGGCCAAAAAACACAACGTTCACCGAGCACGCTTTAATAGTAACAAAGCAACAGGATAACGTGAAATGCATCTAAATACACCTAAACGCACATTTTATGTGTTTTCATTGTATGTAAATGAGTCAATTTAATCAGATTTAGATAACGTATACTGCAATTTCACCCCCGAGAATTATGGTTCTTAGCAATCTGAAAGAAAAGTCGAAAACGTGTTAGCTCGTCCTTAGCAGTGAGGGCACAGAAAACGGAAAACGAGTTAATTCGTCTTTAGCAGTCTACCGGGTGGACGTATATATACGTCCATAGCAGCGAAAGACATAGTGAATATGAAGACGGCATAGTGTATAAAAAGACAAAGCCTTTATTCACATATTGGACGAAGTGACTCTCCCAGGCCTCACATTTTTTAGTTGGCTAAAAATGCCTATTAGCCTATGTTCCAGCCATATGAAACAGTCAGAGAACAGGTAAAGGAAAGACAGATTTACAAGCTGCCCATTCTGGGTGTCTAAAAGCAACATGTTTTGACACATTATGTAAAGTTAGCTGAACAGGTTTTGCATTTAGTTGCCCATTTAATTAGGGTAACATTACATAACCTCCTCAGCAAGTCTCAGAGAGAAGAGACATAGGGGTTGGGGAACTACATCCGTTTTGTGACGGCAAGTTTAGAGACTGTTCTTTTAATCGTTGGGGTTCTTGGGTTTATTTTCTTCGTCTCCTATGATTGTTGTTGCTGTTGTTTTTGTTACTTTTGTTTTTGTTATTATTATTGCTAAAATTATTATTATTGTTGTTTTTCTTCTTCTTCTTCTTCTTCTTCTTCTTCTTCTTCTTCTTCTTCTTCTTCTTCTTCTTCTTCTTCTTCTTCTTCTTCTTCTTCTTCTTCTTCTTCTTCTTCTTCTTCTTCTTCTTCTTCTTCTTCTTCTTCTTCTTCTTCTTCTTTTTCTTCTTCTTCTTCTTCTTTTTCTCCTTCTTCTTCTTCTTCTTCTTCTTCTTCTTCTTCTTCTTCTTCTTCTTCTTCTTCTTCTTCTTCTTCTTCTTCTTCTTCTTCTTCTTCTTCTTCTTCTTCTTCTTCTTCTTCTTCTTCTTCTTCTTCTTCTTCTTCTTCTTCTTCTTCTTCTTCTTCTTCATATCTTTCTTACTCTTTATCTTAGACGTACATAGTAAAAAGGACAGGTGCTTGTTATGCTGTGGCGTAAAGCAAGGCTGCAATATCTGTGTTTTTTTTCTGCTAAACACACACGAATTTTAGAAAACCCTGATTTAGTCGTCTCAAAGGCATACTTTTGAAACAGCAAACGTACAATCTTACAATTAAAGTAAAAAGGACAGGTGCTTGTTATGCTGTGGCGTAAAGCAAGGCTGCAATATCTGTGTTTTTTTCCTGCTAAACACACACGAATTTTAGAAAACCCTGATTTAGTCGTCTCAACGGCATACTTTTGAAACAGCAAACGTACAATCTTACAATTAAAGAAACCAAAATAATGTAACGATATATATATATATATATATATATATATATATATATATATATATATATATATATATATATATATATATATATATATATAAATCAATGTTTGTTTGTTCGATTGTTACCTATAGACTCGATAATTACTAAACCGATTTCGCTGAAATTTTCATAATATGTTTGTTTTAATGCCGGGATGCTACCTGTCATAGTTTGAAATAGGTGGGAAAATTAGTTTGGACGATTTTCGAAACTAATATTTTTTTTCTACAGTGACATTTAATTAGGACTACGTTTGTAAATGCGACCACTACTGTCAACATCCGCTGGCGATATGCGCTTTTTGTTCTCCGCTAAACTTTGCTGTTTAGTTTACTTTGATGGTAAAACAGATAGTAGTGACATTTGTGTAGCTATTGTGGTAGGGGTAGTAGTTGTACTGGTACTTGAAGGATAAAGGTTAGTTGCGGATCCTTTACAGGACGTTTCAGAACCAACCCCAGCAGCCCCTGGCTGTTGTGTGTTTTTTGTAGGCAAATTTACTTCCAGTAGTTTGCCATTGCTTTCTGGATAAAAAGGTTAGTTGCGTATCCTTTACAGGACGTTGCAGAACCAATCCGAACAGCCCCTGGCTGCTGTGTGGTATTTCTAGGCAAAGTTACGTCCAGTAGTTTGCCAGTGCTTACTGGACGGTCGGCTTTCTTGATACCACTGTCGAAACCAACGCAAGGCGCATGGCCCGCAACTGGGATCGAACCCGGCATCCCGGCATTACGAAGCGTTGGCATCGACTTAGGCACAGAGCCGACACTTGAAAGATAGTGTGGTAAATATTACACTCCCCGCATTTACTTCTTATTACAATTCCTGCTCCCCGTTTTAGTCCTGATAGACAGGGATGTCAAGGTCAGTTACAAAAAATATCGTTAGGTGACGTCAGATGATGACTTTCAAATCCTTCATAGAGGGAGAGAGCAGCAGTCGGTGGATGGGGGAGGGGAGGGTGATGACAGAAATGGTTAACTTGGAGAGCTAAACACATGATTTTAAAGTTTTGACTCCCTGATTTTTATTTTTATTTTACTAACGCTACCTCAGCTATTAACATTTTATACGACTTACTTGGTTATTTACAAGTACAGTAGTAAGCTTTACTTCCGTCATCCCCCCACCCCAAAAAAAATATTTTAAAACAGCATGTGATAACCAAAAAACTTTTTTTTTAAGTTCTAATACAACCATACAAACGACAACTAATATAAAAATACAATTACATGTTGCATGTTCTCAAGTCGGCAAACCAGACTATCTCTATATCTGCGCAGACAATGATTGCGACATTAACCATATTAGACACGCGCAAACTATGCCACAGCAAAGAGTGGTCGGGTACAGCTAGTTCACTGATAAAAACGATAAGAGACAGACTTTGGTTACCGTCTTAAAAAGTTACCAAATTTATCTTAAGAGGTAAGTGCTGAAGTTTGAAGAAAACCTATGAAATGATTTTGGAAGTCAGATTGTTCGAAAATCTATTTTAAAATGGAACTGAAACAGTACTTGGATAACGCACAAAACCTTGTTACAAAAAAAAAAAAAAAAAAAAAACAGCTTGATGTTCTGGTGTGACAATACGCGCGGTGACTTCAGAATGTCTTTCCTCAACCTACTTTTATTTGTATGTATTTTGAAGTATACAGACAAATAGGGATTTGGATACATCCTTAATCTAAATAGGATGACCACATCACACCTTTAATTCTCCTGGACCGTTGGTCATATCAAACACTAAAACTTTTCCCCAGACGTTAAGTGTTGAGGTACAGAGATAAGACTGACCAAGCAGACTTACTGACTGGAGATTTGCACACTATTTGTTGGTGTCAGATAGTTATTCCCCCTGCCTGACCTTCAGGAACAGATAACAAGGGCTAATTGCCATTATCTCCCCCTGAGGTTACCTAAACTGGAGTGCCGGTCAGATCGTCACTATTGACAAAGTCGGATTTTATTGTGATGACAGGTGAAGTAGACTGGAGGTGTGACTTGTCTTATTTGCTCTGGTCAGCTTAATTGAACCAGGAGATCCTAGCGTGGGAATTCAAACAATAGTTGTACAGCCCTGACTGACAGCGAATAAACTTACCCACAAGGGAGGAGCTGTGATATCCGTGAATGAGAATGATTTTAGGCGTAATGTAGGAGGAGTTATAAAGTTATAAAGTGGTGAACTTAAGGTCTGGTAAATGAGATCCTGTCTAGCACATGCCATCTGTTGGGCTTAACCTAAGCTTGAGACAGAACTTTTGGCATCGTGGTTTCATTTTTCCAGGTAAGATCGAAATTAGGTTCAAATCTATATTTTATGATAGAGATCTAACTGTCTTTTTACTCAAGTGTGTGTCTTCATCACTTTGTAGTACTCCTAGGCGGACATTTCTTCATTCTCGTAGGGCACTGTCACATTGCTTTATTTCCTATTTCATAGTGTCATGAAGGTTTTTCGTGCACATGTGTTTCAATGTTGTAAAACTTAAATGTTGATGTTACCATTGAAATTTAATGAACTATCATGTTTTTGAAATCACAAGCGTGAAGATAACTTTGGCAATCTTGTCACGTGTGGTTAATGTGAATCTGTATTACATACAGCTAACACACTGAAATGTGTTTAACTCTCGGGAGGCTAATGCGGAGATTGATCCCGGAAAGTAAATCCACGAGATTTGTTTTTTGATTCGCCCCAGAACTATTGTTAGAATTCTGGTCGCGTCGATTGTTCCAAGCATAGATTCCAGAACTGGTTCTGTCTGACTGATTGTCATTTTGAGTCTGTATGAGAGATGGCACCTGACGTAGAAGACTTGACTATCATTACAGGACGTGTAGAGGAAGGCAGAAGATGTAACAGTTGGAATGTGAGACATAAGCCCTTCCAAATTGGACAGGAGTGAATGTGAGCATGAGGGAGAGATGAAATGTTTTATTTAAATAAACATGCTTGATGTTAGTATAATATACATGCTTAGTGTACATCTAGAGCAGATACTACAAATATGCGCTTGTTTCTTCATTCTCCAGTTCCCACATTGGGCAGGGACTAGTAGGCATCCATTATTTGCCGACCGTCGAGTGTAACGACCTGCAGAAAGCAGTGAGGACGACAAACTGGAAAAGATAGGCAGGGTCTCAAGCCGAGAACTGTCCGACGGTGAATTCTCCTACTAGGAGTTAAGTATATGTACAAACTGTCATCAATCACACTCCCTCAACTCTACTAGCCTAAACAAGTTCATTTTATTTTAGTCAGATTTATTAAATAAATCTTTTTGATGTTTAAACATAGTTGAGTAAATTGTGTACTTAGGTTCAAGTGTCTTTGTGCATATTAGTTTACTTCAGCTAACAAATATTTAAATCACTTGATGGGGGCTTTTTTTGCAATGCCAGGAGAGGAGACCAGTCGCAGGGGTTAACTGAGCACCTGGATTATATCACAGTGGGTGTATCTAGATATCTATCTATCCCTTCTCCTTCTCCTGTGGATACAAGTACAGCAACTTTCATTTCATGGAACGAGCCACTCGCTGTTTTCTTGGCTATCCAGGACTGTCTAGGATCAACATAGCTTAGATAATAGTCCAGTTTCTCACGTGGGTGGGCATTGTTAAGGTTCAAACCCACACCCTCACTATATCAGTGTATTTACCCACGTGGGCGCGCGACATCTGGACTTCCCTGATGACAGTTTTCTTCTATCCCACTTATGGAATGAAAGTAAGTTAAACATACCTGATGGGAGATCCCGAAAATAACGTCTAAACATCCATACCTGGAAGACAAATATTTATGAGAACAAACCAGGCAAATAGTAGTCTGATTCATCCTGGTAATACCCCATGCCACGATGTGGAGTCATACATCTATTTACCAAGTAATTTATATGGAGACATAATGTTTAATGTTTGATTAGGAATCGACATCACAGCATTCAAATAGCACTCCCACAAAAGCTCCATATCCATCTTCAGCAGCAAGAGTTATAATTCCAGTGGTACCATTAGAAGTCAGATTGTATATCTGTCTTACCTTTCTTTTGTGGATAAAAAAAACAAGAACTGACCAATGCGGATACATAAGGCAAGAAGAGTTAGCATGAGTACATTTTGGTAAATCAAAGGAAATTAAAACTAATAAGAAACTGATTTTTTTTCTTCAGTGACTGAGTGAGAGTCCAAGACTCATAGCCGTAAGTTGCCACATAAATATATACCTGGTCTCAACAGAGCAAGCCAAAAGGGTTAATATCCTGTTCAAAGAAGTCGAACCTCTAGGCTTTAACGTTTAACCTCTCTGACAAAAGCGTATGTAAGAAAACAAATGCTGTGATATTTTTACAAGTAATTTAAAGATAAGCCCTCAGAGAAATAGGAACAATAGAGGACTTTGAGGGCAGTGAATACACATCGCTTGCCAGAATGGCAGACTTGGGAATTTGGATTGGCATAATAAAAAACGAGACGTGCACCAGACACACCAGCAGACTTGGTAATCAACATAGAACTGGTACTATTAGTTACCGGACGTTGAGGTTCATACTGAGAGGAGGATCTGAGCACCCATGGACATGTCCGGAGTGCAATGATGATAACCCAACTAACTAACTAACTAACTAACTAACTAACTAACTAACTAACTAACTAACTAACTAACTAACTAACTAACTAACTAACTAACTAACTAACTAACTACCTAACTAACTAACTAACTAACTAACTAACTAACTAACTAACTAACTAACTAACTAACTAACTAACTAACTAACTAACTAACTAACTAACTAACTAACTAACTAACTAACTAACTAACTAACTAACTAACTAACTAACTAACTAATTTAAAGATGAATAAACGCAGGGGCAAATAGATACACATATCAGTAGTTACACAGAAAATGATATCGATTTTATTTATTATATATTTGTAATTTAAAGATAATACATACACGACTATAGACGCAGAGAGATAGTTACAGAGACAGACATATAGATACACAGACAGCAGATACAGAGACAATTGTATACATTTTATTATATAAATATATATATATATATATGTATATATATATATATATATATATATATATATATATATATATATATATATATATATGTGTACACACATACACACAGACAATAGATACAGAGAAAAATAGTTACAGAGACAAGTGTATGTATATATATATATATATATATATATATATATATATATATATATATATACAGACACTAGATACAGAGAAATAGTCAGAGATACAAACGTATAGATACACAGACAGTATATACTGAGAAATATTTACAGAGACAGATATATAAATACACAGGCAATAGATATAGAGAGATCGTTACTGAGACAAACATATAGATACACAAACAATAAATACAGATAGTTAGAGACAGACACACAGATAATCCTTTTTCATCTGCGTTCGTGATTAAAGAGACTGTGTCTCTTAAAGAGGCAGTGTGTCCGTTGTTGTTTACTTTTCATATCCAAACTGCGGCCCGGAATGTTTTTATGTGTGTGTATATATGCACACACATATATATATATATATATATATATATATATATATATATATATATATATACCTAAATATAGATTCGAATAAAGACGTACTCTTCGATACATAGAACAAACATGTATATACTCAGCAAAGAAGTCTATCATTCAGACAAACAGTTGAACAGTAGTGTCTGATTGGCTGCCCTAATGTTGGATGGTAACTTTTGCTTCACATCCCTAAATGTACATGTCCGCATGAACTCTCCGCGACCAGCAAGGCTTGAAATGAAGGTTTTAACCAATAGCCAGGGTATAGCGTCAAAGAGGAAAGTGTTGAAGTCTCTTGTTGCTACAATCAATGGGACTTCCTAGACCTGATTAATAAGCAGTCCTGCTGAACGGACATAACTCACGCTCTTCTTACTGGAAATTCCCTGTGAGCTCAGACAAAAACAACAATTTCAGTTTGATGATCTCTCTCCTGGCTTTTCGATTTGCTAGTAAAGGAGCTTGTGTGACTTTGTTCACGCCAATTATATACAAAATCACATATACAAGAGAGAGAGAGAGAGAGAGAGAGAGAGAGAGAGAGAGAGAGACAGACAGAGAGACGAAACTAGAGAGAGAGGGAGACGGAACAAGATAGATGAGAGCCAGCGATATGAAGATATCGAGATAAGGAGGAAGATAAAAAGTGATAGAGATAGACAGAGAAAATGGAGAGGGCGAGCAACATAAATAAAGATAGAAGGATGGACCAAGATGAAAATCGTAAAGTTAAATAGTTTATTCATAAGAATAGAATGTTCTTTCATGCCAAAAGCTTTCTTAAAGTCTATAAACACTCCTCCGCATATTTTATCGTCATTAATTTCTGATGCTAGTTTCCTGTAAGTCGGCTCTGTGGCTAAGTCGACGCGAACGCGTCGTAATGCCGGAGTGCCGGGTTTGATCCCAGCTGGGGGCCATGCGCTTTGCGTTGGCTTCGACAGTGGTATCAGGGGGCCGACCGTCCAGGGGAAATGACAAACTACTGGACGTAAATTTGCCTAGAAAAACCACACAACTGCCAGGGGCTGCTGGGGTTGGTTCTGCAACGTCCTGTAAAGGATACGCAACAAACAATCAGTTTCCTGTAAAGTGTGTTTAGGTTGTATGGCAAGAATACTTTGGTCGAAAACCTGTCTGGTTGACAACAATGAGTTTATTAGGGTCTAAATGCAAAAGTTTTATTTTGTGAAAATGCTTTTCCAGCGGTTCTGACTGGGTTGATAACAGGGAGATTGGTTGTATATAAAGTTTACGGACTAGAAAACAGCTGGCGCAGTACAACAAAGGATACTGTTACTTATTCCGTCTACACCCGAAACATTAAAAGTTTTGTTTACTTAAATGAGATATGGAACCACGTCAATAACTGACACAAACATTGACAGACAAAAGACGGACTGACAGACAAACACACATAGACACAAAGACAGACAGACACACAGATACACATATAAATAGATAAACAGACCGACAGATATATAGAGAGACATACATATAGATAGACAAACATGTAGACATATATGTATCTGACATATAGTCAGATAAAAAGACAGATAGGCAGACAGATAGACACATATACAGACAGATAGACAGACACATAGATAGACATATGGAGTGACAGACAGACAGACAGACAGACAGACAGATAGACAGACAGACAGACAGACAGACAGACAGACAGACAGACAGACAGACAGACAGACAGACAGACAGACAGACAGACAGACAGACAGACAGACAGACAGACAGACAGACAGACAGACAGACAGACAGACAGACAGACAGACAGACAGACAGACAGACAGACAGACAGACAGACAGACAGACGGACGGACGGACGGACGGACGGACGTTGGAAATGACTAATTTGGGTCATCCTTCGACGTCGGAGTGCATTTCCTTAAAAAGCAGGGAACCAGCAGTCTGCATACAAATAAGCCAGATCTGGAATATTTATGTGCACGCAACAGACAGGTTTTGAACAAACATAAAGTCTCTATGATGGACAACCAGAACTTTCCGTTTGGATTTACAGCCGGTGAACTTAAAGAATCTGAAGAAAACCATCATCAATAGTAAAAACTAGGATGTTTAGACACAATTCAAAAAGTTGTGTATCCTTTGCAGGTTGTTGCAGAACTAACCCTAGGATTTGTGTGTGTGTGTGTGTGTGTGTGTGTGTGTGTGTGTGGCTGTTATGGTTTTTCTTGTCAAAGTAAGACATCACACAGAGCGATAAACACCCGTTGGCACTTACCCTGTGACACAAAGTGCCACCATGCGGGTGAGGATCAACAATGGATAGGTCCTAGAAACCGCGTTTAACCGTTAGATAGCCTCAGCAAACCACCATGATGACGATAAAGATGATGATGACGACGGCTGTTGTGTGGTTTTTTTAGGCAGATTTACGTCCAGTAGTTCGCCGTTGCTTTCTGGACGATAGGTTAAGGGGTTTTTGATTCTAATCTGCACAGTCCATGGCGACTGCACTAGCCATGCAGCCCTAAACGTTGTGGCTCAGAGACCTCCTGTATACACCCCAAAATTGCTTTAAAAAATTAAGTTAGCAGTGACTGTTTTTTTCACGGCATTTGAAAAACAAGTAAAGAAGAGGCTGTCCCCACACTGATGTTTAACTGGTTTGGATCAGTCATAAAATCTCTGTACCCTTTGTTGAACAGACTGCTCTTCAACGATCTCTTGTTGTTATCTCCCCTCCTGTATTACTGTCTAGGCCAGGGGCTTTCAATTTTCCTGATGCTGCGACCGTTTACTACAGTTGCTCATGTTGTGGCGACCCTTTACTACAGTTGCTCATGTTGTGGCGACCCTTTACTACAGTTGCTCATGTTGTGGCGACCCTTTACTACACTTTCTCATGTTGTGGCGACCCTTTACTACAGTTGCTCATGTTGTGGCGACCCTTTACTACAGTTGCTCATGTTGTGGCGACCCTTTACTACAGTTGCTCATGTTGTGGCGACAACCAAACATAACGTTATTTACATTGCTACTTCATACCTTAAGAGAATATGTGTTTTCAGATAGTTTTTGGCGACCCTTAAAAAAGGGTCGTTTAACCCAGAAAATGGACGCGACCCACAGGCATTGCTTGTTTGTCATCAACTTTAGATTCTAGCATTTTCTAATAAATAACAGTGCCAGGAGCAGTCTCCATATTGAAGGTAAATTTCAATGTTTTTCAACAAACCCTGTCTCATATCTTGGATGTAAACTAAGTATTGACTGCTTTTCGTCTATCGCTTGATGTTGACCTCCCACTTGCATGGCTGTCTACCTTTTCTTTGCTTTCCTTCGACTTTTCCGTCCAGCACAGACTTTAAACAGTCATTACGGAAGACAGTAGTGGCTTAGGAGCTGCCCTGCTATATTAAGATTCTCAGAATACCATGGAAAGAGAAGAGTAGAAATACTGATATCCTCAAATATCAGTAAGGATTAGCTAGTTAACGGCCATCTGTTTCAGAAACCAAAATATTTTTGTTCATATCCATTGCTACAGCGGATCGAAAGAGAAAAAGCAGAAAGCATGGTTGCCAGGTAAGAGAGGCAGGGACGAACCAGCGTGAAGATGGGTATGGGATATATAAGTAAAACATTACGTATAAGAACGTGCACGAGATGAGACAAAAACGAAGAAAGTCTGGGTTGGAAAAGGGGCAGGTAAATAAAAAGACACACGTACACACTCACATACAGAGAGAGAGAGAGAGAGAGAGAGAGAGAGAGAGAGAGAGAGAGAGAGAGAGAGAGAGAGAGAGAGAGAGAGAGAGAGAGAAGCAAGGACAGATGCAAACTAAAAAAGTAGTTGTGCCAGGAAAATTTATTTGAGGATAAATACGACTACTTAGGTCACATTTACAGGAAGGGAATGAGACTGAAGGAAGAAATGATTGCAGAAAGGATGGGAGCTGAGCGTCTGAAAAGAAGCGGATTAAACACAAATGTTGACAAGAATTTTCCTGAAATCCCATGCTATCTTTGTGGAAGACTTTTCTTGACATGGGCGGGCCTTGCTAGTCACACTCGCCATCGCCATTGGTTGTGAGTCTCATGTCTCCTCATAGCGCAATATAGCCTATCGTCTGGAAAGACGGAAAGGTGCCAATGATGAGGTCTTATATAGTTAGCGATACTCATACAATACGTCAATGACTGAAATAAATTAGTTAAAGAAGAAGAAATGTAAGGACCTTATAGAAAGCGTCCTTAACAGAATTGTAGTAGAACCATCAAAAAGGAATACAAATCTCGTGTGTCTGTGTGTTATTATGTGTGTATAGGTGTTTTGATGTTGTTGATTATGTAAATTGTTTTCTTTTTTAACGGATGTTTGTTTGTGTGCATACGTGAATATGATACACTAAATTATAATCAAAGAAGTTAATCAATATTGGACGTGTCAAGACGTAATTAAGTCATAGATTACACACACACACACACACATACACAAACACACACATATCTCTGTCTTTTCACTTTCTTTCTCTTGTCTCTGTAGGTTGCTCTTTGTCTCTGCCTGTGTCGCTTCGTTTCGCGCGCTCTCTCCTCACTCACTCTCTCTCTCTCTCTCTCTCTCTCTCTCTCTCTCTCTCTAGCTAACCCTTTTGTGATTGTTATGCATATATGCTAACAATATCATATTATACTCACAACAGAACAACGAATACTCAGTTACCATGTGAAAAAAATACAAAAGCTTAATGACAAAATCTATTTAATGGATAGAATCACTTTAAAAACTACCTCTTTGTCTGAAATAATATTGCACAGCTTAAATTACGTTGCACTTATAAGCTATAACCAGCTAGCAACATTCATAGTAGCCCTGTTAACCCAATGTAGAATACCAGACATTCTTCGTACAACGATTATACACTTGGGAAGGATACATTTTTAATTCTCTGAATTCCATAAGTCCTCTGAAAATACTGGAGAGTTTTGGGAAATGTCATTCTGGTCTGAAGACTCAGTGAAGGGAAAACCCCAACTGCACCTCCACGCGGTAGAGGACGGTAAACACTGCGGTGTGGCCAGCGCAGCTATGGGGACCGAGTATCCGCTGGGATAAGTGGACACCTCTGGGGTAGCCTCTGCTGTTAGCAGGAGCATCACACAGCAGGGCACTCACTTGCTCTAGCAATCGAAAAGGTTGCTAAAGGCTGAGGACATGGTCTAAAACCATGTGGATGTAGAAAGCAACAGGAAACTTCCACATTACTATCCTAAGAAACTCATCATGGAAGCCAAAAATGAGGCCTTAAAAGTCTATGGCTAAGCACCAGCAAGGAGATAAAAAAAAATAGAGTTTTGAGAGCATACATCTTCCCTGTGGCTACATACGAATGTGAGTCGTGGACTATCTCTCAGTCCTTAAGAAAGAGAATAGGGGCTTTTGAGTTGAAATGCTATAGAAAGATTCTTAGAATATCTTGGACAAAGAAGATGAGAAATATTGACATCTTAAAAGATCTGAATATAAAGGAAAATTGGCTAATAAACAGCATCCTTTCTCGAAAGCTGAAATCTTTTGGTCATATCAAGCGCCACGACGGATTTGAAAAAATTATAGCAGAAGGCATGGTACCAGGAAGGAGGGGCAGGGGCCGACCGACACGAAGATGGGCACAGGATATAAGTGACTCCTTGAGTGTGAAAGTTAATAAGTGGGAGAACTGGCGAGAGACCGAGTTTCTTTAAGGCAGACTGTGATGAGAGCTACCTGCAACATGATGATTATGAATTCCATAATGTTGGCTACATATAGACAAGAGGGATAATAAGCAACTGAAAGAAAATACACATAATACTTTCATAGAGGCACATTCGTTGTCTGATTTTAAAAAAAAAAACATCAACGTGTCAAGGACGCAAAACAGATCACCAAAGCGTTTAAAAGAAATCAACATTTCCTAAATGTGATTGTTGTCAATGATGAAACATGGATTATCCGCTTTGATCCCTCATTTGAACGTTAATATGCTCAGTCGAAGTCATCATCATCACCAAAAAGCAAAAAAAACATCCGGCTTCAAAAGTCGAAAGTGAAGACAATGTTGGTGTGCTTCTAAGACAGCAAAGGAGTTATTCACAAGGAATTTATTTCAGAGGGACAGACTGTCACAGCCACAGTTTACTTGAGAATTTTGAAACGTCTACTCAAAAGGACTCTCCAGGTCCGACCCGAGTATTCCACAAGTGGCAGTTCTTTTCCTTCTTCATGACAATGCACCGGCTCACCGGGAGGTAGTTGTACAAGAAATTATGGCCCCAAAACAAGTGTGTGTTCTCAACCATTCACCCTGTCTCCCAAGACTTGTCTCTCTGTCATTATTTTGTGTTTCCAAAATTAATTACCATTGAAAGGACTCTTTTTTGACCATATAGATGGCATTCAAGGGGCCGTAACATCCTTTTTAAGGGCCATAACAATAGAAAAACCACAATCGTTTTTGTGCTGTTAGATTCGTTTAAGTGTTTTTAGGTCGTGCTACTAGCTGTATTATTGCACAAGAGACTTACTTAGAATTAAATACAGGTTATATCGTCAACCGGTGATTATTTTAATTTTTATGGAATTAGTCTGGTTACATAATTGTAGATGACCTTGGCTCCCCGGTTGACCCAGCATTGAGTGGGTACCGGGTGCAGTCCCGGGAAGTAAAGACAGCCGGCCTGATGCTGACCACATCACACATCTTGAGCAGATTGGTCTTTAAAAATATAGGTCTAGCCCTGTATGCCCTATATACCTAGCGGGGTGGAAAAGGGTCCTTAACTCTACTTTACTTACTTAATTGTAGAACTTTGTATACACTGACATTAGAAGATTTCGTATGATACGTTGTTTGTGACAGAACAGGTTAACTGCTTCTTCTTGTTGTGTTGTAAAGAGCTCTGAGTACACACTCTTATGTGGGACAAATTGTTTTTTATGTTGAAACCCACCCAGGCTGTTGCTGGGTGCCCTAATATGAGCTAACGATTGAACGGGTTTTCTGCGACCTCTCCAAGAGGGGTGCTCCTCATCCAAATAGAGGCACTTTGTGTCACTTTAAGTTTATCTTTTAGTGTGATGTCCTAGAGGGGTGAAAAGTAGGTCAGTCAGTTGCAAAAAGAAGCTTGTGACCTTCGGCGAAACATGTGAAAGATTATTGTTTACTCCGACCAACTCTGGAAAGTCTGGAAAGTTCTTGAAAACTACGGCATAAATGGAACAATTTTAGATTGTGTTAGGGCTATTTATAGACAAAGTGAAAGCGCTATTAGAACAAGAGCTGGCATCACAGACTGGTTCCCAGTAACATCAGGAGTAAGACAAGGTTGTGTATTATCACCTTTACTTTTCATAATATTTAAGGACAATATTAATAAAATAGACATAACACCAACAGATGTCGATAAACAGGAGGACTTCAATGAGCTGCTCTTTGCCGACGATCAATGCATATTTCACAGTGATAGTAAACAGCTGCAAGACCACATAAACCTACTACACGACAGTTGCCTCAAGCATCATATGAAGATCAATACTGAAAAGACAGAAGTCATGAGCATAAGTAGAGAGCAACAGACCACCGACATAAAGATTCTAGATCACAGCCTAAAACAAGTTCAAGAATGTAAATACTTGGGAAGCATCTTTACATTCAATGGTAAAATAGACAGAGATCGAAGCAAGAATCCAACAAGCCAACAATGTCGCATACCAGCTTGCCCCAATTTTAAAACACCCTGCTGTCCCAGCTGAGATAAAAAGACAAATTATAAATACAATCTTTATACCGACATTAGGTTATCAATGTCAGACTTGGACATTAACAAAAGAACACGAGAGAAGACTAACCACCTGTGAAATGAGATGTTTGAGAATGGCTGCGAATAAAACCAGAAGAGATCGAGTGAGAACGATGTGATTACAAGAACTATTGGAACCATACCCATCGTTAAATTTATTGAGAAGCAAAGAATGAAATGGTTTGGCCACCTAATGAGAATGGAACCAACGATGCCAGCATCAAGAGCATACATCATGAAAATCGAAACACCAAGAGGCAGGGGAAGACCAAGAAGAAGATGGATTGAAGGAGTCACGGACAACTTGAGACTTCATAACATCACGGCATATGAAGCGACTGAGCGCGCCCTGGCTCGGTTGCCGATCATCTGATAGACTGCGACGCCTAGCGGCACAAGCAGATTTTGACAAAAGAAGAAGAAGACCAACTCTAAGTAGGGGGATCCGATGTAGTGGAGCGGCTAGACGCTCGCATGCGGATCGGAAAGTCAAGGTTTTAGGTCCTAACTAAGCAGGACTACTTTGAAAATGACCTTGGCTTCCAGGTCAACCCAACCTTAAACGGGTACCACTTAACCCACTAACTAGTGTAAAATGTAGGTTAAGCCTTGAAAACACGATACGCTCGAAAGCGTGGAAACGTGTTCTTTAGTTTACATACTTTTGAGACTACAAAAGCCTGTGTATTGAGAAATGAATAGGCGGACAGACTGGCTGGCTCTGCACAACTTGGTGGAATACTCATGCGTGATAGGGCAGAAATGGTTAAGACTTTGTGACAGAGCGAGTTCATTTCAGAAGAGCAATTGGATCACCACAGTCTGGTGTCGAGTGATGCAGCTAGGAGCGATAAGGGATTCTGGCCGATACTCGACGCTCAGAGGAAAAGCCAGTACAATCAAAATGTTACTGGCACCATTGGTATTAGAAATCTGCGCTGGCTGCTAGAGATGGGGACACAATTTCCCGAGTACATGATGTCGGTTCTTAAATCAACTCACCCCAATACTAAGTAGGCTACATTACAAGAGTCAATGCGCGGTAAGGTTTACTTAAATATAGAACTCAGTGTAATGTTAGATCATTGTAAACAATTTTTTTTTCTTTTATTAGCAGTTGAAAATAAACGTCGTTTCTTCGAAAATGATACGAGGTAGTGTCAGAAAGGAATACACTCTCCGGCGTATATTCTGTGCAGCTGTAAGTATGGTATCCAGATCAGATATTGAATATTTTCATTCCTTTCTACAACCACTTAAGTACGAGTACGCATCTTCACACCAACCCGACCATCCATCAGCCCACCCATGAATCGGTTCGACTATTCATCACTACATGCCTGCGTGCATACATGAGTATATATATATATATATATATATATATATATATATATATATATATATATATATATATATATATATATATATATATGTATGTATGTATATATGTATGTATATATTTATACACACACACATACAGATGTAATCGACATTCCCCACGTGCAAGCGCGCGCACACATGCACACAGAAACACTCACACACACACACATATATCTATATATGTGTGTGTGGTGTGAGTGTGTGTAAGTGAGTGTGTGTGTGTGTGAGTCTAAGCACAAGAATGTATATGAATTACGCAAATAGTTGGTTCCAGGAGCCAGTCTTTGAGATAACATCTGCGCTGCGGATGCCAGTTGCATATTCCCTCTGACATGCTTGACAGCAAACGAGAGGAAGCTAAAAACTGTGCATGTTTACGAAGATTGGCCATGATGGCGCAAGCAAAACGATTACGGATAACGTAACGATAAACGATAACCGGGGCTGTAACTAGACAAGACTAACTCTAGTCCTATGGCTGGTGCTCTTAACACATAATTGAGCACATACGCACTTCACTGAAATATCATCCTTTCTTCTTTTTCTTCTCTTCTGTTATTCTTCTTCATTAGTGAAGTATAAGGGATGTCAGGATTTAATGTGCGATGCTTTGTAGGTCTTCACTTCTCTAAAGTCGTTCTTGATATGGGGGTCCCACTTAATATTCTCACTTCGCTGTTTGCTTATTATAATTTCTCTGATTTACGTTCTTTTATAGCTGCTAGCAGGATAGTATTGTCAAAAGGCCAAATTATTTCCTCCTTATTTTCTTTTTGTTTGCCGAATTATATGGCTGGTAGTAGGATTCTAGGAATTGGCTACTACTGAAAGCAAAGAAAAAATAAAAATGACTAGAGAGAGAGAGAGAGAGAGAGAGAGAGAGAGAGAGAGAGAGAGAGAGAGAGAGAGAGAGATAAAGAGAGAGATAGCGAGAGACAATGCAGGAGCATCTATAAGGTACAGAGGGAGGACCTGACAATATGGCCCGCACACACAAAAATGTAGAGGTATCTTGCAGTGGCTGCTGCATAGGAGGACTGAGCAGACATGGGATTGCCCAAAGCGCAGAGTCGTCGATTGTGGTAGCATAACACGCACAATCAGCAAGTCAGCGAAACATCCAGCCCTACAAAGGCATTTGTACTAGTACCTATGTTTACATTTACACCCACAATAAATCCACGCGAATACGAGCAAGCAATGTTGTTAAAAGAATCGCACGGAGCCAGTCTCTATTTCTAATATTGTTAACATTATAGGATTTTTCGTCCTTTTTTGTACTGATGATGTCGTGTATTGTTTCTAACCATACAGTCATCAGCCTTCTGTTATCCCTATATGGCTCTGGTGCTTTACTTTGGGAAGGAAAGGATAACGACACTGCCCATTAACAAGCGTGTCATAAAAGTTGACTAATTAAGGATGTTTTATTTGAAGTCATTGTGCATCTGCCTAAAAAGTCAGTAACCAACAGTCTGCATTGCGTGTAAATGAGCTAGATCTGTAAAATATGCGTGCAAGCAAAACTCAAGTTCTGAAACATTAATACGCCCAAAAGTAGGGGAAAAACCAGAACTTTTCTATAAACGCTAGGACTAAGAAGCCTTCTGTTACGTTACATGTAAATTGTTTATGGTTCATATTTTCTCGAAGCCACTGCCAAAGAGTAAACCATTTCTCTCTTATTTTCGGTCATATCTCTTTTCTCTTCTAAAATGCACCTCTGCTGGACTCACTCTATTTATCTATACTTCAGATCAATGTAGATTATCAACATCATCATCATCATCATCATCATCATCATCATCATCTTCTTCTTCTTCTTCTTCTTCTTCTTCTTCTTCTTCTTTTTCTTCTTCTTCTTCTTCTTCTTATGCCGCATAGTCCCAAGTGGAGCACAGGCCCTCAACCAGCTTGCACCAAGTCGTTCTATCCTTAAAGGATTATCAACTTCTGATGCAGGTAATCTGTTCTATGGGTTAATTAAGTTGTTTACATACATCTTTATGATTCCATTCAACAGTCCGGCATTCTCTCCAGTCTTCTAAAGGGCTTTATCGCTGCATCTTCAACATAATGTGTCACACTCGGCTGACTGTCTACAATGTAAAGAGTGCCTCTGAATTATTACATGATACAGAAACATAGACACTGGCTATACACAATGAAGGTGGAAATTGCAATTTATAAATGTATTTGTTTAGACAAAGAGGGGCATATTATCAATGGAAGCGAGAACAAAGAAAGAAGATTGCCAAAAACTGTTTGTCAAAGTTCTGGTGATTATTACGGTTAGCTGTTTTAAAAATCCATATTTGTAGCAGGAAATACAGCTCCTTTGTTATGGATATTGTGGCAGGGAATTTGGACAATGTTACATGCAGGAAATTAACAACATGATATAGAGTTGAATAAACATAATATGTGTATTGGGAAGAAATACGATAGGGGCATCTGAAATATAAGTGAAGCTGATCCATATTTTAATGTTGCCATTTGATAATGATCTTCAACTCTTGTGTGATTACAGTCTTAACTTATGGATGCGAGAGTTGGAAAGCAACAGTAGCTCTTTATTTGAAAAAAAAAAAAAAACATTTGACAATTTTGAGAACAGATGTCTTACAAGAATACTAAATCTTCACTGGACAGATTTAAGATTCAGTACGCAAATAAAACAACAGACCAAGCAAGAAAAGGTATCCAATTGTAAAAGAAAGCACCGCTGGAATTACATTGGCCATGCACTGAGAACGAATAAGACAAGACTCCCCCATCAAGCCCTGATATGGACACCGGAAGGGAAAAGAAAACGAGGAAGACAAAGAGAGACTGCGTAGAATTATCATCAGGGAAGGTTTAACTATGGGCCTAATGAATATCCAAAACCTAAAACTGGTCGCAACGAACGGCCAGACATGGAGCGCTATAACCTCTGCCTTATGCGCCGCCTTACGCTCAAGATGTCTGAGGTTTGAACAACGAATCAACATCAGCTATACGCTCCGACGGAAAGTCCTGGTTGTTCGATCATTATGACTTTGGCTTTGTGCCGGGGCCTGAGCCGGGGCCTGAGTTTTGTGTGTACATCTGTTCCACTGGCTTGTGTGATGGCTGTTTCTTGTGGGATGTGTAGATGTACTTCAGCTTCAAAGGAAGTCCCCAATTAGTCCATTCGTATGACATGCTTGTTGGCTAGGCAGTGGGTCTGTTTTTTTTTTTTCTCAACAATGGGGCCTAGGATCCCACACAAGGATGAATTTGCAGTATCTTATATTGTTATCATGACTTCCAGAGTGGTCCGTTTCTTACTACAGCACTTTATACTTTATATATATATATATATATATATATATATATATATATATATATATATATATATATATATATATATATATATATATACATATAACTGTCACGATGAAACTATCCTCCTAGGAGATCTAAATGCCAGAGTAGGAAATGATCACTCTAGATGGGGTGGAGTGATCGGGAGATATGGTGAAGATGTTTTGAATGATAATGGCAAGCGACTTCTCAAATTCTGCAGGGAACAGAACCTTGTCATTACAAACACAAAATTCCCCCACAAGCGTATACATGCATACACAAGATGTGAACCTTCAAAGAATGAAAAATCCATCATTGACTACGCCATAGTTAGGAAAAGTTCATTCAAGTTTGTGAGAGATGCCAGGGTCATGAGAGGACCAGAGATTGGAAGTGACCACTATCTGGTCACAATAAAGAGAACAACTGAAAGAACTGCTCCAACAAGGCAACACCGACAACTATGCAAGAAACCAAGCAACCAAGAAGGGATGAGGATTAAAGCATACAAGCTAAGAGAGCCAGATATTAAGGCTAGATACCAGGAGCTTATAGTGAAAGCAATAGGAACTGAAGAAGAATCATCAGAGGACACTGAAACTCTCTGGTGCAGATTCAAGAATATCCTCACAGCAGCTGCAGTAGAAGCATGTGGTGAAGTCCCAAGTGGAAGGCGGGGACACAGGACACCTTGGTGGACAGAAGAAGTCAAATTGAAAATAGGAGAAAAGAAAAGGGCATGGAAGCAATACCTGGCAGCCAGGAACACAGCTGAAGAAATTGAAAAATATAAACAATATGTGGCACTCAGAACAGAGACCAAAAATATTGTGCTTAAAGCAAAACAGAAATCATGGGAAGAGTTTGGAGAAAAGTTGGAAAAGAATGCAAGAGAAAACCAAAAACTGTTCTACAAGACCCTTAAGAACATGAGGAAGGAGAAAGAGTGCCCACTTAAATTCATAAAAGACAAGGAAGGGGCTCTGCTTACTTCTACAAATGATATCATGGGCAGGTGGAAAGAATACTTCTCAGAGCTCCTCGGCGCTGAGGGAAGTCATGACCCAGAAATAATGGACCTCACTGCTGAGAAGGAATTCAATCATGGGGAAGATAACATCAGGATGGAAGAATTGAAGGCAGCTATTGAGAAGATTAAGCTGGGAAAAGCAGCAGGTCATGATGGTATAACACCAGAGATGGTCAAATATATGGGAGTCGAAGGTGAGCGCCTTCTACTGAAGGTTCTCCAGGCAGCCTGGTGTAGCAAAACTATACCAAAAGATTGGGAGATTGCCATCATTATACCTATATTTAAAAAAGGCGATAACAGACAATGTGAAAACCACAGAGGCATATCCCTTCTCAGCATTCCCGGTAAAAGTTACTCTAGAATTCTTGAGCAGAGACTTAGAAGTCTGGTAGAGCCGCAGCTGGACGAGGCCCAGTGCGGCTTCAGAGCAAACCGAAGTACTCAAGACCTTATCTTCACACTGAGACAGATGAGTGAAAAAGCCCTGGAATATAAGAGTGAGATTCACTTATGTTTTTTGGATCTGGAAAAGGCATTTGACAAGGTACCCTGGAACAAGCTCTGGGACTGCTTGGCAGGGAAAAACATCCCAGCACCCCTGATCAGTGCAATACAGAGTTTCTATAAAAAGTGCAGAAATTATGTAAGAACAGCAGACCAAAAGTCAGAAGAATTTAAGACCACCAGCGGTGTTAGACAAGGTGATTTTCTCTCACCTTACCCTTCATTCTTATGATGGATGATGTCATCAAGACCTGTAAGGAGAAGACAAAGAAGTACTCTGTAGGGTATTGGAAGATGAGACCAATCTGTATATCAGAGCTGGCTTTTGCAGACGATGTGGCCCTGATAGCTAAATCAGAGGCACACCTTCAGTCCAACTTACTTGTCTGGAAGGAAGAGCTTGAAAAGAAAGGGATGACCATCAGTGTCTCCAAAACTAAAACCATGGTGATCTCAAGAGAGGAGAAGAAACACCAGATCATGATGGGTCAGTATGCTTTGGAGCAGGTTAACCAGTTCAAATACCTTGGAGTTGTATTAGACCAAAATGGAGGCATTAAGACTGAGCTGGCTACACGAAAAGCAGCTGCTGGGAGACTCTTCCAGGCCATAAACCGAGGGTTTCTTAGCAAAAGAGAAATTGGCAAGAGGACGAAAATGGCTGTTTACCGCTCTACCTATGTACCAGTCCTGACCTATGGGTGTGAGTCATGGGCAATGACAACAGCTCACAGAAGCCAGCTGCAGGCCTCGGAAATGAGATACCTGAGAAAGGTGGTCCAAGTGACAAGAAGGGACAAAGTCCGCAATCAGACAATACGTCAAGATCTTGATACCCAGCCCTTACTAACCCGAGTGGATCAGTCACAGTTACGATGGTTTGGACATGTGTGCAGAATGGGAGAAAATCGGCCACCATGGCAAGCATGGGAGGCTAAGAACCAGGGAACCAGACCTCCGGGACGACCCAGGGTGCGCTGGGAAGACAACATCCGACAGTCCCTGACTGACAGAGGACTGGAATGGAACAAAGCCAGAAAGAAAACTGCTGATAGAGACGTCTGGCGATCTCTCTGGCAAACCTCTACACCCCAAGGTAGAAGAGGAGCGACTAAGTAAGTAAGTAAGTATATACATATATATATATATATACATATACATATAAAATAGTCGGTTCTGTGGCTAAGTCGATGCGAACGCTTCGTAATGCCGGAATGCCGGGTTCGATCCCAGCTGCAGGCAATGCGCCTTGTGTTGGTTTCGACAGTGGTATAAAGAAAGCCGACCGTTCAGTAAGCAGTGGCAAACTACTGGACGTTAATTAATTGGTTCTGCAACGTCCTGTACGCAAATAACATAATATATAAAATGCATTTCATTACGGGACGCTAAACGATTTTCAAGCATATGTGACAAAGTTGCTTTATCTATCCACTTCTGAAAACTCATATACAATACTAATGTTCACTCTATCAAATGCTTGAAATACAATTTATTATTTTTGTTTAATGGGGCAAGTGTTCCAGTATTGAGAATTTTTTTTAAACATGCGTATGACAGTTTTATTGTTATGATTGTAATCTGCACACATCTGTACACATTACAAGGCAAACATTGAAGGGGGCTGCTACTGTATAAAGGAAAACAAACCAGGCCATATTTTTAATTAGCTAGTTTGTATAAAATACCTGGTTAGTTGCGCATCCTTTACAAGATTTTCCAGAACCAACCCCCGCATTTGTTTTGTCTGTTGTGGTTTTTATCAGGCAAATTGTATGTTCAGTAGTTTGCCATTGCCCACTGAATGGTAAGCTTTCTGTACCACTGTTGAAACCAACGCAATGCGAATCGTCAGTACTTTTGATCGAATCCTGCACCCCAGCATTACGAAGCGCGTTCGCAACACCCAAGCCACAGACGTCAACACAGTATTTAGGCATGTTTATAATCTGAATTATTACTCAAATATATAAGTGTGCAACTGTTTTCTTCTTGTTTTTTAAGAACAGATAACAAGCGTAATCAGTTAATAAATTGTGCGAATTTAGTTTTCTGTACCCATACCCTCCACTCCCCTCTCCCTCCCCCTTTTTTTACCCCCGTTATAATTTATGAATACTCATATTTAGGCAGTAAAGATTAGGTAGCGAACTGCCAAACTGCCAATTAATGCCTTTTTTATAACACTTTTGTGTTGTACGCAAGGGGGTGGGGGGGGGGGAGGGTCTTTGAGCCTGAGGATTTACGGCCGCATGGCTAAAGCTGTCGTCACGACTGTGCAGGTGAGGATTTTATTTTGCCCTAGACAGAAAACAATCCCCAGCCTTTCATAGGTTTCGAACCTCGGTCTCTTGCTTAAGAGCCTAACGTTCTAACGGTTTGGTCAGCCGCACCTCAATTAGGGACAACTTGACGTACATTTCCAGCACTGTTTATTATCCATTAACAATTAGTATACATTTTTTTTTTAAAGTTTCCAAAAAGGTTCATCCAGACCATTATGCTTTATAGTAACAATGAAAAGCATTGAAATACTGTTACTTATTTCTTTGTCATTCTATTCTTATAAGGCGTCAATAGGGTGGACTAATTGGGGGTTTGTTGGTTTTTATGTCTGTATATGTTGTGTCCGTGTATTATGTGTCTATATGTTGTGCGTATGTATTGCGTCAGTGAGTGTGTGAATTCCTGTGTATTTTGTGTCGATGTCAGTCTATGTTGTGTTTCTGTGCATTTGTGTTGTGGTTGTAGACATTTGTTGTGTCTGTGTCTGTATGGTTCGGCTGTGTGTTTTATGTCTGTGTATATGTAGAGTCTGTAAGTGTGTGTATGCCTGAGTATTTTGTGGCGTTGTTCACCTCCTTTTGTGTAAGTGTGTTTGTGTAAGTGTGTGTCTGCACTGCTGACGTATGCCCCCCCCCCCCTGTGTCTTCTTTGTGTGCGCGTGCGTGTGTGTGTGTTTACTTTGTAGTTGATGGTATGCATTTGCTATCCATGCTTTTGTATTTTCACTTTACATTCATACTATATAAATTCTTTATAAACGAACATGATATGTTCGATATATAAAATACATTTGCCGTGTGAAAGATGAGTGTTTGTAAGAGACAAATGTCAGACGGCCCTGCTTGCCAAATGTGTGACCCCCTGGAAACAAAGATCGTTTGTCCGTTCGTTCTTTCAACATTCTAATAGTGGCACTGGCTGTGGTTAATGCATGGAAAAGTAATATCTTTTTTCCCCATTAACTCATCTTTGTTGATACTGTCAGATCAGCCCCCCCCCCCCCCCCCATTGTAGCGTATGTGTTAGCAACTGGTGTTAGTGTATTCTAACAATATTCATAAGCCATTTGAACTTACGTTTTTCAATGTACTTGAAATATGGCTCTTGTCCAACAATGTACTTGAAATATGGCTCCTGTCCAACAATGTACTTGAAATATGGCTCCTGTCCAACAATGTATTTGACAGTAATTTGTCATATTCTGTCTCGGTAACACTTCCTTACTTCTAGAATATTCTCTAGTTCATATTTTATCATAATGGACCTGGTAGCCAAGCTCAGTTTGAAAACAATAAACCCTTTCTGGTATTGATTGGAAACATAGACCTGGATGTCTACTATCAGACATTTTTCGTCCCTCATTTGATGTTGCCATGGTATTTGTAACGTTGTCTATCTCTTGCTTTCGCGCCCTTTACCTCTAGTACGGTTGGTCTTGTTTTGTCTTTTAATATGGCCGAAGTATATCAATTGTCTCTTTTTTAATTTTTCCAGTTTTGCTCTTTTCCTTCATAGTCTTTCTACAACCCCTGTATTTGACTGTTTTTGTTTTCATGCAATACGAACTATTCTTCTGTATAGCCACATTTCCAGAGACTCAGTTCTATTTTATAGTTGCTTGTTTATTGTCCAAGTTCCTGCACCACTACACAGTAGGGTTGATAGTGCAAGCATTTGCCCATTCTCATGTTTCATGTGTTGTTGATTGCTCTAGCTGTCAGTAACTTGCACATCTTATTGAGATAATTTTAGCTGTTCCCATTCTTTTTTTCTATTTCTTTTTCACTTCGGCCAACATCTGTTATCACGTGTCAAAGATAGGAAATCATATAACTTCTTCTATCTCTCCATTTACTGTGATGTTCATTGTTAGTTGCTCTTTTCCATTGTTAATTACCATAGTCTTTGTTTTTAAATAATGTCTAAACCAGACTCTGCACTGCGCACGTGTTGACTTGATCCATTAGGTCGTTTAACTCCTGCTCGCTTTCTACTAGTAACTCTGTCATCAGCATATCTCATATTGTTTATCTAGTGACCCCCTGGAAACAAAGATCGTTTGTCCGTTCGTTCTTTTAACTCTCTAACAGTGGCATAGTCTCATATTGTTTATCTTGTTCACTTTCTGCTAGTAACACTGTGTCATCAGCATATCTCAGATTGTTTATCTTGTTCACTTTTTGCTAGTAACACTGTCTTCAGCATATCTCAGATTGTTTATCTTGTTCACTTTTTGCTAGTAATACTGTCATCAGCATATCTCAGATTGTTTATTATTCTTCCTTTAATATTCAGTCCAGACAGTTCATCAACTTCTTTTAAAATGGTCTAAGAATAATTGGGACTATTGTTTAAGGCTAATGTAACCAGAAATTAGGACAAACGAAGTGTAGAAAAAAAAAAGGATGCCGACTGTTGTAGCAACTAATTAACATACGCTAGGCTTCTGATTATAGATTACATCTTATCATTCAGTAGTGTGTCGAATACAGATGACCAGCACAATAACCTTATTGCAAAGTGTCTTCCTAACTCAGAAATCCTGATTCTGTCGTTGTCACATGCGAATTGCCTAGCGCATCTTATTTCCTTCAAGGTTGGATATCCCTCTTCCCCTGTCTCTGGAACTTCCTCTATTTGAATATTTTTTCTTTACACCTTCCTGTCTGTCATACATACGCAAAATTCTACATTGTCCTTATTTTATTTTCCTAATAATCAACCGTCTTCTATGGACAGGTTTCCAATAAATTGATCCCTGTTCTGCACTACGTTATTTGACTCTTCTGTGATTTTTTTATATTGATAATGACATATAATAAATGTAGCCCGAATATATTTAAATAAGACCCACAATGTCTTAACGAAACAAAAGCCCGGCTCTCTAGCGTAGTTGGCTAAACCGGATTGCGCGGAGACCGGGTGACGAACTCCTTGTGGTCCGGCGGGTTTACTCCCGGGGGTAGGCAGAAAAGCCACATTTTCTCCCAGATTTACGGTATTTACAATGGAATCAAGACCGAAAGGTTTCGATATCCATAATACCGAACCTAAGGGTTAACAACTCATGGCTTCTGGATACTAAAACAAACAAACAAACAAACAACGAAAAAAAGAGAATACACCGAGTAAAGTAAAGTAATGCTAAATATAACATAAAATTTGACTAGAAAGCTCACGAGAGGGAATGGAAAACACGCACTCAAATACAGCCGAACGTTTCAGCCACAAGTCTTTATCAACGGAGTACTGAATACAGCACAAACTGTGACGGGGAAAGACAACAGTTTATAAAAAATAAAATATAACGAAGTCAACATGAAACCAAGTTGAGTAAGCGTAGAGTAGGTAGGGTAAAACCCATTTTTTTTTTTAAACGCAATTTGGGTATCCATTATGTGGTGCCAGTCCCATTTATTTTTCGGCTAACCATGCCGTCCCCAAATGGAATGCACTTTTTCGTTGTTTGAAGCCTCACTCTGGCTGTACTGAGGCAGGTGGAAACAAGCATGGGCAAAGCAGATATCGTCAACGCTCCGCAGGCTAGTTTAGTGAATAATAAAGAACCTTTGGCACTAACATGACTGCGTAGCTTATCAGTAAAGCACGGCGAAGCACGTCCATGACGACTTCGAGGCCGAGATGAAAACAAAAAAGTCTGGAGATGTGAACTAGCGTCATTGCACACGGTTATAAACCATAAGTGCTCTGAAACCAGTACGGTAGCTGATAAGAAACTATCCGCCTGTATCGCCGTCCGCACGCAACTCTGTAGTTATAGCGATGCTCCTCAATTCACCCCAGAGTAACTCTAGTACCCATTTCCTAGAGGCTAGGTTAACCCCGGGAACCGCCTGGTTTCGAATACCGACCGTGGGTGCAGCGAGTCGCAGTTGGATTTGAAAGCCAGCCTCCTATCGACTGCGCTGATAAGATAGGAGGTCTTATAACCAGCTCCTGGTGGAAGCAACGCTTGCCTGCGCATCGACAGAACCAGGGTTCGAGTCCTAACAGAGACGAACTTTTAAAAAAATAACCTTGGTTTTGAGGTCTACACAGCCTATAGTAGGCACCAGGTATAGTCGGCAGCCTTACGTTGATTACATGGCCCACCGAGTGCCGATTAGTCTAAGAAATTTAGGATATTTATTATAGGTCTAGCCCTATATGCCCAACACGATTAAAGGTGTGGAAAAGGGTCCTTTGCTTTACTTTTACATGGAAACAATCAGCAGACCTCGATTTGAGTGGCTGCTCCATAGGATGACAGAGATTTCACGCCACTGCTAAATGTGCACTTTTGTCAGTTGTGATAGCAAAATATAAGATTCTAAAACGTGATTATCAATTAGCACGTAATTGAGGTAAACACTGAGCAACCAAGGCTCCATTCAAGCGAGACTTGCCTACATACTGTTGTGTGACCTGTAGCCACAGTTCATTCTTAAAACCGTTTATATGAGGCGCAACAGATTCAGGAAACTGGAGGCCCATGAATCTTGAGTATCTTATCGTCGTATCGTAAAAATCAAACACAAATTTCAGGCTTTGTCCTTTTTTAGCCGCCTGAAGGCCTGCTATATCAAGGATGGTTCCTTTGCTTTCTTATTTAGTTCTGTTCCTTTGTGGTGAGCAATTACACATAAGATTTGAATCTTGAGCGTACTCCCACAAATTATAAGCAAGAAGGGTGTTGTCGGTGGGTACTGGTGGGGTCGAGGGTAAATCTCCCCAGTAATGTTTAGGATTGCGGAGTCTTATTCCCTTCCCCCTTTCCTGTCCTCAAAAACAAAATGTGTAAAAGGGTGGGTAAAAATGGGTGGGGTATTGTGGGAGTGGCTTAATAGCGCTCATATCCATGTTTACATTTCTTTTTGTAAGTAGTAATCAATACATTGGTATTTTTTCAAAATATACAAAATATATTAGTATAGATGTTTGCTATTTAGCATAAAAAATAATAATCATTATTATTGCTATTATTGTTCCCTCATGCGAAGCTTAAAGCCACTGAGGCACCCACTCCCTAGACCAGTGGTTCTCACCCTTCCTGCTGTGGCGCCCTTTGATACACTTCCTCATGTTGTGGCGACCCTTTAATACAGTTCCTTATGTCATGGCGACTCCCAAACATAAAATTATTTTCATTGCTACTTTAAACCTTCAGAGAATATTTGTTTAGCGATGGTCTTTCGCGATCCTTGTGAAAGTATCGTTTGACCCAAAAAAGGGTCGCGACCCATAGGTTGGGGACCGCTGCCCTAAACAATTAAAACGAGATTGAACTCCACCCACTTGACTCCACTCTAATGATTTGTATGTGTCGGTGCCCTTTAACACTTTGCCAGGGAGAGATGTCAGTATAGTTAACATGATCAGAAATTAAAAAAGAGAGATAGACAGAGAAAGAGAGATGAGAGAGAGAAAGAGAACTGTGGACATACGAAATGAAATATACGAGACAGATAAAGATATGAACATACATGATGAAATGAAGAGAGAAAGCTGTGGATATACATGATGAAAAATGAGTGAGAGAGAGAAAGCTGAAGATGTACATAATTACCAACTAACAAACCACAGCCCATAAGACGAAAATGTTCTACATATTTATTTTCATTCTACTTCTTCTTTTTCTTAAGTTCACGCCGTGTGGCACTGGTAGTCATGCCTACTGTGTACCTTCTGATATATGTATATATATATATATATATATATATATATAATATATATATATATATATATATATATATATATATATATATATATATATATATATATATATATATATATATATATATATATATATACACAGAGAGAGAGAGAGAGAGAGAGAGAGAGAGAGAGAGAGAGAGAGAGAGAGAGAGAGAGAGAGAGAGAGAGAGAGAGAGAGAGGAAGAGAGAGAGAGAAATATTCACATTTGATCCAGGAAAACTATCCTGCACAGTCAGAAAGTGAATACTAGTATACACTAGTGCATCCCATACTCTAATGGGTCAACAATAAATGCTGTTTATAATGGGGGAGGGGAGGCAGAATGGTGCTGTTATCTTAGTAACATACACAGACAACCACAGCGACACAAAGTGTGTGTATATATATATATATATATATATATATATATATATATATATATATATATATATGTGTGTGTGTGTGTGTGTGTGTGTGTGTGTGTGTGTGTATTGAAATACAGTAGAACCTCGCTTAACGAGCACCTCTCATAACAAGTAATTCGCACAACGAGCAAAACAAATTGTAAAAAAAAAATGACTTGCTTAACGAGTAACGTTTCGCATAATGAGTGGCTAAGAGATTGGAAGTCCCGAACTGTGCGCATCTTACATCAGTGTGTGTTTAGGACTCGTTCCAGTAGCATCGTAGTGTCGCTTGTGATCACACATTTTCTGAAACTTGTGTTATATTGTGATCTATGTACATGAATCCTCCAGGCCTACAAAATGACCTCTCTGAAGATTTTAAGTTCATCAAGATCCAGTTTCTGGCTTCCAACACCACTCTGTTACTCCAGCCCATGGACCAGCAAGTTTTTTCTAACTTTAAGAAGCTCTACACTAAAAGCACTCTTTGAACATTGTTTTCAGGTGACTGAAGGGACCAATCTCACTCTCAAAGAATTTTGGAAAAATCACTTCCACATCGTTGACTGCCTCAAGATGATCGACAAGGCGGGAAAAGCGGTTACCAAGAGAACCCTAACTTCTGCTTGGAAGAAGCTTTGGCCGGAGAGCGTTGTCAATTTGTGACTTTGAAGGGTTCGAGACAGTACCTGTGGAACCTGTTATCAACGAGACTATGTTTTTGGCCACTATCATGGGATTGTAGGTGGATAACGGTGACATCAAAGAGCTTGTGGAAGAGCACAGCCAAGAGCTAACACCCAAGAACTTATGGAGTTACATTGTGTTTCACAGCAAGAAGTTTTAGAGGAAAGTTTGTCAGACGAGGAGGTAACAGAAAAGCACAATCTTCTGACAAAATAAGAGAAATTCTGAAAGCATGGCAAACTGTTGCATCTTACATTAAGAAGCATCACCCTAATAAGGAAGTGGCTATGCGCGCTGCAAATTTATAAAATGATAATGCTGTGTCGCATTTTCGCAAAATTTTTTCGTTGGCACAGGAGCGGAGCAACTATGGGGTGACCCGTTTGCTATGAAGCTGAAACTAGGATTACCAGATTACCAGATTACCAGAAGTACGAAAACTCAATTCATGAAACATTTTTACGGAGGATGACAGACTCGATAGGGACATAGAAGTCTGAGTACAGACGGCAAATTTTACCACCTTCCAGTTAGCCCCAGTGCTTAGACGCATACAAGTCTCTCTTACAGCTATACAGCAAATGAATAATAGCATCTTCATCCCTACTTTACGATATCAGTGCCAAACGTGGACAACGAAAAGGTCACTTAACCAAAAATTACTAAATGCGAAATGCGCTGGTCACTAACGACACAAGAAGAGACATGGTTACAAATGCCAACATAAGCCGACTGAAAGGCAAGCTTTCACCATCTATCAAAACTGTATAATGCAAAAAAAAAAAAAAAAAAACAGTGACATCCTTTCTAAAGATCCTTTAAGGTGGGAAATGATCCATGCATACAGCATAGACATACAGCCTAACTATACAGTCACATGACAATTCCCCCCCCCCCCACCCACACACACATATGTATACACACATAGAAAGAGAGAGAGTGAGAGAGAGAAAGAGAGAGGAAGAGAAAGAGAGAGAGAGAGAGAGAGAGAGAGAGAGAGAGAGAGAGAGAGAGAGAGAGAGAGAGAGAGAGAGAGGTGCTAAAAACATGTAAAACATGCAAGATCAGTTTATTTGAGTTTATATGCGTGGGACTCACGAGCAAATAAAATGGAGGAAGCTGCATAGGATTCGGTAGCTGTGGCTCGTGAGTCCCAGCCCTCTAGTTTAGTCCCAGCTCCTCGCTGCGTGTAGCGGCGCTCGAGATACTCTCGGCAGTGACTTTGACGCCGCGAAAGCTTTTTCGCAGTATGCTGTGCACTCGCCGGAAGAGGTCCACAATTTACATGTGACTGAGGCCTTGTTAGTGTATATTTTCGGCCTCCGTAATATGGGACTGTTATTAGGAGAATAGCCGAGTTAAGAATACTTTTAGCTATAAGACAACAATATAACTTGAGGAAAAAGTGTGTTATTGCCAATGTGATTTATTATTATTCTGGGCTTACACAATTCCACTTCTTTAACAAAAAAAACAAAAACAAAAAACACGAGTAGGGTCGGCATAACCTTTTAGAACAAAGCTTTTGGTAACATGTTTTTCCTCCTGTCCACTTGACATAAATTCTCCAAGAGAGATCGCATCGCAAAGGAAGATATAAATCGAACGTTTGAATAGAACACTAGAATGGTTTCAGCTGTGTCAGAAATCTCACTAGGGAAATATCTCACTGAATAATGGGTGTCGTGACAGTCTCATGTGGGCAGAGCTGGTATTGTTAGAAAAAATGAGTGGGGTAGAAGAGGGTGTTCGAGAAGGTTTGTGAGACTTGACTCCATTTTGGAGCGGTGCTGAAACACGTAACACTCTCAGTACTAAACAACTCACCATATGTTTATTGATTACTGTATATACAGTACACATTCCCAGAATACCAGGGACAAAGAAGGGAAGAAACACTGACATTTTAAAATATCTGAATATAACGGAAAATTGGTTAATAAACAGCATCTTGTTTCTGAAGCTAAAACAATTTGGTCATATCATGCGCCACGGCTGATTGAAAATAAAACATTGATAGCATAAGGCATGGTACCAGGAAGGAGGGACTGGGTCCTACCAAAATGAAGATGGGCACCGACATAAGTGACTACTTGAACAATAAAATATACGAGGCAGGAGAGCTGGTGAGAGACCGAGTTTCAGGATTAGAGCGACGTTCTGCAAAGGACTTGCAACATGATGATGTATATAAAGTTCAGTTAAACGTAGGTTAACCTTCGCTTGTTTACCCAACAGTTTCTGTTATCCGTCTTTGTCTTTTATTTAAAAAAAAAAAGACTGTTAGGTCTGACGCAAATGTGCAACAATTTAGGACAACAGTGTAAACATGGGACACTATTCACAGGTGCGTTATAGACAAATATTACAACTGAGTGTGTACACTTATTGTGTAATGGGGGATATTTTCACAATGATTGGGAAGGTTGGGGGGAAAGTCCAAGGTTAACAAGAATTCCGAGAGAAGCCAGATACTCGGATTAACCGAGGTTTTCAATATAGGTGATGACCACGAGTGATCACGTGATGATAGCGATCACGGGTAGCCACGTG
>CAJHNH020007024.1:325000-352500 GCA_905116865.2 Candidula unifasciata | reverse complement strand
AACAAACAAACAACCATAGAATCATAGAAACTAAGAAAGAGCGTGGCAAAACAAAAATGGGTCTACCAATACGTCCTCTTATGCCAAAGGTGTAAAAGACGTCACTAACCTTCTACCACTTGCTTTATAGCTTACGTAAAACACTCACCTGGCTGATTTCAGAGACCACGCTAAGCGGCATCACCAAGACGGCGACCATCAGATCTGCTACAGCCAAGGAAAGAATGAGATAATTGGCCACATTGTGCAGCGAGCGCTCCAGCATCACCGCGGCGATCACAAAGCAGTTTCCGATGATACAACACAACACAAATATACCCAGAATGAAGCTGGTGAGGATCAGATGCTCCTTGCTGTACACTTTCAGAAACCAGCC
This sequence comes from Candidula unifasciata, assembly GCA_905116865.2. Taxonomy (NCBI): domain Eukaryota; kingdom Metazoa; phylum Mollusca; class Gastropoda; order Stylommatophora; family Geomitridae; genus Candidula; species Candidula unifasciata. The sequence goes on along the minus strand of CAJHNH020007024.1, from coordinate 352,124 downwards.
GAAGTCGTTGATTTCAGTGTGATTGATGAGGATGCTAGAATTCCTGGTCGAGATGTTAGAGACGGCAATTGATTGAACTAGATCATTTTCCGTTCTATTATTGCCCGAAATGCCCACTGGCACATATGTCGAGGTGTTCAGACTAAGAAAATCAGCAGAGTGATTACTGAAAGTCAAGTTGATCATCATTTCTACCTCACATTTCAATGCCGATGTTGATATTTTAATTTCAGCTGCAGCAACATCCCAGATGGCGCCTTGGAAATATCAAATCGATCCGCTGAAAAAAGTGACAAGCCATTGTAATAGATCGATAATACCTGTCAACTTCTTGTTAAAGTAACATGTCTGTTTGAGCTCACATCTTAGCCACCCAGCTTGAGTTGATTTATCAATCCCACAATTTGCGATCACATCTCAGTCACGATCGACGGACGACTAGAAGTCGCCTGGCGGAAAATAAACAATGATCGTCGACCCTTTCTCCTTGTGTGGTAATTATATGGAAGTTTCAGATCAATTCACCACGCTTGACTGTGTCTAAATCACTAAGGCAGCATACAGTGACTCACTTTATGGCTCTGTCAATACAAAGTAATAAATTGTTATGTTACTTCCATAAGGGGGGAAAAAACAAGACATATCTTATCATCGAATTAACAGCTGTTTCCAGCGTCAAGATGACGTTGGCTGATTATATAATAATTGGGAATTATCACTTCAAAGTGACCTGCATGTGTGGTATTTAACTCTTATCCTGCGTATTTATAATATAGTCCAATGTTCGCGGTTTTAATGTTGTAAGCCAGCAGCTATGATCAGTACATTTTAGCTTTCGATGTAGAAGAAAGCAAATGTGATCGATTGTTCGTATATTTCATGTAAGGAGGTAAATAGTATTGCCACGTTTTTAACAGTCATCAAGGAAAGTACCCGCTTTGTTCATACCTTTTATGGCTGGATGCCGTACACCGTGACATTGTCGATCTTTTTGTTTAACTCAAATTTAGAATTTTTTTTCTAAACTTTTATTAATGGCTGCTAGCTCTTGTGTCTACAGTTTTCTAACCTTTATATCAAAAGTAAGTAAAGTAAAGGACCTTTTTCAAAACATTCAGGCCTATTGGGCAGATCTATATTTTATAGACCGATCGGCATTCGGTGGACGTTGCACGTCAGAATTGTTCATCTCTACTGACATGGAGAGTTTTGGGAAATGCCATTCTGGTCTCAAGACTCAGTGAAGGGAAAACATTAGCTGCACCTCCATGCGGTAGAGGATGGTAAACACATTGCGATGTGGCCAACGCAGCTATGGGGACCGAGTATCCAGCGGGATAAGTGGACTCATCTGGGGTGCCCTTTGCTGTTAGCAGGAACATAACAGAGAAGGGCACTCACTTGTCCTAGCAATCGAAAAAGTTGCTGAAGGCTGAGGACGTGAGGACGTAGTCTAAGGCCATGTGGATGTGGAAACCAACGGCAAACTACCACATTGCTATACCAAGAAACTCATCATGGAAGCCAAATATGAAGGAAGCTGACATATTTTGGTCATATCAAGCGGCACGACGGATAGGAAAACATTATAGCAGAAGGCATGGTACCAGGAAGGAGAGGCAGGGGCCGACCGACACGAAGATGGGCACAGGATATAAGTGACTCCTTGAGTATGGATGTACATGAGGAGGAAGAACTGGCGAGAGACCGAGTTTCTTTCAGGCAGAGTGTGATGAGAGCGACATTCTGCAAAGGACCTGCTACATGATGATGACTGACACGTTACGGCTGAAAAACTCTCAGAAGAAAGCAACAGAAGCACCATTGAAAGCGAGAAGTGCAAGAAGGAGGAAGCGACTTGGATTAGAGGAGGTACAAGATCAGTCTGTAGGCTTTCCTTATTTGACAGGGAGTCACTGAGGTCAAAATGTAGAATATTTAACTAAAAAAAGTGACGTCGTTGGTTGTAAAATGTTACATTTTTTCCACTTATCCTGGTATAACTTTCTCAAATATTAACTAATCTGCATGACATTTTGCATGCTTGCTTACATTACAACTGGCTATGATGTGAACTAGGGAAATTCCAATATCATGATTGTGTTCATTTTTATGTAATTTAAAAATTGTAATTTTCCACACACAAAAAGAGGCACATTTCAGGTGCTTTACATAAAATCTATTAAATGTGTACTATTTCCATAGAACAGGCTAGACTCACATCATTTGTTTATGTGCAGTTTAATTTTTAAGGAATTTGGCTATACCACTTCGCTACAAATATTTCCAAAGTAACATCTATATTTTGCATATTTTAAAAATTATTATATCACATACAAAAATTATTATATCACATACAAAAATTATTATATCACATACAAATATTATTATATCACATGTGTAAATTGAATTACAAAGAAGTTTCTTTTATATGATAGCCTGATCATATGGTCAATATGTCTAAAAATGTTAGAGTTCTATGTTCAAAATTAATTTTTTAATGATTGTTTTTTCTAACGCCACTGATTCCCTGATAGAACTGCCCACTTAAGGTTTGGGGCATACCTACGTAGTATTTCCGAAGATAGTAGTAGGTGCATTGTAGCTAACTGGGTCATTATCTCGTAATAATTTTTATGATGATAGTAGGTGCACTGTAGCTAATAGAGCATAACCACGTAATGTTTCAAAAGACAGTAGTAGGTACACTGTAGCCAATCGGGGCATAACCACGATATTTTACAAAAGACAGTAGTACGTGTATTATAGGCAATTGGGTCATAACCCCGTAATGTTTTAAAAGACTGTAGCAGGTGTACTGTAGCCAGTCGGGACATAACCAAGTTATAATACAAAACACAGATGTAGGTGCACTGTAGCAATTTAGGGCATAACCATTCACTATTTCCAATGACAGTAGTGGGCGCACTGTAGCCCATTTCTATTATGGATAAGGCACACACACAGCAAGTGGAAAATATAAAATGTATGTATGCGTGTGTGTGTGTTTGTGTGTGTGTGTGTGTTTAATAAAAAGATAATATTTGAGTACGACACAGTAACTGTTGCTAATATTGTATAGCTCTTTTAAATGGAGAATAGCGTTGAGTTAAACACTACGCAGCTTTCATAGCAACACGTTAGAAGTATCTGTAGCTGATATATCCTATATTTCATGAGTAGACGTCAAAAGCTGAGGACATATTCAAGTTTAATTTTAGCAGCTAAGTTTTGTTTCTTTCTTTCACAGAGATAGGTTTGTTTTGGACATGTTCTATCTTTAACAGAGACAGGTTAATTTTGGACATGTTCTGTCTTTTACAGAGACAGGTTAATTTTGGACATGTTCTGTCTTTTACAGAGACACTTTATAAATGCACATATTCTAGCCTTCACAAGGACATGTTATTTGTGTTGCTGACATGCAAGCTCATATCGACAACCACCTGATGCTTTCACAAAGACAGGTAAGTTTTGGAGATGTTCTAGATTTCACAGAGACAGGTTAGTTTTGGATATGTTTTAGATTTCACAGAGACAGGTTAGTTTTGGACATGTTCTATCTTTCAAAAAGACAAGTTAGTTTTAGACATCTTCTAGTTTTCACAGTGACAGATTAGTCGTATTTATAATTAGAATGTTCCATGTTTCATGAATATGTGCCCAAAGTTTAGGTAATTCTATACTTTTCATTAAGAAAATTATTTCTGATAGATAATTGGTATTTTTTTTTTTTTAGATTGGGGCCATTATTGGTTATCAATATAGTTTTCATTTGCCGTTGACTATGGCGAAAGGTTATTAACTCACTTTCATAATTTCGCTATACATGGTTGCAAAGACAGATGAGGTGAATTTGCTGAAGATCAGATCTAGCCTCGACTTGTTAAGAAACCAATGGTTAACTCTTCAAAGTAAATAAGTCTTGTAAAACTATAATCAAGCAACAAATTGTCAGGTTGGATTGCGTAGTCTTGCAAACGATATGCAACTAACCATAACGTAGTAATTATAACAGATGAATGGTTCAAAAGGACATAGAAACAAATGTGCAAATCCTCCCATTACGTATCTGTAAAGACTCATTGCAGTTTACAGTAACCTTCGCCAAACACACTCAGCTATAAATCAATATCTCATTTGTAAGATATATTCTTTCACCAACTATGATTTGTTTTCAATTGGGACGCTTCCAACTACATACGTTGTTCTGTATGATATTAATCATATCTTGCAATGAGAATTATGAATGACTTATGAATGCCAAAAGCTATAACTGAAAAGGCGGGTCACAGCAGCCTAAGCACATGGCACATGATACCTATTAAATTTTGAAATAATGTTTAGTTTAGAATAAATGTGTTAACATTGTTGCAATTTAAGTAACCTCAACCAAACACGCACAGTAACATAAATCTCTCTTCATTGTGTGTGATATTCTACCCCAGCTAATTATAGCAGCTTTCTGCGATCAAGATTGAACTAATTGAGTTATTCATTTGAAAATTTCCAGCATATGTGGCTTAAGCGTTGCGAACGAGCTTCGTAATGCCAGGGTTCCAGGTTTGATCCAAGCTGCGGATGGTTAGTCTTGTGTTGGTTTCGACAGTGGCACGGAAAGCTGGCCGTTAAGATAACAATGACAAACTACTGAACCAAAAATTTGCCTAGAAAAACATCAACAGCCGAAAATTGCTGGGATTCGTTTTGCAACGTCCTGTAAAGAATACCTAATTTTTAAAAACTTAGAAATTATCCAATGTCTCTCAAGGACGCAAAAATATTTGCACGAACTCCAATCAGTTACCCGATGTAGTTTATCTCTTTAGTTCTCACTTTCGATTTTTGTATATGAGTTTATTTGAAAGGAAGTTTTCTTTCTTAGCAGGTAATCCTTTATAAACAAATCCGACGCTTTCTTGCGTGCGTGTGCTTTTCCTTAGCTATGAATAAGGGAGTGTTTATTTGTGTGTGTGTGTGTGTGTGTGTGTGTGTGTGTGTGTGTGTACATAGATGTAAAGAGAGTTCAAGCGGGGTAGAGGCTAAACGCTCGCTTGCGGATCGGAAGGTCGTGGGTTCGGTTCCAGGTAGAGCCGGACTTATTTTCGAAAAGGACTTTGGCTCTCAGGCTGACCCAGCCAAGATAGATACCAACCACGGTCCTGGGAAGTAAAGACGGCCGGCCTGATGCTACCCACAACACCTGTCAAGTGCCGATTGGTTTACTAAATATAGGTCTAGCCCTATTTGACAATTACGCCTGAAGGCGTGGAAAAAGGTCCTAAACTTTAGTTATATGTATATAATACACACACGCACACGTACACACACACACACACACACACACACACACACACACACCGTCAGTCCATGGGAATCATGGAGTTGTGTAGTTGGTTTTAGGAGCAGTGTTTGCTATGAATCCATACTGCAGCGCGAGCTTTGCAGTCTCTGCCACATTGCCTACATTTAAAAACTGTTGATTATCGTTCTAAGGCTGGCTTTCACAGGGACGTCGTCTCCTCTCTATAGATGTTTAACCTCGTTAAGTAGATCTCATTATACAGATCCACAAGGGTTTCTGTCTGATTCTTCGCTCTATGAGAGAAGGTGGGAATGACCATCAAGAAACATCCCAAAGGCTCACAGCCTTCAATGTATCGACAATAAACGTTGGTTGATCTCTCATCATCATCATAAGCATTATTATCCCCTAAAACCACGCGTCGTTGGGTCACCAGTTTCTGTTGACTATCTGATCAGCTCTCTCCACCTTTGGTGTTCAATTGCGATGGACCTCATAGTTGCATGCCTAAGGCCTGTCCAGTCAGTCAGGTCAGGTAATCAGGTCTTTCTTTGTATACCTCTTCTCCTCTTTCCCTCTACTGAGCCCTGCAGTATTACTTTTGGTCAATTTCTGATCTCTACGTGAGGTTTCTAGGGTGAAATCTACAATTACTAAATAATAATGACTTTCTTAATTTTCAAGCATAGTACAAAGAATCCATTGCCCCATAAAAATTAATAAATTCCTCAAAAATGTTGGCAGATAAATATTCCTTTTTCCAGAGGTTACATATATTCTGAGATGTTTTTTTCAAGAAAGGTCTTATTCACTCACCAATTACTATAGTTGCAATTTTGTGATGACCCAAGAATTTCCATTGTTTTCAATTTGAGGTCAGGAAATTAACGACAGGAGTGGAAGCAAAACTAGGGTTTAATTTTGTCACGGTAAAGGTGTATATGTTTGCAATGGGCAAAGGCAATTTTTTTCGTAACAATATAAACAGCAATGGCCATGGTTGTATTGACATGCAAGTAGGGTTATTCACGCATTTAACTAATGATATCCACGTGTGTGTCTGTCTGTCTGTCTGTCTGTCTGTCTGTCTGTCTGTCTGTCTGTCTGTCTGTCTGTCTGTCTGTCTGTCTGTCTGTCTGTCTGTCTGTCTGTCTGTCTGTCTGTCTGTCTGTCTGTCTGTCTGTCTGTCTGCCTGCCTGCCTGCCTGCCTGCCTGCCTGCCTGCCTGCCTGCCTGCCTGCCTGCCTGCCTGCCTGCCTGCCTGCCTGCCTGCCTGCCTGCCTGCCTGCCTGCCTGCCTGCCTGCCTGCCTGCCTGCCTGCCTGCCTGCCTGCCTGCCTGCCTGCCTGCCTGCCTGCCTGCCTGCCTGCCTGTCTGCCTGTCTGTCTGTCTGTATGTATGTATGTATGTATGTATGTATGTATGTATGTATGTATGTATGTATGTATGTATGTATGTATGTATGTATGTATGTATGTATGTATGTATGTATGTATGTATGTATGTATGTATGTATGTATGTATGTATGTATGTATGTATGTATGTATGTATGTATGTATGTATGTATGTATGTATGTATGTATGTATGTATGTATGTATGTATGTATGTATGTATGTATGTATGTATGTATGTATGTATGTATGTATGTATGTATGTATGTATGTATGTATGTATGTATGTATGTATGTATGTATGTATGTATGTATGTATGTATGTATGTATGTATGTATGTATGTATGTATGTATGTATGTATGTATGTATGTATGTATGTATGTATGTATGTATGTATGTATGTATGTATGTATGTATGTATGTATGTATGTATGTATGTATGTATGTATGTATGTATGTATGTATGTATGTAATATAATTATTTAGGCGTGTATGTATGTATGTACATATATATATATATATATATATATATATATATATATATATATATATATATATATATATATATATATATATATATATATATATATAAAAATCAATGTTTGTGTGTTTGTTTGCCCCCTATAGACTCAGAAACTACTGAACCGATTCCGCTGAAATTTTCAGGATATGTTTGTTTTGATACCGGATGTTGAACCATCATGGTTTGAAATTCAACCTGTCACTGTTAGAGATAGGTGACCACAATTTAAGCCATAATATTCGAAATTAATATTTATAATTTTAGTGATTTCTAATTATAGCCACGTTAGCAATTGCGCATGCGCCGACGTAGTTAGAACGCAAGGCTTCCGCCATTCACCGGCGAGTTACGTGTAGCCAACGCCTTCTCAAATACATAGAGTAGGTCGAGGTACAGCAAACAAGACTATCTCTATATTTGCCACAATAACCATATTAAACACGATTTCTATTTTTTTTTCAAACAACCTTCGATGGGGCGGGGGGGGGGGGGGGAATCAAGGACTATCTCGACGTCGGCGCAGACATTGACTGCGACATTAACTTCATTAACCGTGTTAAGACACGTGCGATTTCTATTGTTGTGCCGTTTCATTAATATATCTGGAGTATCTGTCTACGAGAAAACAATTGCCTGAGGTTTTGAATTGTGTTTTAATCAGGACACAGTAGTAGGGACACACATCTTTAATAGTTAAGTTCTCTTTTCGTTTATCCGATTAAGTGGCTGCTTGGTCGAATTGTTAGAACTCTGGGTACCTGTTGGGGAGACCTGGGTTCGAATCCGCAGTAGTTAATTTTTTTTTTACCCCGGACTAAAATAATATCCTCATCTGCTCTGTCGTGGTGACAGCACTAGCCATGTTGCCTTAATTAAAAAAAAAAAAAAAAAAAAAAAGACAAGTAAATGGGTAAACCATTTGATAATTAAATTTGACCATTTCGCATACTTATGATTGCATTTGTAAACTTTCCGATTGCATGGTTACGCTGAAATTTCATAGATTTTCATTTATTTTCATTTAGATTTAGTTATTTCATCTGCGTTGGAATTTTAAGCTGTGCTGTTTACCATGGCGTTCATTTCCTAATTATGGTGTTTTTTTTCCTGTGTTCATTTGCTTTTCAAGTGTTTTTTTTTTTCCTCCCAACTACTTCAATGAGGGAAAGAGTTGTCGGTGAATTGGGGGGGGGGGGGGGGGGGGGGAAACTATTTACTGAGAGAGCTTCAAGTCACAGTAACTGCTTTACCCACTTAAAGTAGCAGCAGCAGTAATAGTTGTGGTTGGGCTGTTACACCATAGTGCTCTCATGTGAAGACCGCCGGTAAGGTTATAGCGTTCTTCTGTCGGCAAGTGAAATTATACATCCTAACCTGACCAGTCTGTGGCGACAGCACTAGCCATGCGGAACCAAATCTTCTGGCTCACGACTCTCTGTCTACTCCGATGGTAACACAGATAGCAGTGACATTTTTTAAATAGTTGTACTGGTACTTGAAGGATGATGTGGTAAATATTACACCAGCCCCATTCACTACCTATTACAATTCATGCTCCCCATTTTAGTCCAGATGGACAGGGATGTCAATGTCAGTTACAGCAACAAAAAAATATCGCCAGGTAATGATTTTCAAATATTTCGAAGAGGGAGAGAGCAGTAGTCGGTGGAAGAGGGGAGGGGAGAGGGGGGGGGGGGGTAATGACTTAAATTTAAGAGAACTTAAAGAGCTTTACACGTGATTTTCAAGTTCTCATTACCTAATTTGTTTATATTTTACTAACGCTACCTCCGCTTTTCTATTTTTTACGACTTACTTTGTTATTTACAATTACAGTTGTAGCTTTACTTCCGTCTCCTAATAAAATACAAACAGCTTTAGCATGTGATAACCAAATAACCACTTTTGTTACCGTGCTAATAGCACCATTCAAACGACCACTAATATAAAGACACAATTATATGGTGCGTGTTCTAAAGTCGGAAAACCAGACTATCTCTATATAAATGTGCAGAGAATGATTGCGACATTAACCAAATTAGACAGGTGCGATTTCCATTGTCTTTCTTTTCAAAAAAAACTGTGATTAGGGAGAGGGTAGTAGGTGGATTTAGTTATGGGGGGTGGGAGGGGAGGGGGTGGGGGGGGGGGGGGGATCAAAGACTATCTCTATATCTGAGCAGACAATGATTGTATTAGTCACGTGCGATTTCTATTTTCTTTCATTTCCATTTAGCCAAACTATGCCACAGCAACGCGTGGCCGGGTACAGCTAGTGTATATATATATACATATATATATATGTATATATGTATATATATATATATATATATATATATATATATATATATATATATATATATATATATATATATATTCATATATAGATACGTATATTTTAATTTGTATATACGTGTGTGTGTGTTATTCATAAAGAATACTAACTTGTTAAGTATACACAACACCATTCGCTAACATCAGTGTTTTCCAAACGTTTCTTGTTCGCCTCGCCTTTTTTCAATTAACATTTCTCCACGTCGCCCTAACCAAGTAAAAGTACGACTATTCGTTTCTTGTTTAAAATTAATTATAAAGCTTTTACAATATTTCGCGGAATCCCTGTAAAGCGGTCGCGGCTGCCCGGGGCACCGCGGCGCACAGTTTGGGAATCATTGGCTTACATCATTTTCCCGGCTAAAAGAAAATTACATTTTTCTCATATTATAAAATATATCAATGCTAGAACATTCTGGAACTGACAGTAGTGTAAAATAAAGTTGCAAGAGTCAGTATTAAAATATACCAAGTTTTTCTTAGTGCTGTTACCTGTTATTTTACACTTAATTGCATATAGAATTAAGTCAAACCAGCGGCTAAAGACCTGAGTTCCTAATCCACATCAGTGCTGGCACGGGCGGGTAATGAAGAACACGAGTGGCAGCCGTGAGCACAGATCGAAGAGTCCCAGAAAAACGTCAGAAGGTCACTCGTAAAATTAATGAACTTGGTCTCATTGATTCGGTTGGTCGACTATTCAATTATTGTCTGAAATTAGAACAAAAACAGAATGATTGTGTTAGGTGAAAAAAATAGAGTAACGTATATCATGTTGTGAGATGCGGAACAAATAGCAGACGCATATGTGATGAGGCATTGCTTAAAGAGTAAACATTCCTTTGTAAACAAAATAATGGGAGCCATCGTGGTGTAGCGATTAAGCGCTCATCTATAGATCCGAAGGTCGTAGGTTCACATCTGAGCCGGACAATTTTCCTAAGATGGTCTTAGTTTCTAGGTGGACCCAGCCTTCAGTGGTTACAAGGCAAAGATGACTGAATCACCCACCAAGTGGAGAACGATCTATAAAACATAGGTCTAGCACTATACGCTAAATACACCCGAAGGCGTTGATAACGTTCGTTTACTTAACTCTTTGAGTCCCAAGGAACGCATCATACGTTCATAGATTCCTACCTAGAAGCCCAATGAACGTAAGATGCGCCAATGTTACATCTCTCTTGACTAACCCTGTGATGCTAAACCCCCTGGGACTCAAAGAGTTAATAACTTAAAAATTATATACTCAGTGATACAAAGGAAACACTCAGCGATATGTAATAAAATATATGCAGCAAACAGTATTAATATTGTATAAATTGAATATTATATAACAAGTTATACTGTTATGTAAAACTGTATAAAGAGGAGCAAAATTGTAAGAGTTTACGCATCTCAGCATATTAGATTGGAAAAAAGTGTCATAGACAAAAACTGCTGTTTATAAAATATTGTGTAATAAATCCTTGTCATTGGAGGTTTGAAAAAGCACTCTTGCTTGCTATTTAATAGCCAGTTTTAGCATATGGCTGTGAATCCTGGAAAATTAATAAACAGGTCAAACAGTTTATTGCGTTTAAGGTTCGAGGTCTATACAACGGATTAACATCACTGCACACAGGTAGTAACACATAAGTGCTCCGTTCTTTACCTAACTAAAGTCTGAGCCCGAAGATGCTTAGCACAGTGAACAGGCTCTGTAGCACTGGCGAGGACTCTGAAATATTTTGGTTATATTTTTTAACTCAAAATCCTGTCCTGAAACGCCGTTAGGCTACTCTTTACGATTTTCAACTGCCAAGGGAGTTTTTTTTTTTTTTAGGTGCGCAACAATGCACATGGGCGTCCGCTCTCACCATCCAGAGACCACGGGACATTAGTAGGCATCCAAGTCCAAGTAAAAAAAAACCTCAGCTCTTACCGAGGATTGAACCAGGAACATTTAGCAGTCGAGGCAGACACCATGCCTCAAGACCAAGCAACGTCCACAAACACAAATACAATTTATTAAGGCCACAGAGATATGGTTTTTCACAAAATGATTGACATTCATTAAACAGCCAGAATATCAGCGCAGATGTTTAAAAAGAGGCAAGAGTCCAATGACATACTTACTTAGTTGTTCTTCTACCTTGGGGTGTAAAAGGTTTGCCAGAGAAATCGCTGGACTTCTACATCAGTAATTTCCTTTCTGGCTTTGTTTCACTCTAGTCCTCTGTCAGTCAGGTACTGTCAGATGTTGTCTTCCCAACTGATCCTGGGTCGCCCGGAGGTCTGGTTCTTTGGTTCCTAGCTCCCATGTCTGTCATGGTAGCCGATTTTCTCCCATTCTGCATACATGTCCAAACCATCGTAACTGTGACTGGTCCACTCGGGTTTGTAAAGCCTGGGTATCAAGATCTTGACGTATTGTCTGATAGCGGACTTGTCCCTTCTTGTCACTTGGACCGCCTTTCTAAGGTATCTTATTTCCAAGGCCTGAAGCTGGCTTCTGTGAGCTATTCTCATTGCCCATGACACACCCGTAGGTCAGGACTGGCACATTGGTAGAGCGAAAAACAGCCCATTTTCGCCATCTTGCCAATTTCCCTTTTGCAAAGAAGTCTCAGTGTATGGCCAAAGACAACTTACTACAAACGACAGAAGGAGAAAATCATAATTTTTCGCCATGTGATGACAAAACAGGAAACTGCAACATGTTGTGACTACTGGTAACATTTATGGACAGACAGACAGAGAAAGACAGTTCGTGACGTTTCTTGACAAACTTGTATGCTGGCATGGACGGGTGTCAGCACATGAACTGATACATTCTATTGAAGATCGCACGTTGTTTAGGGCATGATCACCCACGCCAGACGGCGAGGCACTTGATTATGATATAATGCAATACATTGTAAAATAACACATATCATTATATAACTTGCATATTACAGAACCAAATATATTAATACAATGTGAACTACACAAATTCACATTTGACAGTTGCTATTATATTTTTGAATTTCATTGTCCACATTTACCTTTGTCTATTGCCATTTTACAATATAGGAAGACCTAAACTTTCATAAACGCTTTACATTTTTTGTTGCTTCTGTTAACTTTCCCCCAGCTGCCTTTCCTGTTTGAGATATAGTTCAACTCATTTGTTTCCTCACGCGTATTTAGAGTAATAACATAGAGAATATATTGCTCAATTTATTGCCTGGCATATTTCACTGCAACTCGCCAGACGCATACACCGTAAACAAGAAATGAGGTGTGTATTTCAGTTGAAGGGGTTAATTATATGGCCATGTTGTTGTTGTTGTTGTTGTTGTTATCGATCCAGCGGCGCATGAGCTTTCGCCCTTTGGCCCAATGCCATGTAGTGGAATTTGCATGTTTTCACAACATGTTCTTTTCCTCCGTACAAGGTGTTCCACTTGTCTGGTCTCGGAGGGAGTAGCGTTCTTCTTGTCTTACTGAGTTTTGGGCACTCAAAGAGATGGTGTTCAACAGTTTCGTAGGGGTAGTTACATAGCTGGCACTCTGGGGAGTGTTGTGGCTGTATTTTGTTTAGATGTCCATTGAGTGGAGTATGTTGCGTTCTAAGTCTGAAGATGGTGGCCTGGTCCCTTCTTGTTGGATGGTTAATGCTGTCATTAGGATCAGGGCCAGCCATATGTCTATAAACCTCTCTTCCAGTGTCTCCCATGCCCATCTGTTCAACCAAGTCTCTTTGTGTATAGCTCTTATAAGTGTTTTTGCTGTCTAGAGGGTTGTCGCTGTAGGTGGTTGTTCTTGTGTTGCTCCTTTCTTTGCCAATCTGTCAGCTTTGTCATTACCTGGTGTGCCGGAGTGACCTGGAATCCACTGCATAACTATTCTGATGTTATATGAGGTAATAAGCTGATCAGCATCCAGGATTATCTTGGTTATGTCAGTTCTGCAGCGTTCACTGCCCTCCAGAGCTTGAAGGGCAGACATTGAATATGTGAAGATGACAATATTTGGGACCTTTGAAGGGTAAACATCCATTACAGTCTTTAGGTGGTATACTGCTGTTTCCAGTGCAATTATTTCAGCTTCATAATTTGAACAGAATTCCCCGCATGCATCAAAAATCTCTTCAACAGATCCATCGGGATAACCTATGTAGATTCCGTAACATGCTTTAATGGTAGCTTTCAATGCTGATCCATCAGTATAGACATGTATCCATTCTTGGGGGTAAGAATCAACGGTCTTTAGTGATGAGTTCATAAAAGCGATTGGGTCGGACTGGTTTCCTCGCCTACCAATTTAATTCGGACTTCTGGAGCTTTAAAGAGAGCGTGTGGTGGTAGGTTTCTTGCAACATTCTGAATTCTTTGACGTCTTTCTGGGAGGTGGTATCTGTCCTGAATTTCATTAGCACAGTGTAAAACCGATTTGTGCTTTATTCTTTGTTTGTATTCCCAGTTTTCCACAAGATGGCTATTAGGATGGTTACGATTTTTTCTAACGCATCTTTCATAAATTTTTTAAGTGGCTTTTTCTCTCCTCAACCCGAGGGGTTCCACATTTGTATGGATTTCACATGCAGCAGTTGGTGTAGACTGCATAGCTCCGCAGATTAATCGGAGGGCATTATTTTGTACTCTGTCAAGAGTCTCTAGGTTAGTTTTGGAGCAAGTTGTAAGCAGTTAGTTGTTGTACTCTATCACAGAGCGAACATATCCTAGATATAAGCCCCTCAGAGCTTCCTTGTCTGATCTTCATGATGTACCTGCAAGTCTCTTTAATAACTGTAACCGCCTCAATGCCTTATTCCTGACGTTTTCAATATGGTTTTTGAGGCTGAGCTGCCGGTCAAGTGTGACTCCAAGGTATGTGAGATGCTCTTCTTTCATCACTTGGTGTTTGTCTAACCTCAGGTTAATATTCTTCCTTGCTACTTGGTGGCTTTTGGTAAAGATTGTGTAGACCGTCTTTGCACAATTAACATTGAGTTTCCATCTTTGGCAGTACTCATGCAGTCTTCTTAGGTCTCCATTCAGTCTCTGGGCTCCACTTTCCACATTTTCATGATTCTGCCATATTGCTAGGTCATCAGCGTACAAGGTTTTTTCGGCCTTGATTTGTTCTGGCAGGTCATTGATAAAGATTAGGAACAGTGTACAGCTCAATGATGAGCCTTGTGGCAAGCCCTCCTTCAAGACTTCGTTAGAAGAGATTGCGTTGTGCATCTTAGTCTGGATTGTTCTATCTATGAGAAAGTATTTCACCCAGTTATATAATCTGCCATGTATTCCTATGCTCATCATCTTCATACTCTGTCATAGGCCTGCTGGAGGTCGACAAAGACGGCCACTGTGTGTTTCTTATTCTGGAAGCCATCATGTATTCTTTGTGTCAGTCTGAACAGCTGGTCTTCTGTACAGTTGTTGGTTCTGAAGCCTGCCTGTTCATGGCATAGAACACCAGAACTCTCTAGGAACCAATATAAGCGCCTGTTTATCATTCTTTCTGCATCTTTGCCCAAGCATGATGTTAAGGATATCGGGCGTTAGCTTTTGGGGTCATCTGAACGTTTTTTGGTTTTAAAAATGGGGACGATATATGCATTCCTCCTTGCCTTTGGAAGTTTGCTTGACCTCCAAGTTTTATTAATAAGTCTGAGAACTTCTTCTCTCCCAGACCGGCCAAGATGTAGCAGCATTTCATTGTGGATCTTATCTGGGCCTGGGGATTTTCTAGGTTTTAACTTCTTCGGGGCTTGCTCTAATTCATCCATGCTAAATTCGTTTTCAAAAAGGGAGTCGCTAGCTGTTGGAGCTCTCTCTTGTTTCTTCAACTGAGAGAGCTGTGTTCTATTGAGTTCTGACAGCGTACCTGCTCTGTTAACTGGGGCAAAATAATGACTGAAATGTTCTGCTTTTTTCTTGTCTTCAGTGATTGTCTTACTCCCATCTGTCACTGGTTTTAGGTTCACCCTTCTACTTTCTCCGGAGAGGTTTTTAACTAAAGTCCATGCTTTATTTCCATTCTGTCTAAGGTCTAAGTTGGAGCAAGTTTCTGTCCATTTATCTCTTTTAGCCTTATTAACTACAAGCTTTACTCTGGCACATGCTTTATTGTATTGGATCTTTGCATCTTTTGAACGTGCAGTTTCGAGCAATATTCTTGCTTTATTCCTTTCAGATATAGTATTTTGAATTTCTTTATTCCAAAAAGGTTTATATGCCTTCCGGCTGCCCCTTGGGATGGCTTTCGACGCTGCATTCAGGATTGCTTCTGTAAAATCTTCACAAAAAGTTTCCACACAGCTGTTGTCAATTCTTCCCAGGAGGCAGTCAGATGTTTCCTGAAAGAGTTTCCAGTTTGCTTTTCGGAAATTCCAACGGGTTCTCTGCTTGAAGCGTAATTTAGCGGTGGTGCTTACAGTTGTGAGTATAGGTTTGTGGTCACTTCCTATGTCATCTAGGACTTGGGGATAGCTTGCGTCTGCTAAGTCTGATGAGCAGATTGTCAGGTCTGGTCGGCTGAGAGATAGCTGGGCCCTGTGTAACAGTGTAGGTGTAGACTCTGTGTCCTGCAGCACTAATAGGTTAGTTGTTTCACAAGTATCTTCGATGTATTTCCCTGTGCTTTTGTAGTCAGGGCAACCCCAACGTGGGGAGTGTCCATTGAAGTCACCAACAAGAAGGGTTTTATGGTACTGTGTCTTGTATAGTTATGGTATGTTGCATGTTGTCTGATGTGGGCTGTACACGTTGTGTATCGTATATTTGCTTCCATTGTGCCAGATAGTTATTTTTTGCACATCTGTAGGGTGAGATGTCAACAGCATTGTTACATCTCCTTTATGTCATTTCTGATATAAGTCACTATGCCCCGGCAGTCATTGTACTTACAGGCATAACTAGTATATCCAGTGAGATGCAGATCAGAGTCTTTATGCAGGTTTTCTTGTAGGGCAGCCACGTGTACCCTGTGGTTGTTCAGTTTGGCAAGTTCAAGTTTCTTATTTCTTATTCCACAGATGTTCAGCTGCAGAATATTGAGCATCTGTGTATTTTGTGCTGTGCGGTCTGAGTTCTTTTTGCTCTCCCTCACACTCTTCCTCCTCCTGGGGTGTCTGATTTTCCTATTTATCTCAAATATGGCCATGTAAATTACGTTACAAACAACTGCAAGAGCGCAGCAGACATTGTGCAATATATAGGGTGTCAGATAAGTTTCTTTACATAGGAAAGATAATATTGTTTTGAAAACACATTTCGATGCATGGCCACAACTGCGGAAGAACCTGTATAAGCACAGCTAGAGTTGTGCATGTAATGGCTATGGTGAAAAGTTTATTTTTCCTAATGTTAGGAAACTTAAGAGATAAATCGTAATCTTCTTCTTCTTCAGCATTCCAGCCCTTGAGGTTCATTGCTGCAGATATCACCCGCCTCCATTCATCTCTCTTGCTGCCCTTCTCTTTCTAGTTGGTAACACCAAGTGTTTGCAGGTCTGTCTGGACATTATATATATATATATATATATATATATATATATATATATATATATATATATATATATATATAAATTATTATTATTAATGGTCTCATTATTCAAAAAGACCTAATTACAACTGCAGTCGTATTGTTGAGATGAAAATCATTTTTAAAAATTCTCGCCGAAGAACGTTTTTCAAGCCCACGAGAATCTGCACATAGGCCTATTCGAAAAACCACCTGGCCTCAAGAGCAAAGTGAGCAAAGCAAGCTATGGGGAACATTGAAGGAACTGTAGTTGACATGCGAGTTCATCGAGGCAACCCACTCGATGGTCTGATCTGAGCACACGAAATCGAACGCAAAGAAGAAAGAAGAAGAAGAAGAATATCAGGCTTGGTCTACCTAGGAATCAAGATCAATTATTGAAACAGAAATTCTCCTATAAGCCGATTTGAACACAAGACCGTCCGATAGGCAGGCAAACGTCTTTTTACTGGGCTACAACGGCTCACGAATTAAATTGTTGCGCACCTGAAATGTTTATTGGAATTGCTGTTCATTATTTTCATCAGGGAGCAAGTCAGTTGCAGACTGTCGCTATCATCACAGTCCACTGGCAAAAAACTGTCTTGCCAAACCCCCCGCATTGTTCACTTTCATACCCACGTAGAATAATAAATGTTGAATTAGGAATCGACATAACAGCACGCAGGACACTCCCATAAGGGCCCCGTTCCCATCCTTAGCAGCAAACAGAGTCCCTATTCCGATTGTACCGGTAACAGTCTGATTGTACACCCGTCTCGCCTTACCTTTAGGTGTTAAGTGTCGACCAGGTCTCCTGGTAACTCATTGCAGTGACGTTCTCCTCAGACTGTAATGATGATCTATTTGTGCCTCCGCACAATTTACTTGTTTCCAAAGGGTTTTAAACATCTAGCTTGTCATATATCAGTTCACTACCAAGTGGTGGAGAACCTGTCGATCTCTCTGCCTGCTCGTTTCCTAACACACCGCTGAACCTGGAGAAAACATCTAAAGGAGGCTAACAACTCGGTAGCTCTGAAGCGATGCTTGCCATTCTGCAGGAAAGATGGCCGTCTCCACTATTCTCCGAATAATCTGTACGTCAGTTACAATTACTTCCAGTGTGGGTTCCGGGGCTCCCTTCAGTGGAAAACAAGAATAGACCCACTGCCTGCCGAAAAGCATGTCGTAAGAGTCGACTAATTGGGAGCCTCCTTTAAAGTCGGTGTACATTTGCCTGAGAGGCAAGGAACTAACAGTCTGCAAGCAAATTTCTCAGACCTGTGAAATGGAAGTAGACGCAACGCCCAGTCTCTGCAACAGGACTAGAGTCCAAAAGTAACGAACAACCAGAACTTTTTCGCCAGAGTTTACAACAATGTAAATATTTTATCATACAGTCAAGTTTGTGCTGGTTGGCACCTGCCCCTCTTTCCTGACACCATAATTTTTTCCTGCTGTTAGAAGGGATATAGCTTCAAATCCTCTAGACAATTTTTGTTTAAAGTTGAATTTAAATAATAATGTACATAAATTTTGTAATCTTAGTTTCAGCTTCATAGCAAACGAGTCACCCCATAGTTGCTCCGCTTCTTTGCCAATGAAAAACACACAGAATGTTTATCTCAGTCCTTTGTGGAAAGATTGACAGACTGCTGACTCAGCATGTACACTAGCATACACACGCATTAACTTCATACGGCAGCCATCTGAATTGTTAACGCAAACAGTCCGACATTAGAAATGCAGTTCATCTTGGATGGTAGCAGAAGTTACCAACAGATCAGCAGATGCACACGCGATCAACGGAAAGACAAGGGAACAAAGGCTGATATTGTATTCGTCTATGTTTTAGTTAGTGTTAATATATTGGAAAGTTCTGATTTTTCGTCCACTTCTGCCCGGAATTTGGCTGTGTTCCAAAAATTGAGTTTTCACTGCACATCCATTTTAAAGATCTGTCTTATTTGTATACCGAATGTTGCCTGCTGATGTATTTAAAAGTGCAGCATCTATAAGTCTCCATATCCACAGCAACAACTTATGAATCAATTGTGAAGATAAAGCGTGGAAGTTAGCATTGTGTGTGAACATAACTCGTATATCATAGTCAGAGAACACAAGTAAATGCGTTAGGCGAATGATTCAACTGCTGGGAAAGAATTGTTTTCACTAGACTAATTTCATCAATATAATAAATAACAGAGAGGAAATAGGCATCATTGACGACCTTTATCATAGACATGTCGACTGAAAAACACAAGAGAACATGTTTCAAATTACTTTTGTTGTCTGCTGTTCACTAAAGCATACATTATTTGTCTTCTCCTTGATCAAAAATCACGTCTTTGAAAAATTATTAATTGTTCTGCTTTATAAACTTGATTACATTCAAAGGGCTGGTAGATTGGCTGGTTTAACAGTTTATTAGTTCTCTTATCTCCGATTTGACTCTGAAGCTATTTATCAGTGATCTGATTCCAAGTAAAATCATTTATCTGTGCTCCCATAACTTTACAATAGAATAGTTGTCTATCACGTTAGAATGATACATTACTGCTGATGTATCGCTGTTAAACATACACTAGTGCTTCTTTATCACTCTGAAACTATACTTTCTTGCTTCTTTATCACTCTGAAACTACACTTTCTTGCTTCTTTATCACTCTGAAACTACACTTTCTTGCTTCTTTATCACTCTGAAACTACACTTTCTTGCTTCTGCATCACTCTGAAACTACACTTTCTTGCTTCTGCATCACTCTGAAACTACACTTTCTTGCTTCTTTATCACTCTGAAACTACACTTTCTTGCTTCTGCATCACTCTGAAACTACACTTTCTTGCTTCTGCATCACTCTGAAACTACACTTTCTTGCTTCTGCATCACTCTGAAACTACACTTTCTTGCTTCTGCATCACTCTGAAACTACACTTTCTTGCTTCTTTATCACTCTGAACTACACTTTCTGCTTCTGCATCACTCTGAAACTACACTTTCTTGCTTCTTTATCACTCTGAAACTACACTTTCTTGCTTCTGCATCACTCTGAAACTACACTTTCTTGCTTCTGCATCACTCTGAAACTACACTTTCTTGCTTCTGCATCACTCTGAAACTACACTTTCTTGCTTCTTTATCACTCTGAAACTACACTTTCTTGCTTCTGCATCACTCTGAAACTACACTTTCTTGCTTCTGCATCACTCTGAAACTACACTTTCTTGCTTCTGCATCACTCTGAAACTATACATTAGTATTTCTACATCAGTCTGAAACTATACATTAGTGCAGGTAAATCAATCATCAACTTTACATTAGTGCTTTTATATAACCCTGAAACCATACATTTGTACTTCTATATAACTCTGAAACTATTGATTACAGCGCCTATAACCATGAAACAATCATTACTGTCATTCTGTCGCCGTGAAATTATTCTTTAGATGCTTCACATCACCCTGAAACTATCCGTTATGACCCTTATATGTTGTGCTCTTTGATCACTCTAGAGCTATCAATTTGTGTGCCTATATCACACTAATTATCCCCCGCAACTCATATTCCAATCTGAAACTATTAATCATTGTCCCGTATCACTCATAAATAATTTATTAGTATTCATGTATAATGCTTTGCTACATTGAGCCAGTTTTAACATACGGTTGCGAATCGTGGACAATTAATAAACAAGCTGAACAATATCTTGATGCCTCAGAGATGTGGTTTTATAGAAGAAAACTTGGAATTCATTGGATAGCTATAAAGAGCAACCCAGATGTTTTGAGTGAGCAAAGGCTCGAAGACAGTCTATCACAAACATCAGAAGGAGAATGTCATCCTTTTTTTTTGTTGGTAATGTTATGAAAAGAGAGAAACTGTAACATAATGTGACCACTAGAAAGATCTGTGAAAGAGAGACAGAGGAAGACATCGCGAGAAGATTCTTGATAGCGTTTTGTCATGGCAAGGAGGAGTGTCAACACACGGACTGATACATGCTGTTGCAGATCACAGATTGTGGAGAGGCATGATGGACTACGTCAGTCGGCGAGAAACTTGATGATGATGATAATCTTAATCTACTCCAGTGATTCCCAAACTGCGCCGCGGCGCCCCGTTGAGTCGTGACCTCTTTACAGGGGTACCGCGAAATATTTGAAGATACAAGAGTTTCTTCTATTTTTATTATATCTCTTACATTCAAATAGTCATACTTTTACTTAGGTTTGGGTGTCGTGGAAAAAAATTAATTGAAAAAAGGCGTCGCGACTAAGAAAAGTTTAGGAAACACTGATCTCGCCAATAGTCGTGTGGTATTGGCAGTCATGTCTATGCTTAAGCACCTTTATCCTTTACTTTCCATCAGTTCTAATAAGATGATCTTTCATGTCATATTTCAGAATATCCAGAATCGTCTCTTTTCCCCTGCAGCTAATCCACCTTTACGATGTACTCCGGTTTTTCTCATTCTGATGACGTGACCAAGTCACTTTTGTTGTTGTTGTTTAAGACATCTTTATCACGTTGTTATCTATCCATTGTGTTCTCATTATTGGTCTTCAAAACCACATCCATAATTTATTTTTACTAATTGGCTAACTGTGGCTTAGGCGTTGCGAACGCGCTTCGTAATGCCGGGGTACCGGATTCGATCCCATCTGCGGGCCTTGGCGCCTTGCTTTGGTTTCGACAGTGATATTGAGAAGCCGACCGTCCAGCAATAGCAAACTACTGGATGTAGAAAAACAAAACAGCCAAAATGTTTGGGTTAGTTCTGAAATGTCCTGTAAAGGAAACGCAACTTAAAAATAAAATTGGCTTCCTTCAGTATGTCAGGAAATTATATATATATTTCTTGACACTTCTCTTTCTCACCTTAGTCGACAAAGAAAATGTCATAGAATATTCTTTACTAAATTAAATACTGCTTTTATTTGATTTATTCTACTTTAACGTCCACTGTATTTCACTCTGAAACTATATATTAGTGTTTCAATGTAACTTTAAGAATTTATTAGGGCTTCTTTGAAACTATTTATTAGAAGCCACTCTGAAACTATTTATTAATCCAGTTATATCACTCACACGCTGTCCATGACTGCTTCAATAAATATCACTGTAACTTTGATACTAGTTCTACTAAATTTACCTGAAGCTACTCATTAGTGCTTTTATCTGACTGAAAGTAATCATTAGTGCTCCTGTCTGACTGAAACTACTCATTAGTGCTCCTATTTGACTGAAACTACTCATCAGTGCTCCTATCTGATTAAAACTACAAATTAGTGCTACTATCTGACTGAAACTACTCATTAGTGCTCCTATCTGACTGAAACTAGAAATTAGTGCCCTTGTCTGACTAAAACTACAAATTAGTGCTCCTATCTGACTGAAACTACTCTTTA
Organism: Candidula unifasciata; assembly: GCA_905116865.2. NCBI lineage: Eukaryota > Metazoa > Mollusca > Gastropoda > Stylommatophora > Geomitridae > Candidula > Candidula unifasciata. The sequence continues at coordinate 329,661 of CAJHNH020007024.1, read as the reverse complement.
GTGCTCTTATCTGACTGAAAGTAATCATTAGTGCTCCTATCTGACTGAAACTAGTCATTAGTGCTCCTATCTGACTAAAACTACAAATTAGTGCTCCTATCAGACTAAAACTACTCATTAGTGCTCCTATCAGACTAAAACTACTCATTAGTGCTCTTATCTGACTGAAAGTAATCAATAGTGCTCCTATCTGACTTAAACTAGTCATAAATGCTCCTATCTGCCTAAAACCGATCATTAGTGCTCCTATCTGACTGAAACTAGGCATTAGTGCTCTTATTTGACTGAAACTACTCATTAGTGCTCCTATCTGACTTAAACCACTCATTAATGCTCCTATCTGACTGAAACCACTCATTACTGCTCCTGTCTGACTGAAAGAAATCATTAGTGCTCCTATCTGACTGAAACCACTCATTAGTGCTCCTATTTGACTGAAACTACTCATCAGTGCTCCTATCTGACTAAAACTATAAATTAGTGCTCCTATCTGACTGAAACTACTCATTAGTGCTCCTATCTGACTGAAACTAAAAATTAGTGCTCCTATCTGACTGAAACTAGAAATTATTGCTCCTATCTGACTGAAACTACTCATTAGTGCTCTTATCTGACTGAAACCACTCATTAGCGTTTCTGTATAACCATGAAACGATTACTCATTGCTCTTATCCGCCAGTATCAGTACATGAGTTGAGACGAACACATAGGATCCCGTGTACATAAAACACACACCTTTTTGTCGTTCTCCTCTGTGAACCTCTGTGTGTAATTACGTTCCTATCTCATTTTTGCTGCTTGTTCCCAGCATAGATTACCAATAATTCTGCTGTCATTTCCATCAAATCCTTCAGTTTGAATTCAGGTAATTAGCTGTTCGTAATGTACGCTGTCAAAAGCTTTTAAGAAGACTATGAAACACTTTTTTTTTTTTATTTCAGAATTTGTGTAAATTGTGAATTGTGTAGACACTATTGTTAAATAGATAACCCCCCCCCCCCCCCAATCTCTCTCTCTCTCTCTCTCTCTCTCTCTCTCTCTCTCTCTCTGTGTTTGTGTGTGCGAGTGTGTTTAATCTCTATCTCTGCTTTCCTCTCTGTCGGTCGCTCTCCTTCTCTTTCGCCGCTTCTTTCACCTCTCCTTTTCTCCTTTTCCAGTCTTTCTCTCTCTTTGCAACTAAAGTACAGCCTTGTCACGCTTAGTAGTGAGAAATAGCAAAATAAATTGGATAGGTGTCCAGTGTCGCATGCAACATGACAATTCTCTGTCTCGTTTATCCCATATATTGTGACATCCTCTTTTAACAAAAGAAAAAAAGGAAATAAGCGAAAATAGGCATACGCAAAGAAACGGGCAGATACTCATTCAGAAAATACACAATAAGTAACTTGTTGGGTTAATAGGGCACAATACTAATATAATCAAGCTGGCAGGCACACTGTACTAAGACGTCAAACCTAATAACTTGTGGGCTGCGTGATCACGAGGCATGGTGTCCGCCTAGAGTGCTAGAGGTTCCGGGTTCAAGTCTCGGTGAGGGCTGGGTTTTTTTTTCACGTGGACTTGGACTTCTAGTAATTCCCTCTGGTCTCTGGGTAGTGAGATCGGACGCCCGTGTGCATTGTTGCGCAGGTACAAAAAATCCCTTGGCCGTTAGAAATCAAATAGAGTAGCCTAACGGCGATGCCCGGGCACAATTTTGGAGTTGAAAATATAGCCAAATCATTCCAGGGTCCTCGCTAGTGTTACAGAACCTGCGCACTGCAATAAGCTTCTTTTGACTCAGACTTGAGTTAGAAGAAGAGAGGAGCACTTATGGGTTAAACCCGTATGCCATGATGTTTATCCATTGTTGAAAACCTCAAACCTAATAACTAATATATAGAGCTTTTTTACGCCAGTTACTTATCGGCCCTTTGGCAGTAAATTCCTGTTTAAAAAGACCAATAATCACTGGAGGGGTGATGTGGTCAGCACAACGTCGCCGAATTTACTTTCCTAGACTTGTACTGGTACCCAGTTTAAGCAGGGTCGAACTCTGAGCCAACGTTAATTGGATAGCAACGAAGTTCTGCTGTGGATTCTAACCCAAGACTGGAAGACAATAACTAAACTTTGATATGTCGTTAATCAGGTCATCACAGTTCTAACTTCATAGCAGATTGGTCAGCCTAATAGTTGCTCCATTCCCGCCAAAGACAAGCTCACATAATATCCAACTTGTTGAACAAAAAGGACACAGACTGCAGTCGCAGCAAAGACAATAGCATACACAGGCATCAAACGCATTTAGCAGCCGTCAGAAGTGTCAACATAACAGTCTGGTACCAGAAATGCAGTACACTGTCAACGGGAGCAGTATTTAGATACAATAGATCAGTAGTTGCACGTGCATTATTTACACCAGTTTTATGGCAATAGACCCTTCGCCATTTTACAGATCTTCAGTTTATAATACAACCCACGTGGGGCACAGTCGAAAACCATTCTAAATTAAATTCGCAGCTTACGGTGCCGCTCCATGCAATCAAAAAGCAACCTAGCTTGGCAACGGGACAACATTATTACAATCTACATATGGAGGAGAATGCTACAAGTATCTATTGTCAGAAGCAAAACTTATCCCGATTAAACACAGTAAGCTATATTGACCTGAGGATCTGTGATACTTCGTTTGTAATCAAGTCCATTAGGTAATTTAAACAGACACAGCTACAGCAACACTATTTCGACACAAACTATTTTGAAGTACCCCTAAACGTAAGCCAAATAGTTTTTACAACGAAACCAACGCAAACGAAAAGGTAACGACACGTTAACTCAAAGAAATTTAAAAAATCAAGTAAATAGACACATTATATTATTGCAATGTCATTACAAATAGGAATATGCCATTTGTAAACCCTAAGCTAGTTGTGTATCCTTTACAGTTATAGGCTTTGGTGTTAATTTGGTGACGTAACGTAGTCGAACATAGAATGGATGATACATGTGTTTAAGTTAGTGCTCGTTTTGTTGTTGTTGTAAAAAAGTAATATTTACAAGCTTTTAATAAATGGTTTCATATTTACTTTTGATTCACTTGAAGTGGTGTTCAGAGAGAAGATTTTGTAAGTTATTTGTGTTATTCGCTTTGGAATTATCTTCAGTGTGTTGGTTTTGGTGAAACTATGCCTGCCAAGTGTTCTGTACCTGAGTGTCGATCGAATTTTGACCTTTCTAGTGAAGATGTGAGTTAAAATTTCCTTCGGATTTCTTTTAAGAGACAAATGGCTGGGGGAAAATCCACGGACAATTTTGACTCCTGGGAAAACCAGTGTAGTATGGGTGAAACATTTTCGTACTTCAGATATTACTGTGTCTGACAAATACACAGACTGGAATTGAGCATATACTCCCAAGAAAGAGCCACGATCTAAAAAAAAAAGATGCTTATCCAACTATCTTTCCAGATCTTCTATTCTATTTTTTAGTGGAAGTACCAGCCTCTATCAAACTCCAGAGGAATGTTTATCTCATATTAATCGTAATTATGATCAAAAAGTTAATGAATGGCTGTCCTCATATGTCATTACAGATTTCCAAGATCTGGAGTCACAGATGGGAAACAAACTGAAAGGACAGCTTGAACAAAATTGGAAATACACTTCTGTAGATGGAGCTTTAGCATGTATTGTTTTGTATGTCATTATCATACAGTACGACTCTGTACCATCCGTAGGTGTCAGCATAACAGTATTATGATAATACAAGTCTTTGTTTAAAATAAAAAGGTTAGAGACAAAAACCTTAAATTTATTGTATAGACAACAATAAGCTTGTGAGAATATCACATCTTGAAAATCTTGAAATTCATTACAATGCCTGGGATTATAGTTACTAATTATGTATTTTCTGACCGCATATCTGCCTGTTTAATGCCCAAATAGCTTCACTGATTTAGTGAGAGTAGCAGGAAGTATTTTAAAGAGTGCTGCAGAGCAACAAAGGACTTCTAATGAGACAGCTAATGGAGTAACTGACACACACATAAACTTTCTCGATGAGCAGCTGCAACTGTAAAACTGTTTTTTTTTTTAAAAAGGCGTTTTAGTTGTATAGCACACTATGTTTTGCTTTTATGCTGTTCATGAAATCTCCAGCATGCTACAGGTTTTAAAAAAGTTCTCGTGTATTGTCCCTACGCCATCGAAAAACACTGCCAAATTTAACTTCAGTTTTGTCATTGTCTACTCATACTGGCAGCATCCCACAGTAATTAAAATTGAAATAACTGACTGACTAAGGAAAGATTTTAGTGGTTCAGATTAAATGAAATATATGTTAAATCTGCGATTACTGACTCTGGGGGCAATCTATTTGGCAATGCAGAAAACGCAAAAGAAGAAGCAAATGCAGTGTAGGATTTTCATATTTCTTTAAATTTTGGGAACTACCGGGAAATAATAGAACTTTTACCTGTGAACCGAATGACATCTCAGGATTTGTGTTTAAAATTACTCCACTGTATCCACTTACGGGACTGGATGCTGTTAATAAGCCGAAGCTTCTCAATGCTTAGATCATTTACAATGTCAATGTTTTGACTTCTTCTTAACCTACCTTATTCTGAGAATGTTTCTGTAGCATTTCAGTTCAAAAGCTATGTATTTATGTGTGCA
>CAJHNH020007024.1:305000-320000 GCA_905116865.2 Candidula unifasciata | reverse complement strand
CCGATCCTGCAAGACACCGACCTAGCTGTTGCGGCCCTGAACAGTGGGCCAGACAGCGTGGGTACGGGTGACAGAAGGGGAAGGCCGATTGTTTAGCTGGCTCATTGTACGTTTCATTTGTTAAATTAAGGTGAGGTTAGAATAGATTTCCACTGTGCATCCTTGCTAGGAGATAGTTTGATAGTAGGTCGCTATAACTGATTTGCTGGTCTGGTAACATATTGAAGCTTAACGTACATGTTAATTATTTTTCTGGTTTTTGCCATTGTTGAGGTAATCATGCTGAGCGTATGGTGTCATTATCATATTTCCTTGTTAGCCGGTGATTGCTTTAGATTCAGGTCGAGCACGTTGGTTGTTGGTAATGCATTATTTGTGAAGTATACGTTATTTCTGTGTTCAGTTCAGTAAAATAAACATCTGTTCAACGTGATTATAATTCATTTGCTTGATTTAATTTACAATCTGTAGTCCGTGGTTCGTCTAGGCTTAGGTACACATGCAGTTAGGTTGTCGTCATGTAACTCGCGATACAGATATTCATGGTCTGAGTTCTGGTGAAATATTCTAGGATCTCTGCGCACGAGAAACCCTGTCTGTTTTTTTTTTTTTTTTTAACTTTTCTGATTTTGCTGTTTAGCGGGGAACTATTACATTTTGTCTTAATCACAATTCTCCCTTACCTCCCCTACTTCTGTGTTTTTCCATCCTTTTTCTTGCCGCTAGCACAGATGAAAGGAAGGATGGAAGGAAGGGAAAAAGAAAGGAAAAAAGTAAGTAAGGAAGGAAGAGCACGGAAAGAAGGAAGGAAGGAAGAGCAAGTAAGGGAGGGATGGAGGAAGGAAGGAAGGAAGGAAGGAAGGCAGGAAAGTGTTCAGAAAGGCGACGACAAAGAATAAGATTGTTTTGAATAAAATGATGCACTAACAATTTAGTTTAAAAAATAGATTGCTTATTTACTGTTTTTGTTTTGTGTGTGTACGATTATATATTGTCACTTTTACCCTATACCCATACAGTTATCACTGCTTTAAAAACTGTAATGAAGATCGATATCAATGCCCCAAATAATGGCTAACAGAAGGCACTTCCAATAAGACCAGGTCCAAATTATAGCCTACATTTATGGCTTTAGCCGATGACGGTCGATGAAATCACTCTTTGGTTTCCCACCCGACGTCAACACCTAAAGGGGAAAAACAATTATCATAAGGGAAACTCGTGGGCGTAGCAAGAACTTAAGTATTCAGTTTTAGAGGGGGAGGGAGAAGGGGTGATGTAACAAGACGCTACGGTATTGATCATGATGTTCGTGAGGAAAGTTACCTAGGTTATAATATTACCTCTCTCTCTCTCTCTCTCTGTCTCTCTCTCTCTCTCTCTCTCTCTCTCTCTCTCTCTCTCTGTCTCTCTCTATCTCTCTCTATCTCTGTTTGTGTGTGTGTCTCTCCTCCCTGTATTTCAAATCCTCATGTTAAATTGATGCCTAGTTGCTACCCAGTTGTCTTCATCCTAGTCCTGAGTGGGTACCAGGTACAAGTCTATGGAAGTAAATGCGGCTGGCGTGATGTTAACCACATCTCCCACGAAGTGCCCGTTGGTCTATGAAATTTAGGTCTAGCCATGAGGGGTGTGTGTAAATGAATTTTCATTTTCTCTCTCTCTCTCTCTCTCGTCGTTCTCTCTCTCTCTCTCTCTCTCTCTCTCTCTCTCTATATATATATATATATATATATATATATATATATATATATATATATATACCCCACCCTACTATTCTCTCAACTAACCCTCTCCATTCTCTCAACCACCCCTCCCCGTTCTCTCAACTAACACTCCCCTTTTTTTTGTCTTTATCACACACACACTTTAATATAATTACTAATACACCTTATTTTTGTGACATTATATATACATATATAAATTTATGTATATATAATGTCACAAAAATAAGGTGTATTAGTAATTATATTAAAGTGTGTGTGTGTGATAAAGACAAAAAAAAAAGGGGAGTGTTAGTTGAGAGAACGGGGAGGGGTGGTTGAGAGAATGGAGAGGGTTAGTTGAGAGAATAGTAGGGAGGGGTAGGTGAGAGAATGGGGAGGGGTAGTTGAGAGAATAGGGAGGGGTAGTTAAGAGAATGGGGAGTGGTAGTTGGGAGAATGGGAAGGGGTATTTGAGAGAATGGGGAGAGGTAGTTTGAGAGAATGGGGAGGGGAAGTTGAAAGAATGGGGAGGGGTAGTTGAGAGAATTGGGAGGGGTAGCTGAGATAATTGGGAGGGGTAGTTGAGAGAACACGTCTGCCTGAGAGGCAAGGAACCGAAATGCGAACATACATAAGCCAGACCTGTCAACAGAAAGTGCATAGAAACTTTACATTCTGGAACAAGACCTACGTCTAGAATCAGACGAGCAGCAATAACTTTCCACCGGAGTTTACAGCCGGTGAACGCTGAAGAGAATAAGAAGGAGAAGATATACCTGCTCGTAATAATAAAAGTGTAAGTAAAGATCCTTCTTCCACGCCTTAAGGTGTATAGGGCATATAGGGCTAGATCTATATTTTACTGCCCAATCCGCACAAGATGGGTGATGTAGTCAGCCATCCGCCTTTACTTCCCGGGACTGCACCTAGTACCCACTCATGGCTAGGTCGACCTGGGATTCAAGGTCATTTTTTGAAGAAAAAAAAGTGCGGCTTTGCCAGGGAGCGAACCCACTACCTTTCGATGCTTACTGTAACGTTTACCCTCTACGCCACGGCTCGTAATTATATCTGTGTGGTTTTTTTTTTTAAAATCACTGTGTGATGGCCTTTCAGTAGTTTAATAGGTGTGTATTTGTGTATGGTTTTGTGTGTGTGTGTGTGTGTTTGATTTTGAAGTCGATTAGAGAAAATTACACAAGTTGTAAAAGGCACTTTTTTCAGTGTTTATTCGTATGTGCATGTGTGCGAGCGAGTGTGTTTATATATATATATATCTATGTGTGTGTATGTTTTATAATATAATTTCCACAGATCTGGGTATTTGGTGTTTTTTATCGCTGACTGTATCCTCTACTTTGAGTGCTTAGATTGTACACAATAAAATTAAAACGACAGACAGAACACACAGACATAAATAATAAAGAGTAAAGAGGAAAGAAAGCAGAAGAAGAAGAAAAGATAAAAGGAGAAAGAATGAAGACAAGAGAAAAGAAAGAAGATGAGAAATAATTGAAAGAAGAAAAGACAAAAAAGAGCAGTGAAAGAAGAAGACGCAAAAAGAATAACACATGTTGGGAGAGGCAAGAAGAAAAGTAAAGAAAAATTCGCAAGAAGTGTGATTGAAAAAGAAAGATGGAGGAAGAAAGACCTGGACCGAACAAAGACCGAAGGAATAAGACTGAAGAATAAATATAGAAAAAGAAGAAATATGGAAGAAGAAAGACTGAATAAGAAATAAGGAAAAGGGAAACCTGAAGAAGGAGAACAATAAATAAAAGAATTTTTTGTTTTGTTGGAAAGAGACACTTGCTGGAAGCAAACACTATCTGGAACCAAGCGTTAGTTGGAAGCAGACAATAGACTCAGACGCTAATCAGAAAAGATCGATCTTAATCTCCGCTGTAGCGAGAGCTACACAACTTGCGCTCTGTGAAACTGCAAGGAAGTCTCAGCAATTACTCGCGGTGTTAGTAGACGAGCGCAACCCATGGCTCGCGAGTGCTTCTTGAGCTGCTAATAATTATCCTCAGGATGGTGGTTGCGTGCGTCCCAGAGTTGAACCTAGCCATCAGCGGTCAGTCTTACACTCCATCAATACTGCAAAAGTCTCAGACAGAACATCCATATCTAGAGACAACCGATTCAACTGGGAATAAGCAGCGGGTAGAGGCGATTATCAAGTGCAGGAAAAAAGACAAGCACATTTTTTAAAAGATTTCAAATAGCACCATCATTACCTTTTTTTTTTTCTGACGGTATACAACTGTACGAAGTACCGTCACTTTGTTGGATATTTGTATGTGTGTATTATGGGAATCGGCTCTGTGGCTAAGTCGATGCGAACGCTTCGTAATGCCGGGATGCCGGGTTCGATCTCAGCTGCGGGCCATGCTCCTTGCGGTTTCAACATTGGTATAAAGAAAGCCGACCATCCAGTAAGCATTGGCAAACTACTAGACGTAAATTTGCCCAGAAAACCACACAACAGATAGGGGCTGTTAAGGTTGGTTCTGCAACGTCATGTAAAGGATACGCAACTAACCTTGTAATATGGGAAGGGCCACGTCTGTGGCTTAGGCGTTGCGAGTCTGACTCGTAATTGCAACATACCGCGATCGAAACACACTGCTGGCTACATGGTCGCCACAGTCTAAAGTACGTACAAGGATGTATGTCCTGGGGAAGTAAAGACGGCTGCGTAATACTGACCATATTACCCACCTAGTGCCGATTGGTATGGGTGCGCTGCCCATATGCCTGATACGCCTAAGGCGTGAAAAGGGGTCTTTACATTTTACTTTTTATTAGGAGATGGGGTCAGCTACACTGTGAAAATCATCTTTGATGACAATTTGTTGTAAGTACAAGCACTTTTTTTCTTTTCTCAATGTTAGGTTTTCTCGTTTGGAATTTAAACAGTTGAGTTGAGTTGAGTCAAGAACTGACATAATTTCACTCGGGGCATTCCTATTCGTGCTCCGTCCTCATCTTCAGCAGCCAGCCCAGAGTTCCAAAACCGATGGTACAGGTCACAATCTGGTTATATGTCCCTCTTGCGTTTTCTCTGAGTGTAGTTAGCCGGCCAGACCCTCTGGTTACACCTAGGTGCCTCATTCTCTCTACGCCATAATAATCTTGTATTTCTACTGATTCCGTTGCTTTATTCCAAAGGGCCTTGACCACATCTGCCTTGTAATGTATCATTTCACCACTGGTGGTGCAGATCCAGCCAATCTGTCTGACTGTTTATTACCCACCATACCGGCATAGCTTGGAGAAAAGATCCAAAGCATTCTCACTACCCATGACCTTCCCAGTGAGGCTTGCCACTCTGCTGGAAGCATCACTACCTTTACCTTTCCCAGCATGCTTTCAGAGTCGTTTACAATTACGACATATGTATGCATCTTGTTCTCTAGCCACTGGAGAGGTGCAGTTACCGTCTTTACATTCATTCTCATGTTGAAGGAGATTTCTCTGTTCCAAAAATTATTGTAGTTTAACCATCACTATCTTCTCCAACACTTTCCCAAAGATGTTTTGTAGGGTTAGGATTCTAAAGCCGCCGAGTGTAGAATGATTCTTGCAGGGCTTAGAAAAGTGGAATCAGGTAGCTGTGCATCCATTCACTCTTCTAGAACTGAAGCTGTCTTAATGCTCTGGAGTTTTTCCACGTGGACTTAGACTTCTAGTAATTTCCTCTGGTCTCTGGGTAGTGAGATCGGACGCCCGTGTGCAATGTCGCGCACGTAAGAAAATCCCTTGGCAGTTGTATGTTGAAAGGTGAAGTCTAAGGCCGCAGCCCGGTTAATATTAGAAGTTAAAAATGTACCCAAAGTATTTCATGATCCTCCCCGGTGCTACATAGCCTGTGCACTGTGCTGAGCTTTTTCGGACTCAGAAGAAGAACAGAGGACTTATGGGTTACTACCAGTATGCTATAATGTTAATCCGTTTTTTTTAACTGTAAAACTCAAACCTGCCCACCTGTCAAACCTGGATGTTCACTACTGCACGAAGAGAGCATGGGTGTAGCACATGTTCGGTATTCTGTGGTGCTTGTTGACATGGGCAAAGTTCTGAATCCCATGTCATAAATTTCTTGCACACCTATTCTTTCACATCTTACCTTTAAATTGTTTTAAAGAATCTTACTCATATTTGGATGAGGCTATCCAACTGTATATTTGTGAGAACACCATTGTGATCTATGCATGACTTCTCATATATTTAAGAGACTTGAGAATTGCACCGAACTTTGCATATTGTGTTTTCTACTGCACAATTGAGAAATTTACTGAACTTCTCATCATATCATCAGTTCTCGTTATGCCTAGTGGCACATGAGCCTTCAGAGCGGATTTTCCATGCTTTCCTGTCCTGTGCAATCTTCGGTGCACTTTTCCATGTCAAAGATGCCGCACTCAGGTCACTTTCCATCGTTCGTCTCCATGTTGTTTTTGGGCGCCCCTGTTTTCTCTTTCCCTCTGGTGTCCATGTGAGAGCTGTTTTGGCAGGTATATCAGAAGTCATTCTCATAACGTGGCCAAGACATTTCCATCTTCTCTTGGTAATCATACTGAAAATTTTGATAATTCTACGTAGACATGTGTGGTGGAAGGTGGACAGCTTGTGTGCATCCTTTTTGGTCATTCTCCAGCATTCCGCTTCATAAAGAAGAACTGGCAAAATGATGCTCTTGTAGAGTCGGAGTTTCGTTCCTCTGCAGTAATTGTTGGATTTCCAGATTTGCCTCATCCTTACAATAGCAGCTCTAGCTTTGTTCAGACGTGACTGTATGTCTTCCTCTGTCCCTCCTAGTAGGGACACCACACTACCAAGACATGTGAAATGTTCTACATTTTCAAGTGATTGGTTACTTATGGTCACTGGTTGTTGGTTTGGACTGTTTGTCATGATCTTAGTTTTCTTTGTATTTATTCTCAGTCCCATCATTTCTGCTGTGCAGTTTAGTCTGTTACTTTTCTCTTGTATATGTTCATGTTTATGTGATAGGAGTGCTATATCATCTGCAAAATCAAGGTCTTCAAGCATGGTGAATGGAGTCCATCGTAAGCCTCTTAATGTCCTGTCTACTGTGTTCTTTAGTATCTGTCACGATACGATCTCAGTGATTCCAGAAGTTAGTACTTGTAATAAGTTCTTCTGGTTATTGAGAGACAAGAGACTATGCCCTTAAACCAAATGTTACTTTAAACCGTATTGATTTAAACGTTTCCAGTCCTTAGTCCAGACAAAGCGACTAAGTCTTTGGTAATGTTACGCAATTACACCGGGGCTAGAGAATTTCCTTTCTCACGCTAGTGTCAGAATGTTATCTCCTGACCAGACTGTAGAGACTGAGCGGGGCCCTTTTGAACAGGGGAATTGAGTAGACGCTAGACATTGTGGAGCCGGGAGGTCGGAGTTTAACACGTCAGTGTAATTCTGGAGAGAACAGGTGTTTGGCAATTAGGAATGTTTTATCTTGATCTTGGTCACGTAGGAAACACAATGGCTTCACTGTCCGTCTTTCACACCGGCCAGTTAGATTCGGTGTAAACTAGATTTGGGCACTTAAGAATGTTTGCTCTAGGGATGTCAGTCCAGAATTGACTGACAGGCCACTTGTTAGCCAAGTTGATCTGTTGGGTACTCCGGAGGCGTGGCTTAAGTCATCGTCTTGAGGGTTGGGCAGAACCCAGTAAAGGGAGGAGATTAATTTGGACAATAGATTGATACTTATACTTCGAGCCTGTGGAATTCCCGTCATTATTCGCAGCCTGCCGGCAAACAAACATAGGTCGACGTAAAGGTATATTTTACTGTCGTACTCTGGTTTGGCGATAGATGGAAAAGTTCCCAGCGCCCATGTGACGATCAGTCCATGAAGTAGACTACATTGTGTTAGACTCGGCCAGCTGGGAACGAGGTGGAGAACGAGGTGGAGAACGATGTGGAGAACGAGGTGGGGAGGAAGTGGAGAATAAGCTGAAACAGGCAGACAACAGGCAAGGAAGAGTTGGACAAGCTTGACAGTTCCTCACGGCTGTCAGAGGCTTATAAGTTGAGTTAACCCCGAGCTGTTTGTCTCGCTGAAGCGTATCACTTTCATTAACCAGTCACTGTTTGTGTAAATCAACAAACTGGTAATTTCATTGTAGTAAATAAAGCTGTATGTCAAGTTTTAAACTACATAGTTTGTTAAATTCCAAATGTCTGTTCTTACATGTTTAATTAAACTGTTAGGATAGAATACCATTTGGTGGGGGCTCAAATAATATAATAATTCTTTGATTATTCATAATAACACCGGGAGAAGGTAGATGACGGAGGAATCATTTGCCCTGTCTAATAAATCATTAAGTATGATAGACATCTAAAATTCCTTGCCTTCTCTTGTGGGTACCAAGTGCAGCTAATGTTAAAGTACTTAACGAGCCAATATGGTTGTTTTCTTGGGTATCCAGGACTTTGTCTGAGAGCAACATAGCTCAGATTTTAGTTCGTTAATCTGGTGGAGGAAATGTGTTGAGAGGAACATCCCTACTCAACAACAGTTACACAATTAATCCACCCGTCACGTCACACTACTTTGTCTGAGAGCAACATAGCTCAGATTTTAGTTCGGTTTATCTAGTGGAGAGAATGTGTTGAAAGGAAGATCCCTACTCAACAACATAAATATTTAAACCACCCGTCACGTCACAGTATCCAATCAATCACAAGGTTGAAGAGGAGAGATGACATAACGCATTCCTGTCTTACATCCGTTTTTATTGGGAAAGATGAATTGTAATTTTTTTTACTGCAGGAAAAGTCTTTATAGAAGAGAGCAATTATGTTGACTATTTTTTCTGGAATTCCATAATGTCGTAAAATTTTCCACAGACCGTCTCTGTGGACGCTGTCAAACGCTTTCTCAAAGTCCACAAAATTAATATATATACTTCTCTGCCATTCGTTGCATTGTTCTAAAATGTTACGTATGGAGAAGATGTGCTCAGTTGTTCCTCTGCCCTTTCTGAATCCTGCTTGTTCCACTCGTAGGCATTTATCTACTCCTTTTTCAAGCCGCATTATGATGATGTTACAAAATATTTTGCTTGGTACTGAGAGTAGTGTAATTCCCCTCCAATTATTGCAGTCTGTTGTCTCCTTTTTTTGGGGGAATTTTGACTATTGTTCCTTCAGTCCAGTCATCAGGCAACACTTCTTTTTCCCAAATATCTTTGAACAATGGTTCTAGAATGCTAGCAGTTGTGTTGATATCTACTTTGAGAAGTTCTGCTGGCAGCTCGTCTTTGCCTGGTGCTTTGTTGTTCTTTAAAGTGTGTATAGCTTTAAGGATTTCTTGTTTGCTTGGTGGTTCAGTAATAATTCAATGTCCTGAGAGGCTGGTTGAATATCTGGGGGATTTTCAGGATCAGGTCTGTTCAAGAGGTCGGAGAAGTGTTTAGTCCACTGCATGTCTTGTTTTTGTTCTGTGGTGAGCAGTCTGCCTTGGTTAACTCTGATGGGTATGCTGTGATAAGTGTTTCTGTTTCCGCAAATTTGCTGGGTAATTTTGTGTAGGGTTCGCTTTAGCAGCATTTTCTGCTGTTTCTGCAAGATTTTCCATAAATCTTCTCTTGCCAGCTCTGGCACTTTTCTTGGTCATTTTATTTAGTTCGCTATATTCTAACATTAGTTTGTCTTTCTGACGTTCTGATTTAGTGTGATTTATGAGGCTCTTTATTCTTTTTCGCTTGGCAATATAGTCCATGGTTTGACTACTTATCCATTCTTTGTGGTGTTATTTCCTGGTTCCTAATATGTTATTGCTAGTTGATTTGTATGTTTCTTTGATCTGGTTCCATCTGTCTTGAATGCTGATTGTAGTTGGAGTTTCTGGGTCACTTGATAGGGTTTGGAATCTATTCTTGAGTTCTACTATAAATTTAGTGGCAATGTCTTTTTCTCTTAAAAGGTTAACATTGTAACGTGCTGTCTGTGTCTTAACTTGCGTGTAAACTTTTTTAAGTTTAAGTCGTAGTAGAGCGACTACAAGGTGATGATCGCTTCCCACATCTGCTCCCCTTTTGACACGCACATCGAGTTGGGACCCACGCCATTTTCTGTTTACCATGAAATGGTCGATCTAGTTTACATCTCTTCTGTTTGGGGATATCCGTGTAAGCTTCTGTATATTCTTCTGAGGAAATAGTGTTTCTCCTATAACAAGTCTATTCGCCGTACAGAAGTCGCTCAGTCGTTCCCCGTTGTCAATAATTGTACCACATCTTTGATGTCCCATTGATAGTTCTCTATTCAAGTTGTTGTTACCAACTTTTGCATTGAGATCTCCCATAATGCACAGAATATCATGGGCTGGTACTTTATCTACTACCTCTTGCAGTCTCCTATAGAATGTTTCTTTATCTTCATCTTCAGCATCATTAGTCGGTGCGTAGCATTGGATGACTTAAGTTTGGCATGTTTGCCATTGAATCGTGCTGTCATTATTCTTTAATTGATTGGATGCCACTTTAAAAAAAGTACCACGCCTGCAGAATGTAGGTTATCATCTCTTCCAGAGTATATTATTGTTTCTCCTGTACCTGTTGTGGATTGTCCAAACCCTGTCCACTTGCTTTCACTAATTCCAAGAATATGCAGTTTATAGTTCTGCATTTCTTTAATTACTTGGGCGGTTTTTGCCGTTTCAAACATGGTTCTTACATTACAGAAGCCAATTCGTAATTTGGTTTTGACATCCAGCAGACTTGTTTTCCCATCATGGGCTTCCTTTCGGCTTTCACCCATGTTGTTCATGCTGACAGATGGACTCTGTCCCAAGACCACCGGACGTTTAGAGCACTTATTTCCTCTTGAAGTTTCAGTAACGTTGTACATTTTTGACAGGGCAGAGCTGTCAACACTGCGCCCAACTCCCGAGCCTGGAGGACCGGGAGGCCATCTTTAGTCTGGCCCTCACAAATATTGATCATTTTTGTTTTTCAAGAACACAGTTAGGATATTTGCTAAACCTTTCATTCACATTTTACAGTTTTCATGTTCACCATAAAAAGCTGCGCCTAACCTTTCATAGTTTAAATTGTCAAGAAAATCATAAAAAACTGATAATCCTATCATGTTGTATAATTCTGGTAACACTAGTAAGAAATATATCACATTTTATAGATTATGGGACCCCATTAGACTTCCACTCAACCTATTTCGGTCACCTTTGAACATATTTACTGACATAGCTGTTACTGACATGTAACAAAATAAATTATGCAAGTGGGATAGTAGCTGGCTAAACACAGACGTCATAACACTTGACAGACTGCCCTTCAGCTAAAAATTTTTCTATTTTTCATAAATGCAACTTTAAAAGGGCAGCGAGATATTTTTTTGACAGCTGCAAGAAGGCTTGAGGATAGCATCGAAGAAAGGCCGTGGAGTAATTCAGTTCTTTATTAATATCCTACCCCAGATAACGTCACAGGACAGTCCAACATTCTAGAGGGTGGTAAGACTGGGTTTCCAGGCTTTCTAATCCTTTTAACACTGACCTCAAAACATCTAGAACTGACCCTAACACCAAACCCACCTACGTCCCATGAGAGAGTGAAGCCTAGTCCCACGACGGCATGCAGCCTATCTTCCACCCCTTGAAATATAAGACTGTCCCGTGACCTGTCGATTTCCCCTGTACGGGGTAGGATATTAATGAAGCACCAGAAATTCTCAGACAGTTCACAGGTCTGCAAGCAGAGGACTTAAGTATACTGGTTACCCGAGAATGAGGCAGCAAGGGCAGCTGAAAATTATCAAACGTTTTGAGTTCGCTATAGTACAGCTTCATTTAAACAGGGAATCTTTCACTTCTCATTAGAGCGGAAAATTCCGAGCATTTCCACTGAGTGTATCGATTACTGGCATTGAGATTTCTAACCGAGAGCTTAGATAGAAGCCGTGCTGTCGCTTTTATTCTTGATTGCGTCACATTCTGGGGCTGAGTGGTTCACCAAAACGGGCTACATTGCCAGAGGAATGAATTCTTTTATGGCCCTAGTGATGCTTCTATACTGGTAGTCTGGCATTTTTTTCGATAATCGAAAGAAACATATCATCGTGTTTTTTCTTTGCGTCTTAAATCCCAGAGATTTTCTCATTCCATTCGCAATCGTTCCCCACCTATGAAAAAAAAAAAAAAAAATAGGAAAACGTCTAAAATCAACTCTATTTTTCTGAGAGAAACATCAAAAGAAAAAGTGAATGCGAAAGATCCTCCAAATTCGAGACGAAGCCACAAAAGGGCGCAAGTAGTCCAAATAAATGCTGGGGAAAATCGAACACGGTTGAAGGGCGGCGCTATCTCTCAAGATGAGTAGTGAGACGTCACTGTCTGGGAGCTGGCTGTAACCAGGGCTTGTTGAAATAGGCTTGCCCTGGTGTTATTCACGTATTCACACAGCCATTGCATAAATCCCTTGTAACGTCCCTTGATTGTACGTCTGGTTCCTGTGTCGGTGTTCTAAGTACACGGCATGAGAGCCATGTAAGGTCTCATCTAATATTAGAACATCTGATGCTGTTTTCCCGCGGGAGAGTTGCTGTGTCTGATAGCCTCTTTGCCTGCTCCTGAGGTCTTTCATGACAAAGTACACTGTGCTTTGTTGCCATCACACGATGGACACATTTCGTCTCTTTGGCACTGAGTCAATACTGTCTAGGAGTTTTACGTCACTGGTGACTCAGATTTCCTTATACTAAGTAAAGTAAAGGATCCATTTACACGCAAATCGGGTATATGGCAAGTAAAGTACTAAATTGCAAACCGTCCAGGGTATTGGGCATATAGGGCCAGACCTATATTTTACATACCAATTGGCACTCTGAGGGTAATATGGTCAACATCAGGCAGGCCGGTGTTGCGAGTCTTACTAGTAATTCCATCGTACCGCGATGGAAACCCACTGCTGGCTGCGTGGATTTGTATCATGGTATGGGGCGTAGCCTTAAAAGGGTACCAGGATAGATGTCCTAGGGAAGTAAAGACGGCCGACGTAATGCTGACCACATTACCCACCAAAAGCCAATTGGTCTGTAAAAATATGCGTGCTCTTCCCATATGCCCGATGGGCCTAAAGGAGTAAAAAGGATCTTTACTTTTGTTACTTTTTACAAACTTGGAGCCAAGGTCATTTTTCAACAAAAGTCCGGCTCTTCTACAACCATAACCCACAAACCTCGGATTCACAGGGGTCCGCACCACCCGGTCGCCTTCACTGTCAGGTACCTGCTTTTTTGGTCAAGATAATTACACACAAAGGGCATGAATCCACTGGGAGCCGCGGTAGAGGAGTGGTTAGCGCATTGTCTACCGACCCAACTAAATTATGTTATTTAATTAAAACTGATATATTCGCCTACCTGGACCCATTCTAAAATGGAAGATTCTACTTGACCACATCACACCTGGAGCACAGTTATTGGTTTCAACTACTCCCCCAAAAAGAGACGAAATTTTTGTTTGTTTTAAAGGCTCACCTTGGCTGTCGTCGTTGGCTCTACTATAACCCAACGGTTGAACGGGATTTTTGGGACTTGTGCTCAGGGGATTCACATCTGACTAGTGGCAGTTTGTGTCATGTGTTTATCGTTCGCTGTGAGGTCCTGGTGGGGTTGAACGTCACTCACTCAACGTTATTGGCAACTTAGGTGTAGTCTCCTCCTCTTCTGCCTAGATCATCATTGTATACTCTGCTATACAGGATGGGACACGGTTAATGATTTCTTCAAAATGTGTCGTTTCTCTCAGGTCAGCCTATCCTCAAATTGATATCAGCTAAACCCCTTGCAGGTAAAGGCAGCAGGGTCATGTTGATTGCGTCTACTTTACTTTATTCTAATTATATTATAGAAAGGCATATACATTAAAGCTCATAATGAAGGTGACAAGATTGACTAGCTAGACCTGCTTACAATAATAAAAAGACTGCTACAGATAGAAAAAAAAAAGCTTCAGGACAGCTAATTCCACCCCATGTGTTTTTTAAACGTGATTTTACTGAACTTTCAGCTCTTAGCCTTTCTACTCTTCTATCAATATTCCTTTCTCTCCCCCGCCCCCTACGCCCGCTCCCCTCTCCCCCTTTGCAACACGATCCATAATATCCTATTGTTACGAACCACCTCAATACATGCCTAACCCATGTCCTGAAGCATAACGTTTTAATAGTGTTTACCAGAATGCCGGCTCGCCAGCGTAGTTGGCTAAAACTGACTTTGCGACGACCTGGTGACGTACTCCTTGTGGTCCGGGTTCACGCCCGGGGGTAAGCAGAAAAAAAACCCCACATTTCTCCCAGGTTTAAAGTATTTATCATGGAATCAATGCCGAAGGGTTGTCAAATCCACTGTACCCAGCCAATGGGTTAAGAACTCATCGTTTCTAGATATTTGAAGAAAAAAAAATGACCTCGACAGATTCTAGTAAAAAGACCTTGTTTACGCATTCATACGTCTTGGAAATATAGTGCTAGACATATTTTTCAGACCAATCGGCACTTTCTAGGTGATGTGCTTAACATTGCGCCGGTAGCGTTTACTTCCCAGGATATTACCTGGAAACTATTTAGGGCTAAGTCGACCTAGGAGCCAAGGCCATTTCTGGAGAGAAAAGAAGGTCAGGATCCATTAAGAATAAACCCATGACATTCAGATCCGAAGGCGAGCTTCTAGCCTCTATACCGGAGTGACTCATTTTCTATCATTTGTTATACGACATAAAAAATGTCAGAGACTCTACCAGCCTGTTCTCTCAGTATGTCTCTGCAATCTGGCCTTCTGAGACTGAGCATAGAGAACCAGTGTGTGTGATCTTGGCCTTTTTTTTTTTTTAGGTGTATCAACAACCGTACACGATTCTCAGCAAATCTCATGGCAAAAAAAACGATAGATAGACAGACAGACAGACAGACAGACAGACAGACAGACAGACAGACAGACAGACAGACAGACAGACAGACAGACAGACAGACAGACAGACAGACAGACAGACAGACAGACAGACAGACAGACAGACAGACAGACAGACAGACAGACAGACAGACAGACAGACAGACAGACAGACAGACAGATAGATAGATAGATAGATAGATAGATAGATAGATAGATAGATAGATAGATAGATAGATAGATAGATAGATAGATAGATAGATAGGTAGATGGGTAGGTAGATAGATAGATAGATAGATAGATAGATAGATAGATTAGATAGATAGATTAGATAGATAGA
>CAJHNH020007024.1:277500-302500 GCA_905116865.2 Candidula unifasciata | reverse complement strand
GCATTATTAATATCAGCATGATCTATAGGCTGACCGTCGGTAGTGACAGCGGATCAAGCCAACCTACAGCTCTTTTATTTCCATCAACGCCTGCGTCTCCCGGAACAACAACAACAACAAAAAATGACTCCACGCACAGTGGACTTCTGTAATGATTCAAGTCATTGTCTTCGCACCGAACCTACATGAACCCACCGGATGTAGTTTTGTGTTTCGAGCCAGGCGAACGCGTGTGCCACTGCCATCACCTCCATCGTCATGCTACAAGGCGAAGCTTCATCGGAATAGGATCTGAACCGTGCAATGAAGTACATGAACGTGAGTTCAGACTTTCCTCAGGATGTATTAGACAATAGAAATGTTGGCCCAAACAGGGTCGTCTTAACGCATGGGCCCGACCACTGACAACTTGCCCTGGCGTCCAACAAGATTAATGATTCTGTGCTAATCTGTTTATGTCAAGTGATTTGCCATAAACAGCAACTTCTTCCTGTAAGTGGTTGTCCTGGGCGGGGATTGGGGGGGGGGGGGGGGAGAGGGAGTGCAAGCAAACTGGTTTGCCCAGGGGTGCATTACGGTGTTAAGACGGCTATTGACCTGAGTATTGGTTCTCGACTGTTCAGTTTGGCAACACAGTTACAAATACGGCACACAATAGGTGTTTGTTTGTTTGTTTTAGTATCCCGAAGCCATGAGTTGTTAACCCCTAGGCTCGGTATTATGGATATCGCAACCTTTCGGCTTTGATTTCATTGTAAATACCGTAAATCTGGGAGAAATGTGGCTTTTCAGCCTACCCCGGAAGTGAACCCGGACCACAAGGAGTTCCTCACCCGGTCTCCGCGCAATCCGGTTTAGCCAACTACGCTAGAGAGCCGAGCACACAATAAGTGTAAGCGTATCACCCTTATACCCGGCAAATGGCATTTGATGTTTTTCTCCACACTTAACTTCTTGTACCTAATTCAGATTTTTTTTTTTTCGCTTTCATTTATCAGTACATTTTAGATGAAACAGAAATGGACGAGGTTTTTTTGCGTATTGAAGCACAATTGGCAAATGGTGCTTGCTCCATATTTGTTGTAGACTTACTGGCACATGATGGGTAATGGGGTCACGATGAGACGGCTTGTTTTAGTTCCCAGGTTACATAGTCTGGATCAACCTAGGAAGTCTGAGTTAAGCATCGATGCAGTTAGGAAATCATTGTCATCATGTAGGCTGTGTAAACTGTGTGCTGGTAGAAATAACCAAAGGCCACATGCACCTTCACCCCCCCCCCTCACACACACACACACACAAGCACAGGAGTAGAGAGAGAGAAAGAGAAAGAGAGAGAGAGAGAGAGAGAGAGAGAGAGAGAGAGAGCGAGAGAGAGGGCAATTAGAGTAGCAATTCTACATATATCCTGCTTCATGTGGATTTGGGTGGCAAGTAGGGTGGGGTGGAAGCGCGGAAAGGGGGGGGGGGGTAGACCCACTACGTGCATACTAGTCTTTAATTTCCAGTCATTTAATTGTCAACCAATAATCAAAACATATGCGATAAATTAGTGAACAAACTATACGATCTGTTTTTATTAACTTATAACACTGCCTTTCAAAAATCAAAACACCAAATTAAACAACAACACAAATTTAAAAAAAAAATATATAATGTGATAGGAGTAAATTGAAATCGACAAGGAATATTCTTCGTTTTGTCAAGAAAAAAAAAAAATGACAAAATGCCTCGATACCCCATCGAGAAAAATATTGGTTTTTGAGGAATATCTTTCCCTGTCATTGCCATCGATTAGCCATCTCTCCGAGGGATGCTTTATTTCAGGTAAGCGTAAATCTTGGCGGAAGGAGCGCTCTGTATGTTTCTTTCATTAACTGGAGTTCCCGTGGTTGAGTAAATACGTTAACAGATACTGAACCGGATGATTAATAATGCAACCAGTATGTCCTTGCTTGGTGGAAATAAGGAGAGGTAAAATACACAACCTCCCCCACCCCACCCCCCTCCACATGGATTTATAGAGAGAAAGAGAAAAGTGGGGGGGGGGATATATTAGAGCAGCTCATCATCATCATCAGGTGCCTTGCCGACTGACGTGGGCGATCATGCCTCTCCATAATCTGCGATCTCCTGCAGCATGTATCAGTTCCTGTGCCGACACACCTTCATGCCATGCAACAAGACTGTCATGCATTTTCTCTCGTTGTCTTCCTCTATCTCTCCTTTCACATATCTTTCCAGTGGTCACAACATGTTCTATTTTCTCTCTTCTCATAACATGGCCCAAAACTGATGACTGTCTCCTTCTGATGTCTGTGATAAGTTGTCTTCGGGCTTCCGCCTCTTTCAAAACCTCTTGGTTGCTCTTTTTGGCTGTCCAAGGTATTCTAAGCATTCTTCTGTAAAACCACATCTCCGAGGCCTGGAGCAGCCATTCTACGTAAATCCTTCGCAGCGTGTATTTTTTAGCGCCATTTGGGGAATCGCGGTGGGGAACAAAGATAGGGTGGATAGTACACGACTACTAATTACAGACGATTCCCTCGAAGTCGAAGTACGCCTACCTGAGCGAAAACATCATATACTGTTTAAAACAAGACACGCATTGCTTTTGAAAGGAACACATACTCGCAAATTTGATATTCTGTTTCTTTCTAATGAAAAAAGTGAAATTACTCAAATTTTACAGAAGAATACCTTAGGGTTTCACCAATCAATTTACACTTTTTTTTTTTTCATCTGGGTCATGATAGTTTTTGTTGTACGTCCTTTTCCGTTATTATGGTGTGTGGCCTCCTCTTGCGTGGATTCGTGACTTAACATCTCCTGGGAATTGAAGCGATCACATGACTGATGTAGATATGTGGGATGGATGCCCCCTCTTCCTGGAGTGCCTCGGACAGATCACGACCATTGACTGGAGCAACGTCTCGGCGACAAACACGTCTTTGCATCTCATCCCTGAGGTGCTCAATCGGACTCATGCCTGCAAACAGGGATGGGCAGGAAAGGGTTTGAATGTTATTGGAAACCAGGAACTGCGTGGTCAAACATGCGGAATCGAGTCTGGCGTTGTCCTGTTTAAAAAAATATCCGTTGCCTCCCAAAATTGAAGGACATGTGATCGAAGAATTTATTTGACGTATCCTTGCGCATCTAAGCTTCCTTCAGTGTGCACCAATTGACTACATTCACTGTAACTTTTCATTCCCTACACCATTACACATCCACCACCGTGCAGCAGAGTTTCATTAGCACAATTTTGGGCTAAACATTTATTTCGCATATGGTAGAGCCTACGTCGCCTATCTTGACGCTGCAACAAAAAAAAAAAAAAAAACATCACTGAAGCAGACACGTCTCCACTGATTGTCACCTGTCCAGGAACGATGCTGGTTGCTTAAATAGGTCGATTTTGGCGGTTGCGACGCGTAAAGACAGGTCCTCGTGTCTAAAGTCCAAAGTCAGGCAGTCTTTTCCAAACGGTTTGATTAAATACATGACGTCCTGGCGGCTTCTTCTTCTTTTTCATTCACCGGCAGTGAATTCCGGCGGAAGGTCGAGGTTAATCGTCTGCTTGAACTTTTGGCTTTTACCCGGACCTGAGTTTTGCGCGTACAACCGTTTTACCGGCTTTTGCCGATCCCTGCCTCACGGGCAGATATACTCCTACTTCGAGGGAAGACGTCAGTCCTATTTTTAGGATGACTGTGGCCATTGTTTTGTATGGATCGAGATGTTACCTTATTTGTGTGGTGACCTCTTTGTCCCTTTCTCCACAGGTGTTGCCCCCTGGGGTTTGGGGTAGCCCCGGGTGGAGCGTTTAGCCCTCAAGGGAAGGCAGGGGCAGATCATTTACATTCCCCGCCATCCAAGGAGGCTTCCATAAAAGCAGAGCCGATACATAACGCTCTGGTTCTGGGCTCACCCAAGGAATCGTCACGTCCTGTACATAACTGCTTAACCTCACAACCATATTAGCTTTCCCGCTCAACACGGGCTGCGCCCTCCGGGGATCAGCGGGGAGCAGCCCATGTGTTCTGGACTTTGTGACCACACAAATTAGTACATTCTTCTTCTTTGCACGCTAGACACCTTTAACGTTGTTTCAACCGTGCCCTTAGCACGACAGTATGGGGAAGCATGCGTCAGGCGTGGCTTCACCTGTTTGGTCCCAACACTCAGGCGAGTGGGGCCAGTGTATACGGACAATTGAACTTTTTTTTTTATCGGTACGAATTATGACTTTGAGCTTGCTTGTGTGCCGTAGGATCTGACTTTGTAGGACATTATTAACTAGCCAGCAGATGAAAAGTTGCTGTCGTTGTGTACCTCAGCGCGGTGACGACGACGCTGAGGATTGACAGAGGGTGTACGTAGGGTGTAGGTAGGATCTGACTGCGAGAAACCACCCACAAGAGATGTTACTCGTCTTGGCTGCGGGTAAATCTCTTGGTCAAGGGTTGGATTTCAACAGCACAGTTTTCCATAAGCTTCAGACTTTTAACCGAGAGTTGTCATTTGGTGGTACATTTGCCAAGCAGACTTTACTCATGTACCGAATGAGTTTTGATATACTTTTTACCCATGCGTTTGGGGGCAGGCTGTTGAGGGCCAGGAAGGGCCTACACCTTTGGGGGCCGCCAGCTCCGAGATCCCCTGCCAACTCTGTTAATGCTCATTTGAGACATTATCCGTGGCGCACGACGGGGACGTGCAGCAGGAGTCTTGCATGAGGTTCCATAAAACCAGAACATTGAAGGACTGGCGCCCTAGTGAGGTACGGAGAATCTCCTTATAAACAGCACATCAGACTTAACTTCCCCTCACGCATGTGACCTAAATCACCGCGCCACTTCCTGGCGGCAAAGCCTGCGCAGTTGGGATAGCTGTTGTAAACCTGTCTCTGAGGGGACGAAGCCAAACAAAACGATTCTTTGCTGTTCTTGTCACTCTGGGTCGTCCACTGCGATGATAGTCTTCAACTGAATCAGTGACGGAACCGGTGACAGAGGCGACTGCTGGTACCCTAATATACGTTTAGATGCCTGGCAATCTGAGTTTGACTTTTTCCTGTCTGCAGTCGGCTTATAGCAAGATTCCTAAAATGTATCGACAGAAGCGCCATTTGTGACTGCATTAACATGAACTGAGTGTTTTGATGTAGCGCTATACTTTTATTGAGTTTTAGTTATGTAGGTAGTGATTAGTGTCCACCCAAAATTGTGCTGCTTTCTCATGCGCGCATCATGAGCTATGCTCACAAATATGGTCTACGCAACTGACGCCCACGTATCTACTGGACACGGTAAACAACATTTGACACTGCTTTTCACATTAGGAGTACGATATTTTTTTTTTCTTTTACAAACTAATAAAAACAGGCACAATAACTATGCTTTTTTAAACAGTATATTTATGAATTTTACAAGATCACCAGCAGAACCACAGATCAGGTCAGTGTATTTGACCTGCACAAGCGCTGTATATAATTATTATTTTTGTCTGCCTATTGTTGTTTCTGCCATTAAGCTGTGCCAGCTGGGGTTTTTTTTTTTTTTCGTAACGTGGCGAAAAATGTCTTGACTGCAAACTTTTGATTTGTCGTTTAAAAATGTGTGGCTTCTTAACAAAAAAGTGTGACTACAGTACAGTCTTTGAGACTAATACAAGACGTGGCAGCCATCTCTTCCGCACGCCACGCTCATACTCGAGTCCGACCCTCACGAGAACATTGTTTTCAATTTGAGGTTTGAACAACGGATCAACATCATAGCACACCGGTAGTAACCTATAAGTGCTTCCTTCTTCTTCTAGCTCAAGTCTGAGTCTGAAGAAGCCCTGCACAGTGTATAGGCTCTGTAGCACCGGCGACGATCCTGAAATTCTTTCGGTAGGTTTTTAACTTAAAATGTTGCCCAGGCAGCGCCGTTAGACTACTCTTTTCGATTTCCAACTGCCAAGGTATTTTGTACGTGCGCGACAATACACACGCGCGTCCCATCTAACTACCCAGAGATTCGGGGAAAATGACTTGAAGTCCAAGTCCACGTTAAAAAAAAAATCCCAGCCCTTACTGGGGATTTAACCCTGAACCTCTAGCACTCGAGGCGAACACCTTGGCTCGAGACCACGCAGATCCCTTGTGGATTTCACTCCCTCTTTACCTGTGCTTGTTAACTTGATTCTCTATGCGTATTTAATTGTATTGTCAAGTGCTTTAATTATGTAAAATGCAAAGCGACTGGAACTGATGAAAGGCTAAATGGCGTTGTTTTGAAAGCTATGTTTTGTGTGGGCATGTAAATGACTCCTCTCTTTGATAGGCCAAGTAATTTGGCGTGAAGTGAAGGGAAATTCCGTGTGAAAAGCGAAGTGAATTTGACTGAAAGGGTCCGCGAAGCATTTGACACGCTTAATGATGTGTCTAGTGAAATGTTGACGGAACATTTGACTGTTTGTAGTTTCATTATTTAACTATTCTCAACCTACTAGAATTTTCTTTCTACGGCAGGTGTTTTTACTTTTCTCCTGCCTTTTGTGCAGTAGTTCGAGCATCGCACAGTGAAGGATATTTTGACTTCACCCAGGAATATTCTTTAATGTAAGAGTGGATGCCCTGCAGTCATACTTCATTATTGCGATGGCACACATATTCTCGCTATTGTTTGTGTTCAGGGAAGTGAACTAACTGTTTATTTCAATATATTCATTATCGATCAGCAGGTCCGTTACAGAACGTTGCACTTGTCCCGACACATCTTCTAGTACCTCTTTCTTTGCCCAATGTTCCAGCCGTATATGCTTTCTCAGCCAATGCATTTTCAATGCCTTGCATCCACTTTCGCAAATGTCAAACATAGCTAGCCAACATACCTTAGCTTTCGGGAGGGGATCCAGGTTTTGACCCAACTCTCCTTGATACTCAGATCATGTAGGATTTGGATGTTCTGCTTCTTTTTGGCCCACGGTATTCTGTTACATCTCCGTTTAAAAGATATGATTTTTTTTTTTTAGTTCAGTTATTTCTTTTTTTTTCAAAGAGTCTATCACTCACATCAGTAAGTTTCCACGGCAATGACGCTAATCTCATTTTTCTGTAACTCGCTGTAGGTGCTGTGCAATAGGTTCTTTATTCTGTCTTATCACTGCATTGATAAAGCGAGTCTTTTTCTGTCTGTCTTTGTAAACAGAATAGTGAACTAGTTTATGAAATTGTTTGTTAAGAGTTTGTATCAACTTGACAGTATGTTCATTTCAGAAAGCCGGAAATAAATAAGCAAATTAAAAAAGCAAAGAGAAACTTTAAGCCTTTGTTTTTTATCAGGCACATTCTCCTATACCCATTTCTGTTTAGTCCTGATGTTAGAGCTGGGAGATGTCAGCATTTCGAATGTGAGACTGGTTTCACAGCAAACCTACAGAAGGTAGATGCAATGAACAAGAATACAGTAATAACCACCGGATGTTATAAACTTGCCTAGATACTTACATTGCCGTACCAGTCCTAAAATAACGCATTTGAACTGGCCAGAGAAAGAGACTTTCAAGCGTGACATGGAGAAAGCCGGGTTCAGAAAACGACTTTCCGACTGATGATAATAATCTAATCTCACAAATGCCGATTTATCCTTAAGAGTAATCTAAGTATCCAAGTTTACCACTGGTAGCATAGCGTTGGTATTAATATCATCCTTACACACTTTTGTCGTCACTAACGTTTCGATATGACAATATTATTACCAAACATTCCAACTTATTCTACATACTGAAAAGAACAAGTTCGCAGAAGTAACATACTTCACCATTTCTTCCCCAGTGTACGAACGATTGTAACTGTTTTTTGTCTGACATATCTCACGTCGCATTTATCACTTGTCTGGACGCAGCTATTAGATTTACCACCAACCCCTATTGCAGTTTGTTTTATGTTAGCAGTGACATCGATAATAAAAAGTACTTAGTGGTCATTATAGGCTGGGTTCAAGAATGCATGTAATTAGGAGCTTTATACATTGAGACCTACCTCCTCCCTGACAAAAGTTGTGCTGTCTAAGCGACCCCCCCCCCCCCCCCCCCAAGCCATGTATACATTTTATTCTTTTAATTATTTACGTTAATATTTTTTATATTATTTCAAACATGACACTATGTCTGTTTGCCATCCAGCCCATTATTAGCACGTTACTGTTATTATACACTTGAACGAAGATAAAACCTTTTGAGGCAGCCGCCCAAGTCCCAAACGTAATCCACTGGATAATTTTCAAAAAGCAGAAGCCAACTGAGTCCATCCTTGCCAAGGCTTTGATTATGACGCCCTTCTGCAGCGTATAATTGTGTATTGTTCAGCTTTTTCAGCAAACGGCATCTCACCTTGCATTTGCTGTTAAATATTGATTTCATCTACAGTTCTCAACTTCCTGTGATTAACTCCCTTTTACTCTAACCAAGTGTGTCCCAGTTGTTATTTCAACTCTTACAGCCACATGGTGTTATTTCTTCCAGCACCTCTGGTTCAAACAGTTATTATCTTGAGTCATGACCCCTCAGTCAGTATGCCGATTTACACTAACACGTGCGTAGGCATAAAATAATACCGAGACACATCTGAATAATCTCCGTATGTCTTCCATTGATGTCTTAATGTCCTTTGGTTAAGTTTTTACCGAAAGGTGCAAATATCGCAGGCATGCTGTAAACGGGCACACCGCAATTACATCTTCGGATGAAAGCATAAGAAGAAGAATTTTGTTTTAAGCCACCGAAAAGAAAGAAAGCGAACTAACGAAACAAAGACAAGAAGTTGGTAGGGTCACGATAAAAACAAACTGGGAAAACCCAAGAAGAAACAAAAAAGTTGAAGATAAAGAAGAAGAAGAAGAAGAAGAAGAAGAAGAAGAGTGTAGGAAAAGGAAGAAGAATGGGGTAGGATGAGAAGGAAGAAGAAGATAGGAAAAAGAGGAAGAAGAAGGAAGTAAGAAGAGGATAAAGAAGAATAAGAAGAAAGGACAGGTGAGCAGGATAATAGGGAAACTGAAGGATACAGTGGTGAAAGTTAGAAAAAAATGGAGCAACATAAGAAGGAGAATAGGGAGAGTAAGAACTAAATAGTGAAGAAAAAGAAGAGGACTGGATCTGTTCATTACTAATGCGTATCACACTTTAAGTTTGCACTTAAAAAAAAATAATTTAACAATAAGGCAACAACAGAGAAAAGAATGAAAGAACAAGATCGGAGAATAAAAACTGTCATGCAGACAATGAAAATCCCAAACACCAAACAATAGAAAAACGACCAGGAAACAACACCCCAGAGAGCTGTCTGCAACAGCTGAACCCGAAAGAAGACGATTGCAAGTCTTAAGAAGTCATTTCTATGTCCCTTCATCAATTTCTAACGTTCTTATGTCCCATGTTCCCTCATGTTGAATGCTTGTGTGACAAGCCAATGTTAGTTTTTAATGCCATTCCTTATCCTAGATGCATTCCTTTATTGATCTGCCTTGTATCCTTGACTTTCGCGTCGTTTTTATAGTGCCTCCACTAATGTAAA
The DNA here is from genome assembly GCA_905116865.2 of Candidula unifasciata. Taxonomy (NCBI): domain Eukaryota; kingdom Metazoa; phylum Mollusca; class Gastropoda; order Stylommatophora; family Geomitridae; genus Candidula; species Candidula unifasciata. The sequence goes on along the minus strand of CAJHNH020007024.1, from coordinate 292,941 downwards.
AAATTGTCACTCTACAATATAGCCCATGATATATTTTGATTTCTTAAGACTTGTGATCCGTCTATAACGACAGTTCTTGTTCAGGATTTCCATTTACCAATATCTTTTAGGAAGAAACGTTTTTCAAAAGTCGAATATTTTCATACATTTAGCAGTCTCCCAGGAAGAAAAACAAAACTGAAATCAAAAACCCAAAAACATGGCCAATTGTTCAAGCAACTGAAATTTGTGGAACTCGAGCACAAAAAAAAAGTAAGTCATCTGTAAGTAAAGAACCCTTTTGAACACGTTCATGCGTACTGGGCACAGAGAGCTTGACCAATATATTATAGAGCAATCATCGCTTGGTGGATGACGTGGTTAGCAACAGACCGGCTGCCTTTACTTTCCATGACCTTACCTGGTACCTACTCGTGGTTGGGTCGGCCTAGTACCCAAGGTAATTTTTTGAAGAAAGAAAAGAGAGATGGGGGCGGGGGTGGGGAGGGGGTGTCCGGTATTGTCAGGATCTATACCCATGACCCTTCAATCCGAAGGCGAGCATCTAGCAGCTACACCACAACAGCGCTGTGGTCATCATGTAGCAGTTTATTTACAGAAGGTTGCACTCCATACAATCCACCCCACCATCTCTTCTGCCTGATGCGCACTTCTTGCCAGGGTATCTTTTGCGCCATGTGCCCATCTTCGCGTTGGTCGGCACCTGCCCTTCCTACCCAGCCACCTGCACCCTACCCCCTTCCCCGCCACTGTTCTCTCCAGCCCACCGTGGCGTTTGATATTGCTAAGGCAAGTATTTCAGTTTCGTGGCAAGATTCTGTTGAGGTCAATTTTTCTTCATGTTTAGATCTTTTCAAATATCAGCGTTTCTTTTCTTCTTGGTACATGGTATATTTATAAAATTTCTATAGCATTTCATTTCATAAGCCCATATTTCCTTCTTTAAAAAATACGAGTGTAGCCCACGTCACAAATCCTTATGTTGATACTCGAAAGAAACATGCTATCAGACTTTGATGCAGATTTGGCTACATAATGTAAATGCTGTTTACTCTTTGAATTGCTATAGCCATCCTTATTTGTAAATTATGTCGAACGACTTCTACTGCTGCGTATTACTGAGCCTGGGTATTGAAAATGTACGACATTTTCAATATCTTCATCATTTGTGGCTATTTTCAAGTTACACAGTTATGTCGGTTTTCTCTGAATTCAAGAAAAGGTTCATTATATTTTTTGGGGGGACAACGAGGGGGTTTCCGTGACAAAGCGGTCAAGCCCTTTGCCTAGCTCTCTGGAGGGCGTGTATTCTTTTCGCGGCGGCGTCGTTCAGTTTACGAGTACAATTTTTACAACGATCCTTTGAGATTGTCGCCAGAGCTAATGAGGTCGTGCACTGTGCGACGCTCTCGACAGGCAGCATTGCACCGCGAAGAGAGACTGAGCCAATTGTGATAAAACCTGGTGCAATGAAGTCGATCCTCTCACCTTTGTTTAACCTTTTCCTTTGGACAACTAGGATTAGATGCTCCAATTCCTTTGTTTTGTTATATACATTTGCTATGATTAAAAAATGTGTAGGAACCCATAGCCAATGAGTATTCGATCGCATCTGTATAATTCCGACATTGTAAGATTCGACCCTATTTCAGAAAATTTGATAGACTACTGTGAGTTTATTTTGACAGTGGTAAAAGCATGACAGTGCTGTCTATTCCTTGTTACGTATACTTGTTGACGGCACTGTGAATGCTTGCCTAGTGGTAAGGGCGCTAAAATCAACATCGATCCTCAGCAAGAGGTTGAGACCTTTTCCATAGGAGGCAAATTAAAACAAACAAACAAATTTCGAACCTGCACAGTTTGTGGCGACTTGCTAGCCATGCAGCCTTGAATCTTCAAGTTCATGTCAGCAACCAATTCACGCCCCCCCCCCCCCCTCTCACTGTCTAACACAGTAAAGGAAGTCCCACTGCAGACACCATTAAGGTTCTTTCCTTTTCTTTCCCCATCTCGGGGACACCAAGATTTCCTGGGAAAGGTCATAGAAATTCCAATATTATTGTTTGGGGGCGGAGCGGGGGGGGGGGGGGGGGGGGGGGGGGGGGTTGTTAGGGTTAGTGTTGGTAGGTGTTCATTTCACACCCTAGACTTTCCCGGAAACTCCCAACGAATCCCTGAGACAAGGAAAAATAAAATAACAGAACCAACCGCTAATGGGGTGCAAATGAGGCTACATATCAGGTGTACTCTTTGGGTCTCTTTTTGAGACAACGCGTGCTACTTTAGAAAATATTAAAATGTGTGAGTGCAGTGTTTGCGTGTGTTGTGTGTGTGTGTGTGTGTGTTTGTGTGTGTATGACGTGTTTCCGGTTATTTTCCGGAAAAAAATAATTTTAAACTGTTCTGGAAATTGTCTGGAGCCCGTTTTTACGAATCTAGTATTACCCCAGTCTTACTAGTCGGAAAAAATACTGCCACTTATCGGGATTAGACCCTGTCCACTCAAACATATTACATTAAGACAAAAATAGAACACTGGAGTAAAACTAAAGGACCAGTCTTATGTAATATTTTGTATTAGTGTGAAAGTAACGAGATAGAAGCATAGACAGTCAGGAGCTGTGATAACCTCTTTTATTATTACGCATTTAAAGGAGACTTTCTCCCCTCGAGCTCTCTCTCTCTCCCCCCCCCCCCCTCTTCCTTTTAATGTCTTAGAGCTCCACCCTCTTCCTCCCTAAATATGTGTCGCCTATCCTGGAACCTGAATAAATTTTATTGAACCTAATACTGCTCTTTGGATAAGGAATCCATATACACATATTTTTTTCACCACACCTGTTCGTGGAGATTTCTTCAGTCGGCTTTGTACTTGCAATCATCATCATGATCAAGTGCATTGCCGACCTGCATAGGCGATCATGCCTCTCCAAATATGCGATCCACAGTTGCGTGTGTCAGTTCGTTGTGTTGACACCACTGAGTGTCATTTAAAAGGCTATTAAAAATCTTCTAGCGCTGTCATCCTCCGTTATTCTTTCCACATATCTTTAAAGTAGTCACAACATGTTCCAGTTTCCCTTTTCTCATAACATGGGCAAAACATGATGACTGCTTTTTTTTTTTTTTTTTTTTTTTTCTGTTGTTTGTAATATGTTGTCCTTTAGCACGCGCCGTTTTCAAAACATATGGTTTGCTCTTTTTAACTCTCCAGTGAATTCTAAGGATTCTTCCGTAAAACCACATCTCCGAAGCCTCAAGAAATCTGTTTAGCTTGTTTATTATACAGCATGCGAGAATTCTTTTCATTATCCACAATATCATGGACTTAATGCATAAAATGTTCATTTTTTTTTTTTAAACGCAGTTTTGGCCTGTCCTATTCTGTTCTTTATGTTTATGATACATATTTCGTCGGATGTTATAAACTTGTCTAGATACTTAAATTCTCGTACCTGTCCAAAAATAACGCTTTGACTTTTATTTTACATTTAGACACTATTATCTTCTTGGAAATCACCATGACTTATTTCTTCACAAGTACCAAGTACAATTTGAAAATTAGTACTTGCAACATCTTATCATAAAACTCCTAAACTCAATGATGTAATGTTGTTTCAGCTTGTGAGCTGAAAGTCCATAGAAAGATTCCCAGAATACAATGGACAAAGAAAAGAAGAAATACTGACATTTTAAAAGATCTGAACATCCAAGAAAATTGGCTAATAAACATCATCTTTCCTCGGAAGATCGTATCTCAAATGCTGAAATATTTTGGTCATATCAAGCGCCATGGAGGATTGGAAATAATAATAGCAGAAGGTATACTACCAGGAAGGAGGTACAGAGGCTAACAGAGCCCTTGTTATCTCAACAAGTAAGGAGTTTCTCCTATGACGTCATACTTAAATATAATCTTAACTGAATCTATAATTTCTGAGACAAATGAAAATAGTCATCGGCATTTCACAAAGCGTAGAAATCTAATCAATTTTTCGGTTACTCATGATCAAATTCGACACCATGGAGATAAATGCTCCAAATATACAGGATGATGATACACATATATGAATGATAATGATACACATATATATAATCATGATACATAGATATATATGATAATGATACGCATATATTTGGGATAGTGTAAATATATATATATATATATATATATATATATATATATATATATATATATATATATATATATATATATATGAATGATAATCGTACACATATATATTATAATGATATACAGATATAAATGACAATGATACACAGCTATATATGCTAATGATAGACACATATATGTATGGTGATCATGCAAGTATATATGATAACAATACATATATTAACTTATGAATTGTGATGTACGGATATATATGTGTGTGCATATATGTGTATACATATATGTGTGTGCATATATATATATATATATATATATATATATATATATATATATATATATATATATATATGTGTTTATATGTATATGATAAAATATACAGATAAACAATATAATGGTATATTGTAATAACCCTCTTTACACCACCAAAGTGTACAGAAAACAGCATTGTCCCATTAAGAATGGTACACATGTTCCAAAGACGTCTTTTTAATCTGTTAGGTATTGGGCTGAGAATTCAGTTGATTATGTAATTGTGTTAAAACTTATCACACTGGCAAAATCATTAATGAATACGACCACACTTATCTACAACTCCCTGCATATCATTCACATCTGAACCCAATACAGCTTGTTTGGGCTAAGGTCAAAAGACAAGTTGCTAAAAGGAACAGTGCATTTAAAATGCGTGATGTTGAAATTTTGACACGTAAGTTCCTCTCAAAATAGACTTTGATTTCTGGAAAAAGTGTTTTGAACATGTGCTCCGAGATGAAGACGAATACTGACACCGAGATGGATTACAATTTGCTCAGCCAGTAACATTTTAAACGTTCTGGGATCGTGGGATTTGGAATGATTAAAACCATTTTTTGATGAGTGGTTGAATATCATCAACCCCTCAGGTACATCTACAGTCGCAACAAATACATCTCCATATCCAAATGTGTAAACCATAATTTGCTGTGCAGTCAAGATTCACCCTGGGGTCTAATGGTGACCAAAGGGAAATACTAGCTGTTGCATGTTAGGAACATATTCACAATTGACAAGGCAGACATACTGGCTGGATCTGCATTACTGGGTGAGTAGATACATGACAAGGCAGATGTTGTCAAGGCTCGTTGGAAACAAGTAACGAAATCAGAAGAGAAAATAGATTATCATAGCCTGAAGAGAATGAAACACTTGGCTGTGACCAGAGGGCCTGGCTGGTACACTACTCTCAGAGGAAAGGCAACAGGGACATATAATCAGACTGCGTCCAGTACCATTAGTATTTAATCTCTGCGCTGTGAATTCCCCGAGTGCTGTGATGACTCTCTTGACTCCGCTCAACTCAGCTCAATTGAACATAAATGACAAAAAATACATTTACTTCATCTATCAAACTATTAGGAAGACACGCCTCTAAAAAAAATAGAACCATAAATTTAGTTTACAGTAAAATCTAAAAGTTCAGTCTACTTATTTACATTGGTTTGAAAAGGTCAAAAAGTTCAGCATTTTGAGCATCTATGTACTAAAGAATATTATTATTATTATTATTATTTTTTTTTTCGTAATGGATATTCTAAAATCATTGCGAACTAACAGGCAGTTTTCGAGAAAACAGCTTACAAGTGTGTTTATTAATTGTTGAACGATCTATAGAGGGAAATTCCGATTTCTTTAGTAAGTTTTGAGCACAAATATAAAATAAGAATGCATATCAAGCTGTTTGGGAGAAGGAGTGGAAACCGAGTGAAAGAGAGGGAGAGAGGAAGAGAGGGCGGGAGAGAGTGGGAGAAAAAGAGGAAAGGGAGAGATAGAAAAAGGGAGCGACAGGAAGGGCGAGGGAAAGGAGGGAGAAAAGGAGAAATTAGGGACAGGGAGTGAAAAGTAGAAGGGAAGAGACGGGGAGAGGGTGAGAGAGGCGGATGGAGAGAAAGGGGCAGAGGGAGAGAGACAGAGAGAGAGAGAGAGTTAGATAGAGAGAATAATGGTGAAATACGATTAACACACGAGGTGTTACTTGGTACATAAATAGTTAATCGCTCATATGTGACCCATATTTTTAAAAAATACGGATAAGTTCAAATGTGTATTTACGATGGCTTTAAATGTAGTGTTATGTGATTTCAGCCGTTACCGTCAATCGTGTACATCTTTGGGTTTAATTTCCTCACATGCAAAAAATCTGAAACGTAAAATTGCCTAGTAAAACCATCCAAAAAGCCATACAATTTAGGCTTAATTTACAACATCCCGAAAAAAAGATATGCAGCTAATAGAAATTTAAAACCAAATCTTCATAATCGTTTTTGTCGAAAAAAAAAAGTCAAATTAAATTTGACCGCCGGATTTAAAAAGACATTCAAGAGAACTAAAAAGTGAAAGTTTTCCCAGCACACTGATTCGGGTTCAAAATTAAATTTAAATAAATCGTTCTTGTGATTTCTTCAAGATGAGGATTGCAGTAATGCATCTTGTCATGTACCCCCGCCCACCCCCCCCCCCCTTTTTTTTTTTCTAAAGCACGTATGAATGTTTCTGTATCGAGAAAGGATTATATTTGTATAACACAATACTGGTCTGTAAAGTCATATAAAGTGACAACTTTCCGTTTTATATATTCGAATCGCCAGAACAAAAGAACCAAGGCTTGATTTATTTCTCTTTCTCTGTTATTTCCTTCCACAATTCTGTTTTACATCAGTCCATCTTCTGTTCTTCATTTTCGCTTGTTTGTGTGTGTGTGTATATATATATATATATATATATATATATATAAATATATATATAAATATATATATATATATATATATATATATATATATATATATATATATGTGTGTGTGTGTGTGTGTGTGTAATTGTGTTTTTGTTTTATTTAAGACTAGCTGTACCAGGCCACGCGTTGTTGTGGCCCAGAATGGTGAAATGTAGAGGAAAGAAAATAGCTCTCAACTAACAGTGTCTGTCATATACCCCCCCCCCCCTCTTGTCCCCTGGACCCAGTCATATCTCCCTCTCCGAAGGATTGAAAAATCATCCAAGGCGAAATTATTAATATAGAAATAGTTAAGAAATGAGAACTTTAAAAAAATATTTTAAGCTCTCCCAGCTAACTGCGTCTGACATACCCCCCCCCCCCCCTTTTTTCCACCAATCATATCTCCTTCTCCAAAGGATTGAAAAATCATCACTTGGCGAAATGATTAAAACAGAAATAGTTAAGAAATGAGAACTTTAAAATAATATTTATAGCGCTCTCAGCTAACTGTGTCTGGCATAACCCCCTCCCCCAATCATATCATCTTCTCTGAAGGATGGGAAAGTCACTATGTGACGAAATATTGTAACTAAATTGAGCTTGCAATCCGTGTCCACCCAGACTTAAAAAGGTAGCATTAACCTTTACTGAGAAGTAAATGTGGCCAGTGTAACAGCTACCACATCACCCATCCAGTACCAGTACTACTGTAACCACTACCAGCATCATCACAACAACAACAAAAACTGTCACTAAAGCCTGTGTAGGTCGGTGTAGAAAAGAGGAGATAGCGTCGCATGCTGTCGTCACAGACTATTTAGTTTAATGTTGCCCCCGACATACAAAAAAAAAAACTTCATCACGTAACCAGTAATGGAACCCACAGTAAAAAGTACACTATACTCACTAATAGCGTAGTAAAATACCCCGTGCCCGTCATCTCTCCCTCTCCGAAGGAACGATTTTTAAGTGACCTTGGCATCCCTGTCCACCCAAACTAAACTGGACTGTAAACTATATTAGTTAACAGTTTCTGTCATCGCCGAACAGTTTTTGATCGAAAAGCGTCCTATAGTCGGACATAAATTATCTCCTCTTTGTTACAGCTCAGCCTGGCCTTCACATGTTTTCCAAGATACATAAACCTGACAACCAAGGTATGCCGATTGTGTCCGCCTGCGCTTATCCCACAGAGCTCATATCCGGGTTCCTTAACCGTTTTTTGCAGCCCATGGTCCTTGGTCTCCAGTCTTACATCAAAGATACCAAACATGTTACCTCTATCTTTCAATCCATCTGGTTCACCTCTTCTTCCAGGTACCACATCTTCACCTTAGATGTAACCTCCCTCTACACCTCTATTCCACATTCGGATGGTATCCAGGTTTTGCGGTTCTTTCTAGATCAGAGAGTCAGTCCTGCCATAACCACTGACCAATTGATTCGTCTGGTTGAGTTAGTGCTCACTCTAAACTCGTTCGAGTTTAATGGCAATTTTTTTCAACCAGATCAGAGGCGTCACTATGGGGACCAAGATGGGATACAGCTATGCCTGCCTCTTTATGGGGCGCCTTGAGCACCAGATACGTCATGCATATACCGGTAGGCACGAAGGGCTCTATACGAGGTATATCAATGATTGCATCAGTGTCACCGATATGCCCCTACCTGAACTGCTGAGCTTTATTAATTTTTGTTTGCTAACTTTCATCCCAGCATCCGATGCACTTCTAGCATCTCACCTTCGTCGGTGCATTTTCTGGACCTCACTGTCACCGTGATTTCTATAGGCCTCAGCACCTCAGTGTACTATAAACCTTCTGATTCTCTACACGTCCTCCCATCCCTCTTCCTTCAAGGACTTAATTCCTTTTTCCCAGTTTCTACGCCTCCTCAGACTTAGGAGATCGACGACTTTCACAAAAAGGCCTTGGAAATGCTGGACTTCTTCCGGCTTCGAGGGTATCCTGAACATGTCTTATCTGCTGCTTTTCACCGAGCACGGTCTATCAATCGCGCCAAGGCTCTTGTTTCCAAGCTTAAACGTCACCACAACAGACCTATCCTCACACTTATCTACCACTCTCACAACATACGCGCAAAAAGTATTTTACTTAAGCATCTCTCCATCCTGAAAGCCAACCCTGCCACCCGCCCGATTTTCCCTGAACCTCCTCTAGTGGCCTACAGGCATGCCCGTAACCTTAAGGACATTCTAGTCCAATAGGTTACGTCTCGCGTCCCACTTCGGTACGGTCTCTTGTCACAGACCTGTATGCAGGACCTGTCCATATGTGGTCCAGGGGACTAGTCTAGAATTCCCGAACGCCAACTTCCACATACGTGAGACAGTCTATTGCACCAGCTGCAATGTCATTTATTCCATCAACTGCAAGAGATGTGGCATGCAATGCATCGGTAAAAGCAGTCTACGTCTGGCTGACAGGTTCAGACAACATCTTCTGGATGTTCAAAATGGTGCTCTGAAACCAGTACCGTTGCACGTCAGTTCAAAGCATCACCAAGGTGTCCTCTACACGGAGGTGACGGCTATTGCATTTAGCCATTCTAGCGACAGAGTCCGTAAGTCTTTTGAACACCACTGTATTTATACTTTAGGTACTTTACCAAACCCCGGACTGAATTGCCAACACAGTTTCATTTAACTCCTAGATGACTGAACGGCCCACACAGTTTTCATCTCGAACTTTCTAGTTATGGCCCCTGTCTGAAACTCCACAGGGGGTATTTAACCCCCTCCCTCTTTTTTCCCCCTGGCCCACGCGTGTCGGCTGTCTGCTTGTCATCGACCCGGCTGCTTCGAGATACCAGCTAAGTGATTGTGTGTATTTGTGTGATTTTGTTTGATTTGTGTATGTGCTGATGAAGGCTCCATGGCCGCAACGTTCACGTTTCGTTTGTATTTTTTTTACATTGTAAAGCTTGCTAATATATTTTTTGTTCGGTTTTATATCTAGAACTTTAAACAGAACATATTACATTCAACTGATGGAAACAAAGTAGCCCACTAATTTATTACTTTTGGCATGCCAACTAAATTTATATTTATAGTCATTTCCATATAAATGTTTTCAAATATCCTTTTTTTTGGGGGGGGGGGAGGAGAGGGGGGGGGGGTGATATTATGCAGATTCTTCGTGTTTCATATTAGTTCCATATGTGGTTCCAGACAGTCGCTTGACAACTGTCAGGTTTTATCTATTCCAAATGGTAATCTCTTCTGATCGAAGTGCTCCTCTGATGCCTATTCAAACTCATCTCTATAATCACATTTGACTCTCCAGTAGTGACGCAACTTACATTACTGCTCACAGTAGGTACCAATTACTTTCTCTGAGAGAAACTGGTTCCTATACATTCGGAGTTATTTAGCGGTTGTATGTGCAATAACCCATCATTTCTAAAAGAGCTTAGTGAATGAAATGTTCTGAGAAATATTTATGACGCAGTCTACATCTTCCGCGTCTTTTCTATGACTTTGGGAAACCAAGGCGAGTACTTATCACGAGCATAGCAGCTATCCCAACTCTCCCAACAATTGCACTTACAGTCAGAATACCTTGATGTGTAGCTGTTCTAATTCTTCATTTTAGGAGTCATTTTCTGCTGTTCCTTTAAAAAAAAAAATTCCAATCAGAGAGTTTGAAAATTGAAAGTCTAGGTGCCAGACTTCTGTTTATTCGTCAGTACTCATGAAGCGGGTGTATGCGTTGGCCTTACTGAGTTTGCAGACTTCAGTGTATGTATGTATGTATGTGTGTATGTATGTATGTATGTATGTGTGTATGTGTGTATGTGTGTATGTGTGTTTGTGTGTATGTGTGTTTGTGTGTGTGTGCGTGTGTGCGTGTGCGCGCGCGTGTGTGTGTGTGTGTCTGTCTGTCTGTCTGTCTGCCTGCCTGCCTGCCTGTCTGTCTGTCTGTCTGTCTGTCTGTCTGTCTGTCTGTCTGTCTGTCTGTCTGTCTGTCTGTCTGTCTGTCTGTCTGTCTGTCTGTCTGTCTGTCTGTCTGTCTGTCTGTCTGTCTGTCTGTCTGTCTGTCTGTCTGTCTGTCTGTCTGTCTGTCTGTCTGTCTGTCTGTCTGTCTGTCTGTCTGTCTGTATGCATGCCATGGAAAGCGTCCTTGACCACATTTGCTTGCTTAAAATCAGTAACTTTTATATCCCTACTCGATGCAGATCTGTGGGTCCTAAAGTAGTACGCAGATTTTCACGGGGTGACTTAAAAACCAACGAGGCATATCTCGTAGAGACAGACGAATACCGTAAGCTGATAAAATAAATTATACGTAGACAGTCGGCACTTGGAGGATTGGAGAACTTGATTCCAGCTGGCAAGACTGACGGGTAAAAGAGCAAGATTTTAATTTGGTGCCATGAGAAGCGCACAGAAATAAGTAATGGATGACTTGGTTATGAGGGATGAGGCAGGATAATTGCACTGATCTGTTCCATGATTCTGGTGATCTTGTCAGACTGCGACACATGACCACGCTCGAGAATAGACAGAGCACATGATGATACTAATAATAGTAAACTTGCATAACATCGAACATGGTTTTCACTACAACCACATGGAATGTTGCTGTACTTAGGTACCAGTTCAAGTGTAGTTCATTGATAAAATAAGTAATTCATTTAAATGGGGGTCTGTGTCGTAGGCGCTGCGAAAACGCTTCCTATGAGGCCTGGGTGCCGGGTTGGATCTTAGTTGCAGACGATCTGGCAGAAAATCCTTTTGCATAGGTTTTGACAGTGATATTAATAGCTGACCTTCAGAAAGCAATGGCACTGAAGGAATTTTCCTAGAAAAATCACAACAACCGCGCATGCACACACACACTCACACACAAATGATTGGGTTGTTTCTGCAAAGTCCTGTAAAGGATACGCAACTAATTTAGATTCCTCCAGTTGGTATTCACGTAAAGACGATATCCCCGTGTGGGTCCTGGACCCCATTGTAGGGAAAACAAAAATCGAACTACAGCCTAGCTAAAACAAGCATGTCGTAAGAGTCAACTAACTGAAAGTGCCTTTCGAGGTCGGAGTGCAGCTGTCCGGACGGCAAGGAACATCCAACTCGCACAAAAAAGCCTTTAAAATGGATGTACAGGCAAAACATAGAATACAGGCACAAAGCCAATTTTTAAATGGACAAAAAGTCGGGTTTCCATCGGAGTTTACATTTGATGAACACAGACGAAAAAGAAAAAGAATGAACGATGTAAATATGTATGTACTGTAGTTTGGCTGCTGTGAGGTTTTTATTGACAGTATAATAAATGGGTACCAGGATGGCTGTAGAGGGAAAGTAAAGACGGCCGGCGTAATACTGACCACATTACCTATTTAGTGCCGATTGGTCTGTAAAAATATGGGACACTCTTCCCATATACCCGATGCACCTCAGGCGTGAAAAGGGATCTTTACTTTACTGTACTTATAATACATCTTAGAATAACGGTTGCGATTTACTTGCAGGCATATAAGTGTTAAGAACATACTATTTTCGAGTGCAAAATAGATGTAGTGGAGCGTTCACATATCTGGATGCATGAAAGTGCGTTTGAGATCAGCTCCATGATACTCGATCAAAGACGACCACGGTCTGCTAAATAAGCAAGCAGGTGATTTAAATAAATGGACTGTTCTTTACCAATGAACCGTGAATACTTAATGCGGTTAATGAACAGCTACAAACACATGTAAATGTTGCCACCTGCTGTGTTTAACATAACAAGAAAGTAAACATCTCTATTGAGAAAAAGCTCTACACAAAACTTGAAAGAGACGTCAAAGTGACTCCCAAAAAATTCAGTTTACTTAAGCGGTTAAAACCAAGCGATACGCCTCTTAATTCGTATTGTAAATTTAGATAGATGATTACCCATATGATGGTTAGTTACTGGACATGTAGTCATGTAATGATTAATTACTGGACATGTAGTCACATGATGGTTGGTTGCTAGGCACATCGTCATGCAACAGTTAGTTACTGGACATGTAGCCAAATGACTGATAGTTACTGGTTATGTAGTCATGCAATGGTTAGTTACTGGACATGTAGTGATGCAATGGTTAGTTACTGGACATGCAGTCAAGCAATTATTAGTTACCGGATGTGTAGTGATATAATGATCAGTTACTGATATATAATCACATAACGGTTAATGCTTGTTAGGTAATGAGATGAAAGATAGTCAGTGGACAACGCACACATACACACAGACAGACACACACAGACATACAGACACAGACACACCCACCCACCCACACCGCAATTTTTAGGCATGAAACAACAATCCAATACAACGCGATTATTTGTCCACTGACTATCTTTCATATCATTACCTAACAAGTAACACACAGTACATACATATTTACATCGTTCATTCTTTTTCTTGTTCGTCTGTGTTCATCAAATGTAAACTTCGATGGAAACCCGGCTTTTTGTCCATTTAAAAATTGGCTTTGTGCCTGGATTCTATGTTTTGCCTGTACATCCATTTTAAAGGCTTTTTTGTGCGAGTTGGATGTTCCTTGCCGTCCGGACAGCTGCACTCCGACTTCGAAAGGCACGTTCAGTTAGTTGACTCTTACGACATGCTTGTTTTAGCTAGGCTGTAGTTCGATTTTTGTTTTCCCTACAATGGGGTCCAGGACCCACACGGGGATATCGTCCTTACGTGAATACCAGCTGGAGGAATCTAAATTAGTTGCGTATCCTTTACAGGACTTTGCAGAAACAACCCTATCATTTGTGTGTGAGTGTGTGTGTGTGTGCGCGGTTGTTGGGATTTCTCTAGGAATATTCTTTCAGTGCCATTGCTTTCTGAAGGTCAGCTATTAATACCACTGTCAAAACCTATGCAAAAGGATGTTCTGCCAGATCGCCTGCAACTAAGATCCAACCCGGCACCCAGGCCTCATAGGAAGCGTTTTCGCAGCGCCTACGACACAGACCCCCATTTAAATGAATTACTTATTTTATCAATGAACTACACTTGAACTGGTACCTAAGTACAGCAACATTCCATGTGGTTGTAGTGAAAACCATGTTCGATGTTATGCAAGTTTACTATTATTAGTATCATCATGTGCTCTGTCTATTCTCGAGCGTGGTCATGTGTCGCAGTCTGACAAGATCACCAGAATCATGGAACAGATCAGTGCACTTATCCTGCCTCATCTCTCATAACCAAGCCATCCATTACTTATTTCTTTGCGCTTCTCGTGGCACCAAATAAAAATCTTGCTCTTTTATCCGTCAGTTTTGCCAGCTGGAATCAAGTTCTCCAATCCTCCAAGTGCCGACTGTCTACGTATAATTTATTTTATCAGCTTACTGTATTCGTCTGTATTTACGAGATATGCCTCATTGGTTTTTTAGTCACCCCGTGAAAATCTTTGCGTCCTACTTTAGGACTCACATATTTGCATCGAGAAGGGATATAAAAGTTACTGATTTTAAGCAAGCAAATGTGGTCAAGTATGCTTTCCATAGCAATTCCGCCGCAATCATAAACGGAATGACTCATATTGTCTTGTACCAATTGGCATTGGATAATGTGGTCACGTTGGCAGTTATTACTACTCAGGTCATCTCCTTGCACATTTATTAAGATGGTTTTTTTTTTCGGATTCAAACCAAAACCCTTTGACATTTACTGTTTGTTGAAGTTAAAGTCTTTGTTCATGTAATGAGAAGGAGAAAACTGATGTACATCGTGACAGAAGTTAAACTGGAGAGGAGGAGAGGCAGAGGGAAACCGAGAGAACAGATGCTAGACCGCTTGACATCATGGCATGGAAGATCATCTGTGCCAGAGTTGATTTAAAGTATACGAGACGGAAGGTTGCAGATAAACATGACTAACAAAACCACACGGCATGGAGTCTTACAAGAAGAAGACAAATTAAACAAAAAACACACACGAAAACAACCCTTTTTTTGCCAGTGGCGCATAAGGCATACAAGAAGGAAAGGTATGTACACGAAGGACTCTTCATACGCCAACAGAACATCGGTCATATGTCGCTCGTGCATCACTAGTGATGAAGATAACTTTTCATCCAAAGTAGCAATGATCAATGATCATGAGTACGAAAGTGGCTGATTAGCCCAGTAAGCGCCCGGGAAGTTCTTGGGCATTGCAGACAACAGGTGGAAGCATCTGTAAGTGTGGCATTAGCGATACAGTTCTGTCTAATCTGACTCCGTTTCTCTGCCTGTGCTACCTCCGATGCCTGACAAGCTGATGCACCATGCCTGATGGATGTGCGCCATCCAGAACGGTCTTGTGGAGCAGCTCCCACTTCGCTGTGTTGATTCTAAAAGAATTGAGAGCCGTTTTGACAGTATCCGTATAGTGCTTTTTCTATCCATACTGGGACCTCTTTCCGTGCCGGAGCTCGCTATAAAACACTCTCTTTGAGAGTTAGTAGTCTGACATGTGGTCCAGGTGATCAGCACAATTCAGCTGATAATTCGAAATAAAAATATAAAATTGAATGATAATTGGATGACATAAGTTTG
>CAJHNH020007024.1:255000-272500 GCA_905116865.2 Candidula unifasciata | reverse complement strand
CAAATGTTATGAAAATATAAAAAAATCATTGCAATTTAAAATATTGCCCATCTCATATAAGGCAGCTTTAGCGTCTATTTAGGTGTATATTATTGTTTGATAAACGTATTGATAGTCACATTTCATAAACAGAAGGCAATGGCAACTATTAAACGTAAATTTGCCTGTTTATGGCTGTTTTTTTTTTTTTTTTCAAGGAATCAACATCATAGCACACGGGTGGTCCATTCTATTTCTAACCGAAGCCTGAGCTGAATATTCTCAGCGCAGCGCACTAGCTCCGAGGCACCAGCGAGGGTCCTGAAATACTTTGGGTAAATTTATAACTCCAAAATTTGCCCGGGCACCGCCATTAAGCTACTCTTTTTCAATGTTCAACTGCCAGGGGATTTTTTTTTTACATGTGAAGCAATACACACGAGCGTCATGTCTTACTACCCAGTGATCCTAGGAAATTAGAGCCAACACCGGGTTTTTTTTAAAACCCGTGACCTCAAGTACTCGAGGCGGATGTCATACTTTAAGACCACTCAGCCCCCTTACCCCCCCCCCCCCCCACCCCCACCCCCTTAGTTTACCTAGAAAAAACCCACAACACACACGTGTGTGTGAATGTGTATATATATATATATATATATATATAATATATATATATATATATATATATATATATATATATATATATATATATATATATATCCTAAAAAGGATACGCAACTAACTTAAACATTTAGTCATTACCACACACACACAAACACACACACACACACCCACACCTCACACACACACCCTAAAGTGCATTTGGCGTAATGGAGTAATAAAGCGCAACACACGGCGGAAAAACGGGGGGGGGGGGGGGGGTGACTTAGGACTTATTCTCCCAGGTAAAATTGAATTATGGCAGCAATGCATTACCGGTTAGTGACATTACTTTCTTCATTATTAAAAGTAATTAATGTCTGGCATTCATGTTTTTATGTGGACATTTTAAGTAAAGAAAAAGAAGAAACAATTTAGATCCCCACTTGTTTTATACAAGTCGCAATTGACTAAGTAACCACCAACAAAGAAGTGATTGCTGTTTGTAATTTTCATATATATTTTTTTTTCAAAGCGCGTTGCAAGTGATATTCTGTGTTTTAGTAGCGACAACAAACGGGGCCATAATCATATACAATCGTTAGAATCCAGCAAACACAGGGGCAGCACCTGACGCCCTCTAATGTAAGTGTGATAGGGCGATTAAAGCAAGTAAGGATTTATGTAATCAAAGACTTTCCTGTAATCAGGTGATCGCAGATACGGTTTCGTAACAACCGGGTCACTTTATAGTTGCTCCATTCTTGTGCCAACGAAAAACCACACAGCATGCTCATCGTGGTCCCTGGTGAGAAATCTGACACAGACTGCAGTCTCAGCAAACCCAATAGAATTCACATATTTTAAATGCGTATGGCAGCTGTAAGAAGTGCCAACACAAACAGCACGGCATTAGAAAGGGTTCTGTACTTTTATGTTTTAAGGCAGTGGATGACAGCAATTTGTATGAACCAAATCATTAAAAAAATAATAAACTAAAGAAACCTTTTTCACGCCTTTAGGCGTATAGGGAATATAGTGCTAGACCTATATTTTATAGACCAATCAGCACAAAATTTGTAATGGGGTCAGCCTTACGCCGGCAGCCTTTGCTTTTCCGGACTGCACCTGCTACCCACTCAAGGCTGGGTCAACCTGGGAGCCAAGTTCATTTTTTGAAACCCACTAAAGTAATAAGCTTCTGTGTCTGAACAAATATCGGATAATTAAACTTTCCAACAATAATTGCAGTAACAATTTAGGATATTATTTGTTACACCTACATTTTGATGAGTTAAAAGACAGTCAGCCAGAGATATCATGCCAGGCAACTTCTGGAACGGTGAGTCGATTGGTATTCTACTGTTGAATTTAGCTCTTATTTGATTGAAAATACACCACGAGTAAGGGAAAAATATACTGATATCATAGCGTTGAAATACACTGTAAGTGGAGTTGAGTAGAGTCAATAATTGACGTTACAGCACTCAGGGCATTTCCATACGCGCTCCGTCTTCATCCTCAGCAGCCAGTGCTAAGTTCCATCGCTAATAGTGCCGCTCGTAGTATGGTTGCATTATTAGGTCTGTAACTGGAGACTGATATCACAGCTTTGAAATAGATTGTAAGTGGGAAAAGATTATGATATTATAGCTTTCAAATACACTGTAAGTGGAAATAGGTGCTGATATCATTGCTTCGAAATACACCTTAAGTGGAAACAGATACTGATATCACAGCTTTGAAGTACACCATGAATGGAAATTTATACTGATATCACAGCTTTGAAGTACACCATGAATGGAAATAGATATTGATATCACAGCTTTGAAGTACACCATGAATGGAAATAGATATTGATATCACAGCTTTGAAGTACACCATAAATGGAAATAGATATTGATATCACAGCTTAGAAATGCATCGTAAGTGAAAATAGATAATGGTATACTTGCTTTGAAATGTAACTTTACTAAAAGGACAACAATATATATTGGTTGCTATTGTTGTTGTTCTACTACTACTACCGACACTAATACACTCACCACTTCTACCTCTTCCGCGACTACTACTATAACTTATTCAACTACTATTGCTAGTACAACCACCACGACAACCATCATCACCACTACTAGTATTACTACTACAACAACTACACAATTACTACTATTACTTCTACTCCTACTTCCTCTTCCTATTTTCCTCCTTCCCATCCCCTTTTCAGTAAACTTCTTCTTTATTTTTATCGTCATGAATATCGTCATATTCATCTCACTATGCGTCAGCTTGTTTGTATTCCATATTTTCTTTAGATATAGCTCTTCGGGTGCTAATAGCTCTTATTTCAAATCATTTTTAGTTGTCGACATTTGATTTGCTAAAACTGTTATGTCTTTTTCCTATATCTGAGACTATTTACAAATTATCTGAAAGATTTATTTAGACTTTATGTAAAGTATCTTAACATAACCAATACAACGAGAAATACCACAACTAAAGTTTAAAGAACGATAAATATCAAATCTTAAATACAAAAGAGCTACATGTGTAGATAGATAAACAAAATACAAGGCAATTCAATTTTAATTAACTCCATACAAAAAAAAACCAAAAAAAAAAAAAAGGAAATACCGGAAGTCCTGTAAAAAGTTTAATAGCATATGGATATTGTGGGTTTATGTTAGGGTTGGGGTTAGGCGCTTTGTCATTCCCGATCGCATCAGAGACGCTAACCCTAACTCAAACCCTAACCTTAACTCGTACCACCCCTAGAATATCTGTCTTTCCTGTAAATTCTGGGATTTCCTTCCTTTAAGGTGAATTTAAAAGAAAGTACCGAAATAAATAAAAATGTCAAACATCTAATACAAATAAAATGGTCCCATGAAGTAATTGTTTATTTCTAGAGCACTGTCGAGTCTCTCTGACTACCATCGAGACAGAACCATCTCCACGCTCCCCTAGGGATGCTACACTTAACACTACACATAAAACGTATCCAGCCTTTTATACAGTCAATTACTGTCAGACATTCAGTCGGTGGTCATGTGTGGGGCTGATTTATTTAAAGTGCTAGAGATTTTACTCGCACTACTGGAGCAAGACTGGAAACTGCTCACCACATTAAAGCAAACATTTCCTATGCTGGCCTCATACCAAAAAAATTGGCAGATAGCGTTTTTGGTGATTCACGGACTAAGCAAACACTATACACTGTATACAATGTACACTGTACAACCTTGCGTCCGACAGTGATCGATACATTGTCAACATAGATCCCTATAAATTACAATAATAACTAAATATTTCCTTGAATAAATAGGTTTTTTTCTTTCATTGCCGCAAGACATTCTCGTCTTCTACTTCTTCTTCTTCCTCTTCTTCTTCTTCTTCTTCTTCTTCTTCTTCTTCTTCTTCTTCTTCTTCTTCTTCTTCTTCTTCTTCTTCTTCTTCTTCTTCTTCTTCTTCTTCTTCTTCTTCTTCTTCTTTTTTTCTTTTTTCTTCTTCTTCTTCTTCTTCTTTCTTCTTCTCTTCTTCTTCTTCTTCTTCTTCTTCTTCTTCTTCTTCTTCTTCTTCTTTTTCTTCTTCTTCTTCTTCTTCTTCTTCTTCTTCTTCTTCTTCTTCTTCTTTTTTTATCTTCTTCTCTTCTTCTTCTTCTTTTCGTTTTCTTCTTTTTCTTCTTCTTCTTCTTCTTCTTCTTCTTCTTCTTCTTCTTCTTCTTCTTCTTCTTCTTCTTCTTCTTCTTCTTCTTCTTCTTCTTCTTCTTCTTCAATGGAAATGAGTACCAGGTGTGCCCTTTCGAGTATAGGAGGTCCAAAGGATGTTGACCAAATTACCTGTATTCTTCTTCTTTTTCTTCTTCTTCTTCCTCTTTTTCTTCTCATTCGTGGGCTTTTTCTTCGTCTTTATCTCATTCGCTAGATGAGTTCTGTTGTTCGTGCACTTTTGGACATTAGTCTTGTTTGAGAACTTAAGTTTTGTGAGAACCTCCGTTTTACACGTCTTTCTTGTTTCTAAACAAACTCTGCTTGTATATCAGGCAGTTACTTCGACTTAGAAAAAATACGCTTTATTAGTCGACATTTACTTGGAGCTTGCAATGGGCTGTGGCTCTGTTCTTCACCCCCACCCCACACCCCCAGGGGCATCGGAACCCATACGGGAAGCAAGACATTTTGGATAGGTCATATATTTCTGTGTCTTATGCCTTGCGAACGCGCTTCGTAATGTCGGGGTGCCGGGTTCGATCCCTGCTGCGGACGGTTTGTCTTGCGATGGTTTCGACCGTGGTACCGAGAGCTGACCGTCCAGTAGGCAATGGCAAACCAGTAGACGTAAATTTGTCTAGAAAAAACACAACAGTCAGAAAGTGCTGGGGTTGGTTCTGCAACGTCCTGTAAAGGATACGCATATATTTACGATATGGCTAAAGTAGCATATGAATTCACACATCTTATTTAGTTGTACCGTGTAGCTCCTTAAAAAAGACATAACCTAAAAAGCCTTAACACGATTTTAAAAACATAAATTCTTCCCCACATATAAGCCCAAGTTAAATAGTCAGACAGACGAACTGATTTTGTCGATCTGTATGTATAAGCTATATAAAAGACATACTGTATGTGCATGTGACAAATGGGTAACAAACTGAGAAACATAGAATTGTAATTCCAATAATGTTTCTGAAGAAGTTTCAAAATAAAATCTTTGACGGATCAAAAAAAAAAAAAAAAAAGAACAAAACAAATATATAGGGAAATCAACGTTTAAGACATTCGAAGAAGAGACACACTGTAAACTAAAAGAAATGTTAGGTGTAGACAATCATAATTTGAGGAAAAATATGTTACGAGAGAAATATTAAAAAACAATATTGATAACTGTCAATTGGATGAAAAATTAGGAAAAGAGAACGAAAAAGATATAACCTTGATAGCTCTGTCAAATAGCATTGGCGAGACAAGAACACAGACCAGATCCATGATTCTTGTGCGTGTATAAGATCGCGACCCATGACTGTCTACTTTTATGAACAAAAAACATGACAATGAATATTTATCATTTTTGTCTCATCGCAAATTTTTCTAACCTTTCAAGTAGACGCAAAATGGATGAATGAAACTTTTCTTTGGTGTACTGAGTTGAGTTGAGCCAAGAATTGACATCACAGCACTCGGGGCTTTCAAATGCTTGCTCCATTCTCATCTTCAGCACCCAGCGTAAAGTTCCAATATTGATGGTACAGGTCACAATCTGGTTTTAATTCCGTCTTGCCTTTCTCCCGAGTGTAGTGAGCAGGCCAGAACTTCGGGTTACACCCAGGTGCCTTATTCTCTCCAGGCCATAATAATCTTTTTCTTTTACTGATTCCGTTGTCTGTTCCCAAAGAGCCTTGACCACATCTGCCTTGTCATGTATCAGTTCACCACCCAGTGGTGCAGATCCAGCCAATCAGTCGGCCTGTTTATTACACATTACGCCGGCATAGCCTATTGAAAAGATCTAAAGTATGCTCATGGTGTATTGGCAACAGTACTGACATTGACTACACTATCTTTCGATGGCATCCGGTCTATTAATCTAGGTGGCATCTTCATAAGAAAAGAGATAAACAGAAAGAACAGGAGTGGATATGCTGATCTGTAACAACAATGATTGACACTTACAGAAACAGACGGCTACGGACAGACGTGATTGCAAGCTCCACGTGGCATTGACTATAAGAAGTACAAATTACCTGTTGTGCAGTTAGGTAGGTAGGTATTTGTACCCCACCAGGACATCATGCAAACGATAAACTTCAGGTGACACAAAGTGCCACCATGCGGACGAGGATCACCCGTGGAGAGGTCCCAGAAACCACTTTCAGCCGTTAGACCATATCGATGGCTAGGCCAAATCTATGCCCCGGCTATACTCAGTACCCCGGGGAGAAGCCAGGGTGTATCATCAAAAAACAAACAAATTGCATCCCACATGGGGACGACTTGACGATACCTGTTGTGCAATGAGCAACGAAGACAGCCTTTACTAGGGATCTAAAAAGAAAATTGTGAAATCACGTTAACATATCGTTTAGTTCAACGGATTCTCCCAGCATAGAACAATTTAAGGACATCACTCTACTAGAAAATTATGCAATCTAAAGAAGGAACACACAGATTTCAAACGTGCTTTATTCCCTTTCAAATGTCAATCGTTTTATTGTACGAACAATAAATAAATAATAAAGGATTTACTTATATGCTTGATTTATGTAATTGTTACTGTAGTATGCACCTGACGAGATACAGCGAAATATGCCAGGCAATAAATGGTGCAATCTATTGTTTGTGTCTTCTTTGTTTAAATTTACAACGGTAAAAAACTGCTTTAAATAAATGATAATTAAATAGCGTTACAAGCTCAAACACTCTTGTCTTTCAAATATGAACTGTCTGATAGTGCCAATATTGAAGAAGTAATCATTTAAAAGCGTAACAGCTTCTGTTACTTCTCTCATCTTTATATACGGCATTAGGTTTCATCTCATATAGTACTCAGCCTTGCTCATAAGTCGCAATCACTATCCAAATGCAAGTCCTTCAAATATTGGAAATTACCCTAGAGGCTTTTCCCGGCTGGACACAAATACACATCTAAATAAGCCAGCCGGTCTGGGTACTCTGGCTGTCTCGTACAATAATCTGAGCCAGTCTATCCTTGTCAGTCGGATAAATATGACGTATTTTTCCGAGTATCAGACGCACTTATTTTCCCCCAAAAATATAGTGTCCAAAAACAGTGTGCGTCTTGTGCAGTGGTACTAAATTTTTACTAAGGCTGTACCGAATATTCGCTTCGTATTCGCTTCGGGGCCGAATAGTGGACTTATTGACTATTCGGTATTCGGCCGAATAGTTGCGGTCGGGCCGAATACGTATAGTAGTTACCTTACACACACTTCTGCATCATCATCATCAGGTGCCTTTCCGACTGGCGTGGGCGATCATGCCTCTTCATAATCTGCGAGGCCTCCAGAAATTGTTTGGCCCGCCCACCGATTGTCCAGGATTCACAGCTATGTGTTAAAACTGGATGTATGTAGCAAGCAAGAATTCTTTTTCTAACTCTCAATGACAAGGATATATTGCACAAGATGTTTTTCATTTTATAAAATGCAGTTTTTGCCTGTCCTATTCTATTTCTTATCTCAGTTATGCATCTTCCATCTGATGTTATCCATGTGCCCAGATGCTTAAATTTCTGTACTTGTCCTAAAATAACACCATCAACTTTTATTACACACTTCTGCATACACGGCCTTAATACTGACAACATGGAAAGATTGGTTTTGTTGAAAGCTAATGTAGCTTTCATGCATTAACAAGCTGTCAGTGACAATTTACAAGTTCAGTTACTTGTTATAATACTTATGATTCTTTCATTCTTAGTTATTAGTTACCACAGACTAAAGGATGCAAAAGATAAAATATTTTTTAATGTTTACTATTCTGTATGAATACTAACTAGACATGGAAAGAATATAAAGTCCGGCCACATCCAATTCGATAATATGAAAATTACACGAACAGAAACATATACGTACTTGGGTGCAAACTTGAACAACTCTAACAAGCAGAGAGAAGACATACGATCTATAAATACAGTATATTATGTCGTTAAACATCTGCTAAAGTCAAAGTGTCTGTCTCGCAATGCCAAGATCAAAATATATAAAACGTTGTTAATACTGGTCGTTTTATATAGATCTGAAACTTGAAGCAGAAATAAAAAAGATGAGTCCTTATTACTGGTTCTCGAAAACAGTCTTACAACAAATCTTTGGACCCATCAAAGACGCTAACAACGGGGAATGGAGAGTGAGAAGCAACAACGTAACACATAATCTGTTTAAATCACCATTGATCACTGGCATCATGAGAGCTAACAGACTAAAATGGTTGGGGCATATTGAAAGAATGTCAGAAGACAGAGAAGTAAAACTTTATGCACCTGAGAGAGGAATGGGCGTAGACCACGAGGCAGACAAAAAGAAAGAAGATAGAGAGGTGATGTCCAGCCAGACCTGCAAACAACTGGTGTCACAAATTGTGAAAAGAAGGCCAGCCAGAGAGATGAATGCAGCGGCAAACCTCAAGGGCTCAGAATGCTATAGAAGAAGATGATTATTATGTGCTACTTTATGTGATGTACAAGTGTCATAGCCCTGTAAGAAGGGTGAGGGACAGAGTAAATACGATACGACTTGTAACTTCATGTTTGTGTTTGACGGAACAAAAAGTGCACCAGTGGTCAGCCAGCTGAATTGACGATATGGGGAAAACACTTGAACACAGGTACTAAAGTGTTTTTACCCGGAACTGAACGGGGAGGAAGGAGAGCGGTTAGACATGGACGTGTGAGGCTGAAGACATTTAGAGACGTGATAGATTGTATTTGGTTAGGAATTGAAAGATTGGGGGGGGGGGGGTGTTGTCGTTATTTGTGTTGCTTAACTGTTGGTATTCCTCGTGTGCTTATAGTATGCTAAGACAGTTGTGTTGGTGTTGTATAGTGCTTAGGTAGGTGTTCTTGTCTATGGGTTTTTTAAGTTGAGCTGCGTTTTGTGCTGGCGTTGACACTGCCCGCTACTTGAACCACTCACCCTAAATGTGCCCCTGAGTCTCGCATGGCGAGGTCCGCAGCCTAATTAGCACTGTACGACAGAAGGTGGAATTGAGTCCTCTGGTACATCATTGGGAACGGCTCAGGGTGGATAAGTAAATATAAATGCTGCCACTGCCGACATTTCGGATTAGGGACTGTCCATAACTGTTGAGGTTGCTTTAGTTGAAAGTCTCTTTGTTTATTAAAGATGATGTGTGTACTCAGTAGGTTTGTGTTTTAAGTGTGTCTGGTATAGTGTGTCTGCTACAGGACCGTACAACGAGCTGTAGTTAAATATTATAGATACAAGGTCCTTGACAACAAGTTGAGCGGGCATCTGACATTATAAATGTGTGTGTGTGTTTTTTTAGATATATTTTATTCACTATACACAATTCGTATCTGTATTCGTATTCGGCCGAATAGTTGGTCCCGTTATTCGTATTCGACCGAATAGTGAAAACCCCTATTCGGTACAGCCCTAATTTTTACCAAATGATTTGTTAGAAAACATCCCGTACATGGCCTCATGTTAGAACGTCAGTTTAGGGGCAACGTAGAACTAAAAATAAAATTAGACAATTTTCCTGCTGTAAATGTTTGTGCGATTGTCATCGAGCTCATTGTTATTGCAATTGGTATAGTATGTGATGACAGCGCCTCGTCAGAGGTCACGGACGACGACGAGCAAAAGAACTATCGTCTGAATGAGATTTTTGACAGTGATGCCTTTTCTGAATTCTTTGATGAATGAAACGTAATTTCATTACCTTTATGTATTCACCCCCCCCCCCCCGCCCGTAACACCTGCCCCCACCCCATCATATTTATGTTTGCAAAGGTGTGTTTTCTACATGGGAATGTCTTATACTTTAGGAAACACGGTTTATTTTCGCAAGGAAATATTGTATATTTTGGCAGGATAATACAGTGTATTTTGGCGGGAAATAACAGTATAATTTGGCAGGAAAATTCGATTTATTTTGGCAAGGAAACAGGGTATATTATGGCAAGAGAATACTGTATATTTTGGTAGGATAATACAATGTTTTTTGGCGGAGAAAATTTGTATAATTTAGCAGGAAAATACGGTATATTTTGGCAAGGAAATACTGTAAATTTTTGCAGGGAAATATGGCATATTTTGGGCCCCCAAAAAATCTGCACCATTTCATATGTGACATTGTCCCGGTAGAATGTGTAGGCGGAGGATTTGGTTGGCAGTGTGCGGGGCAGTTAGGCTGTTGAATTGATGAGTATGTTTTCTTCTTCTCAAGGTCTGTGCTGTGTGGCGTTGTTAGTCCTGTCATTTCACAGCCTTCTGTCTCATGTACAGTTAAATATTTCTGAAACAGATGATATGTCATGACATGATGTCAAACTTTCCTGCATCGGTCTACCTCTGTCTCGTTCTCCCTGCAGCTTTCCAATAGCCACAATGTACTCGTCGTCTCCTTCTCATTATAAGACCACAAATGACGACTGCCTTATTCTAAAGAGGCCAATCAGTTCTCTTTGCTGGTCAGTTTCTTTCAATACCTCTTCATTACTCCTTGTGCGTAACATCGTCGTCTTTAAACCGCATCTTAGCCGTCTCTAAATAATTATTCACTAATCGTAAAACTGCATATGATTTACTTACATATATCATGATATAATTTATATAGCTCCTGAAAATTAACTTTTTCATTGATTGGTAGATGAGAAAACATACATACATGTGAAAAGTCTATATACTATTCTAACTACCTAAAAATAGCAGCGTATCATCTCTATACGTAAGGTCCATCTCTGCCATTTGCTCATCTGCTACTTCTGCCGACATTCTACTTCCCAGTTTAGTTGACTCACTGAGTCAGAATGAGAGTCACGTGGGCGGCACGGAAAGTTCCAAGTGATCAGCTGAGAGCAATAATTGTCCCCATTTGGAAGAATAAAGGGGACTGTGAAACTAACAGAGGCATCTCCATCCTAAGCCATACTAGAAAGATGTTTGCAAAAATACTAGAACTTAGAGCTCGACCTGTAGAAGAGACCCAGTTAGGTCAGAGATAGTGAGGTTTCAGGAAGAGAAAGACCTGTACAGATGCAATATTTTTTAAGGCAGAAATGCAAGCAGCTATTGAATATGATAGAAGTCAACTTCCTATGATTATGATCGTTACCGGAGCTATGTAGTTCATGCCTTATGCAACACCCTTATATAAAAAAACTTGCGTATTGTCTAAAAATTTTAAAGTAATCGGTGAAGACCTTTGTGCGTAGCTTCATGCAGAGGTCTGAGGTCAACAGGCAAAGGTCACCTACCAGCGGAAGTAAAAAAAATATCGGGCCGGCAACGAAAGAAAAACCGATGATATCGTTGCTGCAGCTTTGTAGTTCGTGGTTTGTGCGTCACTCTTACATTAAAAAAAAAAAAAAAAAAAAAAACCTCGCGCAGTCGAAGACAACGTTGTATGAATATTTGAAAGCAATCAGTGAAGCATTTTCGGAGATTAGCTATTACAGCCAACGAAAATTTACATTTTTATTATTTTGATTTTAAGCTCAGTCAAATAGGGAACTAGTGTCATTTATGTTTGAAATAAAAACCGCCCCGGTACGAACCCATCACCTTTTGTTCGCGTGCCTTCCTCTAGCAACTGTAATACCGCAGAACCCTTGTTCATGTTTAATTAAGTGTTTATTTTATTTTTTTCCATTTCAGGATTGGTTATTACGTGTCATTGAGAAACTTGTACAAAAAAAAGTTGTCTATGAAGATAATACATTCGAAACAATGTTTTCCTGTTGTGTACAAAGGGATCACATTATCAATATGTGACTTTCCCTGGCAAGAGTGTGACAAGAGACAAGAGGACTTTGTGTTTCATTTGAAAAGGCTTCATTTGTTACATAGTGTATTATATATTGATGTAAACTCTATAGTAATGCACACGGCGGGACGCAGCAAAATGTCACAGACAATCAACTGCGCAGTGTGTGTGTTAACAGTTTCTAAATTAGACTATTGTAAGGAAACAAAGTGAACATTACAATTTGATACTATACTAATGAAAAAGACACACAGCAAACCGAACACTGCACTCAGCTGTAATTACTATACACGGCAAACAGGTTTTAAATATCACAAAATGTGAATATTTCAAGTTCACAACAATAGGTATCGAGATGACTTCAACGGGAGACTAGGCGTGTAAAGCAGAGCTTACACAGATGATAAACAGCGACAGATCCTAATAGGAAATTTAAAGAACAATAATCCGTCGTGGAGCAAAAAACTGATTTGGACAATGAACCGCTAATGAAAAACCATGGTTCATTTTCAGATTTACTGTTACCGAACTTTTTTTTTTCAATAATATCATATACTGAAATAAATATATGCATATATTATGAAATGTGTGGCAGCTGGAACAACGGAGTCGAAAGCTGAAACTGAAATACATCATCAATTTGAAACGCTACATAGCTTTAGAACTCTCTCCCCCCCCCCCCCCCCCTCTCTCTCTCTCTCTCTCTCTCTCTCTATATATATATATATATATATATATATATATATATTAAAGCAATGTTCCACGTAGTAGATTTAAACAAAGAAGACACAAAGAATAGACTGCACAGTTTATTGCCCGGCATATTTCACTGTATCTCGTCAGGTGCATACTACAGTAACAATTACATAAATGAACCAAATAAGTGAATCCTTTATAACTGAAGTACAATTTTAACAACGATCGAACATAACTGACTGTTTTTTACCCAAGTCAGCCGTAAAGACACAACCATCTCTTTCTGTATACAGACTTCCGGGCGCAGGTGACGAATCTCGAAGCTTCTATTGTTTGTGTCTTTTTGTTGAAATATATATATATATATATATATATATATATATATATATATATATATATATATATATATATATATATATATATATATATATATATATATATTTATATATATATATATATATATATATATATATATATATATATATATATATTTCATGGACACCGGAATAAGGGGAAATATCAACCAATCCGACAGTTGCCACGGGAGACTGTAATGATAAAATGCATGAACAGGACTGTGAATCCAGCAATGGACACTTGTTCTCTTTCGGCAGAGCAGGATTGGAACATCATTTAGTAAATGATTTACTTATGAAAGAATGAAAAAACGAAATGAGTAGTGTGAGGTGTTTCATAAGTCCCTCCACAGTGCTAGAATATTTGCAATGTGCGAACAACTACGCGACCAATATTTAAAACTATGGAGAGCTCGTGGAGCGCCTTTTATAATCAGAGTACTCAACGTTCATGAATAGAAATGCACTATGTTCTAGGGTAATCATGTGTTATTTTCAACGCTGTAAGCATTCTATGTTCCACGTGAGCTGCCAGCATTTTATTATTTCCACCTTGTGAGCGGCCCACACTTTGTATATTTCAGGTGTATGTGTTGGCTGTTCATAGCTATCACTGGGGCCTTACTCGGTCACTTGAACGTGGAGATAAATTTCATTAAACAGTCAGCATTGGCGAGCGACAAGCAGACTAGCTGAACACTCACTCACACACACATTCACCCTTCCCCCCCCCCCCCCCCTCACACACACACAATCGCTCAATTCTAATTATAATTCTCTTACGTTGACCACTTTCAGGTAGGTCAGATCACATTGCTGCTCTCTTGCCTGTCTGCTATATTTGTGGTGAGGTTTCTGGTCTTGATCTCATTTGGTTTTGGATTGTGTTTTCTCGCTCAATGTCGCCCGCCACGAAACTAAGACTACCATACTACCATAACAAACCTGCTACGAAAGAGAGCTGCGCACTTTCGCGTGGGGCCTTGAACAGTTTTCCGCTTGGTGTGTATAAACGGCAAAGGGGAGTCAACTCATCCCTACAACATAGGAATGGTGATGGCAATATGGAGGCCGACACGAAATCTCGCGTCCGGCGAGATACGGTGATATTCGTTAAAAGCACGTAATAAATGCATAATAAACGTATGTACCATCTCCACATTGAAAGTTGGCTTCAGTGTACCACTGCTGTCTTTGCGAATATTAGCTGGTGATACCCCTATCTCTTCCATTGTGCGATTCTCGTACACCTGTTTAAACGCACCAGAATGTTTTTAGTCGTCTGCCGCAGGGAATTAACACTAGTACATACTAGAGCAGTGGTTCTGAACCTTTTTAATGCCGAAATCCTTTAACAAAGTTTTTCATGTTGTGGTGACCTTGAACCACAAAATTGTGTTCGTTACAATTTCATAAATTCAGTGAATATGTGTTTTCCGTTGGTCTTGATGGTCCTGTTAAAGGGTCTTTCGACCCCCAAAAGAGTCGCGACCCACATGTTAAGAACCTATGTACTAGCGAATCGTGAAATTGTTGAACACAAATATATTGTTTAATGCATCATCAGACATATTTTATTTTATCTGGTCATGGGTACACTGCTTAATATTAGTTAATATTTAATGACACACCAAATAAATCATACCAAACTGAGCCAATCAGACATTTTGATTTCACAATATTAGTATCATTATCATTTTCAAGTTCTTTGCCCGTGGCGTAGACAATCATACCTCTCCATAATTTGCAACCGGCACCCGTATGTATTAGTTCGTGTGTTGACAGACCTCCATGCCATCACAAAAGAAAAAGTTGTCAAGAATCTTCTCGCGCTGTCTTCTTGTTTCCCTCTCCACAGATCTTTTCAGTGGTTACAACATGTTCCAGTTTCCATTTTCTTATTACATGACTAAGTACAATGACTGTCTTATTTGGATGTTTGTTATAGGTTGTCTTTTAGCCTCTGTCCCTTTCAAAATATCTGATTGCTTTTTGAATTTTATTTAGCTGTCGAAGGAACTCTAAGCATTCTTTCACAACATGAGTAATTAATTTATCAACCTTTCCGTGATTGCGCAGTATGTTATTTGTGTGTTATGTTTTTAAATTCATTACAGGCAGACGTGACTTTTTCCTAAACAACCCTTATTTCCCCTACGGTTCCATCATAACACTAACCGTATTGTCATAAAACCCCATTACTTGTTTCCACGGCCCCTACCCTAATATTCTTGCTTGCTATATACATCCAGTTTTAACATATGGCTGTGAATCATGGACAATCGATAGGCAGGCCAAACAATTTTTAGAGGCCTCAGAGATGTGGTTTTACAGAAGAATTTTTGAATACCTTGGACAGTGAAAAAGAGCAACCAAGAGGTTTTGAAAGAGGCGGGAGCCGGAAGACAACTTATCACAGACATCAGAAGGAGACAGTCATCATTTTTCGGCTATGTTATGAGAAGAGGGAAAATAGAACATGTTGTGACCACTGGAAAGATCTGGGGAAGGAGGGATAGAGGAAGACAACGAGAGAAAAGATGCTTGACAGTCTTGTTGCATGTCATGGAGGTGTGTCGGCACACGAATTGATACATGCTGCAGGAGATCGCAGATTATGGAGAGGCATGATCGCCCACGCCAGTCGGCAAGGCACCTGATGATGATAATAACCCTAATATTGTTTTGACGTCTTTTAGCTAACATATCTACATTATGACGACTTTTTTGTAAAATATCTACGTTGTCCCTAATATTACTGTCAGCACTATCCATATTGTTGTTGTAGTGAACCATTTTCTCCCCAATAAATTATGTTACAATAGGAATGGCGTCAGGTAATGAATATGATTTAGATATTTAAATTTACCGAGTACGAATCGGGATGCTCGGGGAAAATGTTGGCTAAACAAAACGATCGCTAAACCCGTGCGAAATGGAAAACACGAGAACCGCGAACTGGGCAATCCAGAACTTGGGTGAGAAAGATCTAGGGAGGCAGTCTCGTCTGGTTCAAGGAAATGTGCGCGTGTGAAGTGGAGAAAGTGTTTGTATCAAGTTATAAACGAAAACCTGCATCCGATATGTTTGTGAGTTTCAATGCCTAACCTAGCCTTTAGCTAGAACTGGTAGACACAGTCAGCGCTTAATGTGTTTTTGTTCCCCTGTCAAAGAAAGTTGTCATTGTCAGCTGCCGTTGTTTGAATGGACACTTGTATATTCGTCCGAAGTTAAAAGTGACTTTATTTGATGTGTTGAATTGAATCGTGTCGTTCTTGGCGTTAATTTTTTCACCTGTTAAGTTGACTGTCAGTTCACGAGTGAGAAGTCTGCCAAAGACTGGAGCCAAGCTGAATGTAAACAGAATCATTGCAGTTGTAAAGGCGGCAATATACACAATAGTTTACGGATTCTACCAAAATTATCCATATTGTCACAGCATCTTCTGACTAAACTATCCAAATTAGGACTATCTTTCTATACTTTCTATACTATCTTTATGATCACAATCTACACTGTTCAAATTATGATCGCTGCTCCTGTGTATATTTTCCATATTATCGTCTACACGATACACACTATCACCACCATTACTATCTACACTATCAATAATGTTTGCATAAATGATATTTTCACTGCGCGGTTGACAAACTCCTTGTGGTCCGAGTCAACGCTAGAGTTCACCCCCCCCCCCCTCCCACATTTTCTCCCTGTTTCCACCTCCTTGCACTTAGGACCCATGATCCAATACGGTTGTTTTCTACACTATTGACTTTGGCATCACGGCTTCTGTCTATATTCACAATAAAATCGCGCTGTTGCAAATATAACATATTTTATATTATATAACTTCGCTACAGCGTCTCCAATATTAAAAACCTAAAAACATGCAACATCCTTTTGTAAAACAATAAATGCATGCACAATACACGAACAAGACCTACCTATTGATCTGCACAGATAAATAGGACTGCAGACATGAATACCGTATAGACGGAGTAACAGGAAGCAAATACGGACTGAAGTAGTGAATTGTAAAGTATCAGGAAATTGACAGCATAAGCGGATATCGATTTGTATTTGACTGCCAAGGAAGGACGGTTCTTGTGCTTGATTGGTTATTTGCCGTGAATAAATACAGGGACAAACTAATGTTGCAGACTATGGTATGACGGAAGTAGTATAAATCGTTATAGGGAACATTAGGTTTGCCTCGTTGATGGCTGTTCGTGTACGTCATCAAAATGACTTTTTAACGCGCGTACCATCTAGGGAACATTGCAGTTATGATCGATAATTCAGTCAGTCGGTTATACAGTCTTGACATAAAGGATTTAGATATTATAAAGGGGTGAATTGAACAAATTAATAACTTAGTTGTAATGCCGATTTATTAATTTGT
The DNA here is from genome assembly GCA_905116865.2 of Candidula unifasciata. Lineage (NCBI taxonomy): Eukaryota > Metazoa > Mollusca > Gastropoda > Stylommatophora > Geomitridae > Candidula > Candidula unifasciata. The sequence continues at coordinate 255,002 of CAJHNH020007024.1, read as the reverse complement.
TA
>CAJHNH020007024.1:237500-247500 GCA_905116865.2 Candidula unifasciata | reverse complement strand
ATAAAACCAGAAGAGATGGAGTGAGAAACGATGTGATTACAAGAACTATTGGAACCATACCCATCGTTAAATTTATTGAGAAGCAAAGAATGAAATGGTTTGGTCACCTAATGAGAATGGAACCAATGATGCCAGCATCAAGAGCATACAACATGAAAATCGAAACAACAAGAGGCAGGGGAAGACCAAGAAGAAGATTGATTGAAGGAGTCACGGACAACTTGAGACTTCATAACATCACGGCATATGAAGCGACTGAGCGCGCCCTGGCTCGGTTGCCGATCATCTGATAGACTGCGACGCCTAGCGGCACAAGCAGATTTTGACAAAAGAAAGAGATAAAATATCTATAAGATAATATTGTTAAAAAAACAAAAAGTATCTGGCTGCTGTCACTGCTCTCCTGCTACGGTCAATATTCTTTATTTACAATGTTAGCAAACATAATGTAATTATGTCATTCTTGTTTACGTCGTGCCTGCAAATGTTGTGTGTGCGTGTGTGTGTGTTTGTGTGTGTGTGTGCGTGCCTGCATGTATGTGTTTGTGTGTGTGTGTGTAAGACAGCGATATTGTTGCTCAAACTGATTAACAGCGTGTACGCACGTGTGCGCGCGCAAAACACTCTTCTCATACAATCGTACACACACGTGATATATTTATATAGGTATACACACGCACATACATACATATGCAGGCTGTCACGATTGTGTAAAATATAACATTGTCTCTTATATAAATAAATTTGGTATTACATATCCTTTTCAAGGCGTCGCTGTTATGTTTTTTTTGATAGTTTTTGGTTTTTACTGGGGAATGTTACATTTGGCAGCTCACCATAGCCTGCTGGACTGCATACCATTCATACTGTTGTGCATATAAAAAAAAAAAAAAACCTATGTCACGATGACAGAAGTGACCAAATCATCAGCGCTGTGGTCATGTAGTATTATGCCTTTGATTTTATCGACCCATCCGCACTCAATGGGTAATTTTGGCAACATCACGCCGGTCGCCTTTACAACCCAGGTTAATACAAATTACGCACAAAAAGCTAGGTGGACCTAAGATCTATTGTCAGTTTTAAAGAAAATTCACATCAATGCAAATTTGCTCTCTATACTTTCTTGCTGGTAGGCTGACGTCTATCAGCTGTGTTATTGCAGATATCCAGGGTTAAAAAAAAAATATATATATATACTTAAACCCTTAGATGAAAAGTCCATACTAAATAAAATAAGAGAGAGAGAGAGAGAGAGAGAGAGAGAGAGAGAGAGAGAGAGAGAGAGAGAGAGAGAGAGAGAGAGAGAGAGAGAGAAAGAGAGAGAGACAAACAAAACATGATAACACTTCAATGAGGCACAATTCTGGCCCCATTATGAGAAGAGAGGCATAGGAGAACATCGTGACAACTGGAAAGATTAGTGGGGAAAAGGGGTAGAGGCAGATCCCGAGAGATGATGTTGTATGGTCTGAAACGATGGCAAGAAGGGATATCATCGAAAGAGCTGTTCCAGTAAACCAAGGATCGTAATGAGTGGAGAGGCATACGCCTACGCCAGTTGGCAGGGCACATGTTGATGATCATGATGATGATGGGGTACAATTCCTGTCGACAAATTCCATGATGTCATAGAACACAGACTAGAACAAGTATGTAACAAAACTGGTGTTCGCTGCAACACAAACAAGAGAGATTCCCTCACACATCGGCAGATCAATTGTCATAACAATTATCATAGAAAGCAAATGGGAATATGTGAGAATCTTTCATACCACTAACAATAACAACAATATCAAGTCACCAAACAAATATTGTCCTGTATTATACTTTGTTTGCATAAGGCATTGTTAACACACTACGATCATAAACCTATATGAATCTCAGTCTGTTTGGATTTGTTGTCTATAAGTAAACGAGTGTTATGTGGGCCACTTTGGCGCAGTCGATAGGAGGCTCGCTTTCAAATCCAGCTGCGACTCGTTGCAGCATACGGTCAGTGTTCGAAACCAGGCAGTTCCCGTGGTTTACCCAGCCTCTAGAAAATAGGTACCAGAGTTGACACTTTGGGGTAATTGGAGGATCGTCGCTGTAGCTTCGGAGTTACCACTGGACAGCGACACAGGCGGACAATTTCTTATCAGATGTCTGTTCTGGTGGCGGAGCACATATGGTTTATAACCGTGTGCAGTGACGCTGGTTCACATTACCCGACTTTACCTTTACCTGTTTTACGAGTGTTTATGTGTAGACGTTGATGCAGAGCATTTGTATACACATATATGTGTGCGCGAAGTCTTTCTTTTTCTCTCTTTCTCTCTCTCTCTCTCTCTCTCTCTCTCTCTCTCTCTCTCTTTCAGACACATACACACACACACACACACACACACACATATATATATATATATATATATATATATATATATATATATATATATATATATACAGGAATGCTTCGAGCAGAGGGGCAAATTTTGCTGGAAAGGTCACGAGCAGTGAGTATACTTTGGAAATTTTCTCCAGGCCATGCCGGCGTGGTGGGTAAAAAAACAGGCAGACAAATTGGCTGGATCTGCACCACTAAGTTGTGAATTGATACATGACAAGGCAGATGTGGTCAAGGCCATTTGGAAACCAGCAACGGAATCAGTAAAGACAGAAAATTATTATGGCTTTAAGAAAATGAGGCACCTGGGTCTGTCCGGCTCACTACACTCAGAAGAAAGGCGAGACGGACATATAACCAGATTGTGACCGGTGCCATCAGTATTAGAACTCTACGTGGGCTGCTGGAGTTGAAGACGGAGCACGCATGGAAATGCCCTGAGTGCATTAATATCAATTCTTGACTCAACTCAACTCAACTTATACATTATTAGGCTGAGCCAACACGTCTCGTTAGTTAGCTGGCTGGTCACATTATGAACCTTATTGCAGCCGGGTCACTATATTATTGCACTCATCGTTTGCCAGCGAAAACCATACAGAATGCTCATTGCTGTACCATTTTACATAACTGACACAGCCTGCAGTCTCTTCAAAGCCAATAGCATTATACACATTAAATGCCTAATGCAGTATATAGAAGTTCCAACACAAACAGTCCAAAACTATAACTGCAGTTCATTGTCGATGGAAGCAGAAGGTATAACAAATCAACAGTTGCACAAGCCTATACTGCATAAGGCACTACCAGTTCTGTGACAATGACCCTTTCCAATATTCTGAATCTGCATTTCACAACACAAACCACCCAAGAAACGGTATAACAGCATTTCAACAGAAATTCAGTTCACAGTGTCGCACCATGCATGTGGGCAATGAAGCCCCTAATCGTGGCCTAAAGCTTACAGTTGCCAAGACCAAAATCCAAAGTATGACTATAAGCCAGTTTGGACCCGAAACCTCTAATATACCCTCACATCTCTTTAATATAAAGTTGGTGTTGCATATTCTCTTCATGGCGCAGCAATTCTACTCCAGCTTTTTTACTGTGCATTTACTAGAGAATAGAATGTTTGGTAGTTTGCTACTGTTTGCTAGACTGCATACAAGTTACTCTGTTGTGCAAATAAAGGCAAAACAGGGCACTACCAGATCCCCTACAATAGTTGGCTGAGTGGTCTCGAGGTATGACACCGCCTCGAGTGCGGGAGGTCTCGGGTTCAAACCCCGGTGAAGGCTAGGATTTTCTTACGTGAACTTCTAGTAATACCCATGGTCTCTGTGTAGTAATATCAGACGCCAGTGTATACTGCACTTAAATAAATCCCTTGGCAGTTGGAAATCGAAAGTGAGTAGCCCAACACCAATGACCGTACATAATTTAGTGGTAATAATCTACCCAAAGTATTTCAGAATGCTCGCCGGTACGGGTTGGTGTACTGCGCTGAGAATCTTCTGACTGAGGCTTGTGTTAGAAGTAGAACGGAGCACCTATGGGTTACACCCGTCTGCCATGATGTTGATCCGTTGGATAAACATAAACCTCTACAGCTGACTTCGAACAAGTTTAGACTCCGACCGTATAATGTATAAAGTAAATCAACCTTTTCTCCGCCTTCATGCGTTCTGGGCATACAGGGCTGGACATGTCAGTTATAGACCAACTGGCACTCGGCCGCCCTGACTTTCCAAGGTTTCAACTTGGTATCCAATTAAAGGTAGGTCGACCTAAGAGCTAAGGTTATTTGTTTAAAAAAAAAAATGAACCTACGACTTTCTGATCCGCAGGCAAGCGCCTAGCCACTACACCAGAGCAGCTGTAACCCTTTAATGCAGAAATCTCCAAATTGTCACCAATCATTTTCTGTAATTCCACTGTCGACGTGTCCTGTGAGATATATACGAACATTTATAAAAGAAACGAGATGAACTTTGCGAAATCTATGTTTACTCGTAACCCAGATTTGTAGAAGATTGTGTGGAATATATACTTAATACAAGCACCTGACAGGGTGAAAAGCCTTTCGTTGTCTCGTCATGTTCTAGCATTAGGGGTAAGCTGGTACAGTGAAGCACTGCGGGAAAACCGACATATTGAGTCATTGTGGGAAAGCCGGCTCACTGAAGCATTGTGGTAAAGCCTGGACGTATTTAGGTAATGACGTAGGCATCTACTTGTTTCTGGGGACCGGGATTGCGTGGATTACTTCCTGCACTGGCATTGGGGGTTTTCAGAAATGAGAGTTTAAGATGAACGGCTAGTCGGTAGTTAAAAACAGAAAACAAGCAGCCGATGATGAGGACGGGACGATTACAGGAATGTTTCTAATGGCATGGCGTGGGTTTTTGACGCAACATTATTCAACAAGTTGCAGCATATTAGGAAGTACGAACGCCCACATTAGACGACACTGCCCGTGGTGAGGCTTTTGTTTTAAAAGTAGGGCGATATCATATTCAAGATATGACAATAAACTACATTGCTTCTTCTTCCTCATTGTTCACCAGTTGTAAGCTCTGACGGGAAGTCTTGGCTGTTCGTCCATTTGGACACTCGCTTTATGTAATAATCTAAGTCTACATCCGTTTTACTGACTTTTTTGTGTGCAATTGGTTGTTCCTTGCCGCTCGAGGAGATGCACTGCGACTTCGAAGAATGTCTTTAATTAGTCAGCTCCTTCCACATGCTTGTTAGGGAGGCAGTGGGTCTATTTTGGGTTAACCCAAATTTGGCCGCGGACTCCACACATGGAAAAAATACAGGTACAAGTGGCAACAATATTTCACGGTTAAATATGACTGCTTGAGCTGTAAATTATTTTGGGAAATAGGGTAGCTAATTGCCTAAAATAAAACTGTATAAGCGTTTCATGCTTTAAATAGTGAATTTTGTATGCTGAAACATTCTCTTTTTCAGTACCCTGGTAGTGAAAACAGTCAAGACTGTACTGTTGTTTGTTAGTGTTAGAAAGTGGAAATATGGGAAACTGCTGTCACGACGATATACCGTTTTAAAAGTTAGAAAGTGGAAATATCAAGAAATTTTAGTATCAAGATAAAAAATATGTTTCAAGATTTGAACATAAATTAGAATTTTTTGAAACTTTATATAATAATAACACAGCTACCGAAGAGAGATGGGAAGTAGAAATAAATGGCACTTTATTGGTGTAGACTAAATTATGCTTAAATGCATGAATGTGTGAAATTGTATGATGTAAACCAAATGATTTTCAAAGAGTTACAAGGGGGAAAAAAGGACTACAGTTGCTGGGGGGAGGGGGATAAAATGTGATGAGACACTGAGACCAATCTCATTTCACTTTGACAAATCTAACCACAGCTGTGAAGACGATATCTCCGTTATCGCGATAGAATAACGCTCTAGTGGAAAAAGCATATGCTTCTGTTTGATAGATAGCCATATTTATATGTGTTCTGAGCCCAGCAGATATCAATGTAGCATACCTCCATTGAACAGCATTATGAGCCTTATGTTGGCTTTATTTTACTTTATAGGATATTGTTATTAATTTTTTATGAGTATTTTTATTCTTATTACATTCATAAACACCACTGACGTTTTTGTTACTATTATTTTCACTACAACTGCGAATATTACTCTCATTTATGATTATTATTTTTATATCATGGGGTCGAGGGTCATAGAGACTCAGGGCTGTAGTGGCTAAGACTCTGGGGCTGTGGATCACACCAGCTGCTTCCCCGTGTGAGTCTCTGGGTCTAACCCTATAGGTGAAAAGGGTGCACTAAGGTCGAACATCCTCTGACCTGATAAACCGTTCTACAATCAAGACCGTTGTGCGTTACCGAAAAGGCACATCCTGGGTTTATGGACCTCTGAACCATGTATTGTAGATTGCTACAGGGATCTGCAATTTCACCTGACTATTCATTGTTTTAACGAGCAAGATTGCTTGCCTGGAAACACTTGGAGTTAACAGAATATTGACATTTGCAGATTGCGTTCTCGTTTATAGGAAGGGGAGAGCTCTGAATCAAACAGCTAAAAAGTTACAGGCAAATGTAGATAAGGTGATCGACTGCTGAACATAGATGAGTACTGTAATCAACCTAGAAAAGGCAAGCGTCCTGTGGTGTTCTTTGGGCAACCGGATTGTTAGAGCTGATGTTCCCATACTCAAAATAAATGGCAGGGACATCAAAAGAAACAGCAGACTGGGGTACCTGGGAATCACCTTTGACAGAACTGTCTTTCAGGGATCATATAGAAGGAGTTGTGACAAGGGCTCAAAAAGGTATAAATGCGCCAAAGATTAGGGCAGCGATGGACATTGAGCAGAGAATGCTGTTCACGCTTTACCAGCACTTAATCGTTTTAGTGTTTGATTATGGATTGGGGTTACTCACTGTCTCGAGGAGTCAGCTAGAGAAACTGGAGTGCATACAGAATGAAGCTATGCGGCTGATCCTTGGTTGTACAAAAGACACCCCGATTGTGTGCATGAGATACATCCTTGCATTGCAGACTACTGCAGATAGGCTTCTGGTGCTGTAGGCTAAGACATACCTCAGAGTAGCTGCAGACAAGGAACACCCTCTGTATAAAGCTTTGGCTGCAGGCAAGGGTCAGAGGCTAAAAAGGGGAAACACGTGGATGGCTCGAGCAGAAGACACAATAAAAGATGTATGCATGCTGGAGAACATTGGGCATGGAGAGGAGTGGGTCAGAGCACCAACTGAAAAATCTGACTGGTGTAGGGTTATAATCACATTGGGCCGGGTGTGCAGTGAGTGGCAAGCGGGTGCTACTGAGGTTAATTCACGATAATTCACGCCCATGTGATCTGATTATCTATACAGATAGTTCAATGCTGAGAGGAAATAGAAGTGTCTGGGGGTTAAAAGTGAAAGCCAGTGGAAAATCTTCAGTGCAAGACAGCCCAGAATATGACACCACAACATCTAGCATCAAAATGGAGGTGGGGGCGGTAACTACAGCTCTCCGGTGGCTAGAGAACAAGATGCATACACGTGTAGTAATTGTAACAGACTCTGAAAGCATGCTGAAAAGGGGGAAGACAGGGATTCTTCGAGCAGAGTGGCAAGCTTCATTGGAAAGGTCACGGGTAGTGAGCATACTTTGGATCTTTTCTCCAGGCCATGCCGGCGTGTAGGGTAATGAATATACAGATTGGCTGGATCTGCACTACGATGTGGTGAATTGATACATGGCAAGGCAGGTGTAGTCTATGCCCTTTGGGAACAAGCAATGGAATCAAAAGTCCGACCTGTGTAGGGTTATAATCACATTGGACTGGATGTGCAGAGAGTGGCCAGCGGGTGCTACAGAGGTTGAAGTCCAACAGTTGATTCACGACAATTCACGCCCATGTGATCTGATTATCCATACAGATGGTTCGATGTTAAGAAGCAGAAGCCAATGGAAAATCTTTAGTGCAAGACAGGATAGCATATGACAACACAACATCTAGAAATGAGAATGGAGTTATGGAAGTGGTAACTGCAGCTCCCCTGTGGCTAGAAAACAAGATGCATTCATTGAAAAGGTCACAGATAGTGAACATACTAAGTATCTTTTTTTCCAGGTCATGCCGGCGTGTTAGGTAATGAACAGACATACAGATTGGCTGGATTTGAACCACTGGGTGGTGAATTAATACATGACAAGGCAGATGTGGCGAATGCCCTTTGGGAACAAGCAACGGAATCAGTAGAGAAAGAAGTTTATTATGGCCTGGAGAGAACGAGGCACCTGGGTGTAACAAGAGGGTCTGGCCGGCTGACTACACTCAGTGGAAAGGCAAGACGGACTCCTTACCAGATTGTGACCGGTACTATCAGTATTGGAACTTAGCGCTGGCTGCTGAAGATAAGGACGGAGCATGCATAGGAATGCCCCGAGTGCTGTGATGTCAATTCTTGACTCAACTCAACTCAGCTCTTTTTTTTTAAATCATTTCTGTTTTTCTCGCTCTTCCTTTTGGTTAAATTCTCTCATCATCACCATTTCCTCTTCGTATATTCTATGGCTATTTACCTCAGCTCTCTGTATGGGGAGTGGTGGCCAGGATACTCTGCCTCTTGTTGTTGGTGTGGTTTTTGTTGATAAAGGCAATTGTAGAAGCGTCTGACTTTTTGTGTGTTTAGTGAGTGTGTGTGTCCATGAGAGAGAGAGAGAGAGAGAGAGAGAGAGAGAGAGAGAGAGAGAGAGAGAGAGAGAGAGAGAGAGAGAGAGAGAGAGAGAGAGAGAGAGAGGAGTTCCTCTTTTCTCTTTCGTTAAGCTTTTTAGTCACAGTTCAAAAGATTAATTCCTTGGTATTATCTTGACTGCAGCCATCAATGTTTTCTTCAGTGTAAAGACACAACTTCGTGAAGTGTTCTGAATTCTGTATGATTGTGTTTCATGAAGTATTCAATAGGTGATAGGGTTAATAGTTTTCCTTTATCTATTACTTGCTATGACATGTTGTGGTAGCCATTTAAACATTAGCTTAACCAAGGAGAGAGCAGCGGCAGGTCCAGTCTTTCGAAGCGAGATCCGGTTGCAATCCACGATAAGTGATGAGGTATGGGCACAGAAACAAAATATATCCTTACTTGCAAAGTTTGTGGCGACTGCACTAGCAATGCGGTCTTAAAGCCTCAAGCTCACAGAAACTTTCCTGTTCGTTCAATTCATCATTTCCTATTTCCATTTAACTATGATACAATCTCTTGCTCATGCGTCGACTTTCCTGTTCATATTTTATTTTTAACAATAAAATGCCTGTTCATGTAGTTGCACTATTTTATTATCCACTTCTGAGTTCTTTTTCTGTATCTGTTTTAATTATTGACATTACTACGACCTACGCATTTAATTGATTTCCCCCTTTCTCCTCCTTCCATCCTCCTATTCTTCTTTACAAACTATTCCTTGTCTCTTGTTGGTTTAATAATGCTGGCCATTTGTAAGCGATTTTCATCGATAACCAGTTAAAGCTTTAATTGCTACTGTGTTGTTACATTTACGATTTTTCGTATAACTTCCCGAGAGATACCATAAATAATTTTAATTTGCGATAATTTATTTCATCTGATTTGTTGTGAAAAACAGTTCATTTAAGAACTGACATCAAAGCACACTGAGCATTCCCCAAAAAAAAATGCTCCTCCCCCACCTTCAGCAGCCAGCTCAGATATTTTTTAGAAATAGTAGTGTTGCAAACTGTTTATATGTCTGTCTTTCTTGTCCTCTCTGTGTGTTATATGTCGGCCAGTTCGTCAGGCGACTTGTATCGCAAAACTCCTTCCAGATATAAATGGTCACATCACAATAATAGTAGTAATTATTAGGCTGGTTGCTACCGTTGTTGTTTTTTTTAAATATCGGGCCGGTCTTTTGGCATTACTATTTCCACACATAAATTTTATCATCACTTCTCTGCGTTAAAAAACACAAGTCATTATAAAGTTGGTTGCAAATCCTTTGTAAGACGTGCAACCAACACTACTAGTTCCCCCTCCCCCACTTATGGTTCCTCCAGTTAATTCTACTTCCAGTCGTTTG